>OZ005659.1:63708576-64087076 GCA_963930645.1 Salticus scenicus | reverse complement strand
ACTCGTTACTTGTAACTTAATGAGTCCTATACCTAGATGGAATAGATTCCATGGAAGACTTTTTAAATAACTCTAACCAGCATAAACCCAATCTTGAAGAAAAACCACGCAAAACTCCGAAAGAATAACCGGACGAACATGATTTGCTTTAGAATCCGAAATTTCTTGCCTACCAACTTGGGGACCCTGGCCCGCGCTGCCACTCAGGTAGCGGGGCTAGTTGCGGCAGTCGACCTCACCGCCAAGTGGTGGCCCTGGATAGCCGGCGTAGCCGGTGAACTAACGAGGTCGGCGTGGCCGAGAAGCATGGCGGGTGGACTGATGTTCCCCGCGTCCACTGTGCTCTATGCCTTTGTGGGTTGGGGGTTTTCAACCACTCGTCGCTCGTAAAGTTATAGGTGATGTGTTATGTTGCGGGCTGTCTTGGTCTCACGAGGCGCCAGGGTGGTCCTACTTGTAATCTGTCACCTACTCTTCACCGCCAGTCCTTGTTCCTCTAATAGGCTCAAGTGGATTTTCCTGGCACCCGGCCTAGCACTCCCGCCGGAGAGCAGCTAGCTGTTCAATGCGAGATTTGTGGGTCTTCCCTTCCCGCGGACTTCTCCCGGGCCCGTGCCCCTGTCCGCGGGCTCGCTGGAGAGTTAGATACTGGCTTTGGTGGGGGGGTGAGCTTCGCTCATGACTCTAAACTGAAAGGTGAGTCGCCCCTCGTGCCAGTTTTCTGCCTACCAACTTTACGTCTCGGCTATTAATGGACACATATTACCAATGAAACATCCACATATGTCTCTATGAGCCACATCTGAAAAACGCTTCTCTATACAAATTACTTCGTAATTACTATTATTATTGTTGTTTTTTGTAGTAATTACATTTAGAATTTATTAATTATAAATTCTGTATAGATTTAAACCAGTGATTAATTGTACTGTTTATAGTCTTTTTTGTATCGATACTGATATATTTTAAAATGTTTTGCAGTATTTTCAAGTTTTGGGGAATTAAAAAAAAAAAAAAAATAATGTTCACATCCCAATTAATTTTTTCGGAAAAAAAAAAAAAAAAAAAAATATGCTGCATGTCTATATAAAAGTTTGCGCTATAATTGAGTTTCACTTTAGTGAATGATATTCTAAAATTCCATATTAATGCAAACAAATTATCTTACATGTTTAAAAAACATAAAAACAACATGAAACTAATCTTAAATTTAGTACATGTGACATAATAATCCTCTAAGAATATTATTATCACATATTCATTAATTAAAACTAGCGAGTTATCTATTATACATAATGATTTATTTGTTTGGAAAATTGATGTTTCATGGAACAATCATAATAATTTTTGTTTGCAATTTGTAGTATAGTGTTTACAAGTATCGTATACAATTTTCGAGTAATTAATCAGTTTTAAACTAAAATACCATGCGGTTATTTATGTACTGTTTTATGACATTTTATGTAAAACTTCAAACTAATGTAAAATTAATTTAAGCAGATAGTGATGTTTCCTGTAAATATTGTCACGAAGATGGAAAGAATTATACCGAAAGTTTGAACAAAAAATTAGAATTATGTAGTCTCAAGCATCTCGAAACAACACAAGACAGAGAACTTGTTAAACTAATTTGCTGAGGATACCACATGATTTCCTTATATGTTTTCATATACTAATTCACTCAGTGATATGATTTCTTACAAATTTCTATTTATTAAAATTGTCTTCCATGATGAAAGCAGGCGATTTCGATTCTAGAGAAGTGGTGTAGCACTAATATCCAATAAAAGTCAATTATATTCCTGTATATGACATCATCTTCTTCGTTTTTTTTTTTTTTTTTGTTTTTTTTTTGTTGTTTTTTTGTTAAAAATGAAAACAAATCAATAACTTTATTTTAAACGATGCCAGATCGATAGTTCTATCATTCGTTTTAAAGGTATTGACGAGCTTTTTTGAAAGACATCCATAATGAAGATTTGATCTCCTTCGACGGGGGGCATCCCTGCAGCGGTGTAAGCGATGCTCCTACTTACATATACATTTTTACTTTCCGAACATACAGATGTAAGGAAAGTATTGTAATCATGTCAAAGATCCGAATTTGAGAATTTGATGTTTCTATACGTTTTGAGGTTACCCGAGTCCGTTTTTCTGTTTTTTCGATGATGTATATGTGTGTGTATACGTATGTGTGTATGTGTGTGAGTGAACACGCTAGCGTCTAAATGCTTTGCTCGAATGAGCTGAAAGTTGGTATATATGTTGTAAGTCGCCGTACCACGAACCTTATTGATTTTGGTGAATCTAGCAGTTATTGATTTTTTACATGGACACCAAGAAATGTTCTTTATCATTATGGCCTAAGTCGCCAAATTTTTAAAAGTGTGATAGCCTCTAAACGCCATATTAAGCTGAACCGCCGCAGCTGGTCAAATTAGAGCTTCCATATTTAAAATATCGATAATAAGAATTTTTTCGCTAAGGTCGCCAAAAAGTCGCCAAGGAGAGAAAAAATCGCCAAATTTAGCGCCAAAGTCATTATTTGCCTTAATGAGGCTTTTTAACCTGTTTTTAACGGAAAATGAGCTATTTCAATGCGAAAACAGGCTAGAAATGCTGAAAATTATCATTTCATCACCTGAGTAAACCTATCTGAATGAATCTGCATAAAAATAACTATTAATTATTTACAAATACATAAGGGAATTTTATGCAGGAAAATTAGCATTAAATCTTATGGACAAATTTTGGAACCAGTAAAAGCTGGCATTAAAGAAAAATTGCCTTTAATTATAGAAAGACATTATAGATATATTTCATCGTAGTTTAAAGACATAGATAAATTATATTATATTTCTTGAAATATATATCTATCGCAAAAATTTACTTATATATTGAGATTCAATGCATAAAAATGCTACTATAAAAACAATATTTTTAAAATTTTTTTACTAATGTTATTCTATTAGAAGTATATAAATTAAATAGGAATATTTCAGACAAAAATAACAGACAGTTTCTCCCAAAAACAGCATATGAAATAGACTTTATATGAGTAATGATGATTTTTTTTTTCTTCTTTTCTCTGTCTCTTAAAAAAAAAAAAAAAGTTAGTAAAAATAATTACACAAATAAACTTGAGATTTCCGGAAATTTAATGGAAAAAAAAATCTTTTGTTAACTGTAAATAAAA
Source organism: Salticus scenicus (assembly GCA_963930645.1). Taxonomy (NCBI): domain Eukaryota; kingdom Metazoa; phylum Arthropoda; class Arachnida; order Araneae; family Salticidae; genus Salticus; species Salticus scenicus. The sequence goes on along the minus strand of OZ005659.1, from coordinate 64,083,880 downwards.
AAGTAGCTTAAGAGATCCAGGAAAAAAAAACTTAAAATAATACTACGTAGAAAGTGCCTGGGGTAAATTGCAAAGAAGCAGCTGACATCATCTTTCCTTATTTGCATTTGAATTGGAAAATAGGAAGAAAATATAATCTCAGACGGAAAAAACTAGTTTAAATAAGTAATGATCTTATTTGTATTTTGATGGGCTATTTGAGTAGATGTATATATATAAATTCATAAATTAGAAAACTGTTTTATGTGATACATACGGTATTTAGAGGATAGTCATCTTGATTTAAAATTATACTTTTAAGGGGGCTTGGCACCATTGAAAGTTTCTTATAAAAGTATATACTATTTAAATTTAATGTTTATAAATTGATGTATATTAATTTTTTTTTTTCAATAAAATTTACATTCAGGCAAAAATATTTATTGCTTTTGATACATTTTTTACGAATATGAAATCTTCAAATTGCGTTTTTGTATATTTCCTTTTTTATGAATTCTTGATCTTAAGAGGCCTCTCTACTTACCGTCCCCAGAAGCCAGAGTCAATGTTATTCTAAGGAATTTCGCCCCATTATAACTTATTAACTAATATATATTTTTAAATTCCGTTTTCACATTCATAAACTTCACAACTGTTAAATAATTTATCGCTTTCTAAAATTATTATTATTATTATTATTATTATTATTTTAATATTTTATTTTGAGGTTGTAAAATGCGAATTTTTACAATGTAAAATTTTTCATTTTTGAGATTAAAAATGAAAACTTATAAATAAAAAAAAAATATTTTTTACAAAGCGATAAATTGTTTATTAGTTGGGAATTTTCGGAAAGTAAAAAGGGAATTTAAAAATATGTGTTAGTTAATGAATTATAATGGGGCAAAGATTCCCATAGAATAACATTGACTTCGGCTTTCGGAGACGATAGGTAGAGAGTCTCCTTAAAAATACTACTTCTATACATATTTAAGAAAATATTTATTTATTTATTTATTTATTTATTTTAGATGTTCAATAAAACCTACTCGAAAGAATTAGAGATGTATTTTTAATTTTATAAATGAGTTTGTGAGGAAAAAAAAAATTAAATGTGCACGTCTATGTAAAAATTTGCAAAAATACACAGTTTTTGTTATATTTTAATTTATAATGTTTTTATTTTAATTGCATTTGAAAATATATCCTAAGTTCTTTTAAATAGGCTTTATTAAAAAAAAAAAAAAAAAAAAAAAAAAACTGTGGTGTATTTCGTCATTGTATTCCTGATTCAATCTATTGGACCTTTGGTAAGTGACGTCACGTCCAATCAATGATCTGTTCATTCCTCTTTACTTTATCTCTGCTAAAACAGATCAGTCTTAAAAATGTAGTCGTTTATGTTACTTGTGTATTTCATCTGTAATTGTCATAGTCATCTATTAAATTTTATGTGTTTAAAATGAAACGCCTAGTCATATCCTAGTTATGGCTTAATCATAAATCTTCTCCTGCCCATAAAATACTATAATGGCGACCAGAAATAAAACAAAAGAAAAAAGCAAAAAAGTTTTGCTCTTATACATTCACTTGAAAATAATTAAAATGAAATCTGCAATTCATAAAAAAAAAGAGAACGGAATATGTTCTAAATATCTCACGAAGAAGAAATTGGTTATTGAAAATGAATAATAAAGCAAATCGGATGCGGCAGCTGTGAATTTTATGTCTACTGTCAGGGCGGAAATGCATAGGCGCCATCGATAATTACTAGTCTACGATTTTTTATTTTTCGAGAAAGAGAGGGAAAAAGGTATTTATACATTTTTTTTTCCTTTCTGTTCTTTTATTTGATTGCATCTTTTTATTATTAGAAGTAGCATATTTTCGTTAAAAATGTTTCAAAATTTTAAAGAATTCAATGATTCTGTTGAATCTTTTGATACTTATATTAGAAGATTAGAACAGAACTTTATATTGTTTGATATAAAAGATGAAAAAAAACTTAGTGCTTTAATTACGTTTATTGGACCGAAATTATATAATTTACTTACAAATTTATTGTTCCCAGATCTTCCTGAATAAAAAACTTACACTGAATTAGTAGATGTCTTAACAAAACATCTGTGTAAGATATCTAACAAAATTACTGAACGCATTAAATTTAGAAAATGTTTTCAAGGAGATAACGAATCTGTGCAGGATTTTAGTGTTCGTTTAAAGAAATTTACAACACATTGCGCGTTTACGGGTGATTCGCTGTCAGAAAATTTGTTAGAACAATTTTTACGCGGATTAAAAAATGAAACAATCCAAAGCAAATTAATGTCTCAGGTTGAAGATTTAACATTTGAAAAAGCAGTAGAACAAGCCGTAACTATGCAAAGTACTGAAAATGACATGATAGAATTACAAAATAAACATTTGAATTTGAAAAAAGTTTCTGTTAGTGTTAGGAAACCAAAACAAAATTATTCTCAAAATAACTTAAGTAAACAAAACGTGAACAAAACTGCGAATGCAAATAAAAGTAAAACTCATTGTTATCGTTGTGAAAAAAAGCTCTCATTTAGCAAATGTTTGTAAATTTATTAATGCAGTTTGCAATTTTTGTAAAAAACGCGGTCATTTGAGTAAGGTGTGTCGGAACGCACAAAACAATGTTACTCAAAAGAAAAATGTAAATGTTCTTGATACTGTAGACATTTTGTCATTATAATCTGAAGGCACTAAACCTATAAAAATTTGGGTTTTGATAGAAAATAGTGCTAAAGCAGAAATGGAGCTTGATACAGGATCGGCGATTTCCGCCGTACCGATAAATCGTTTTCGGAGATTATTTCCAGAACATAAAATGTTTCCTGCTGATGTAAAATTAAAAACAGCCACGGGAAAAATTTTCCAGCCCGAGGGATTTGTTAGAGTAAATGTAACTTACGAAAACAAAACTAGGAATGTTAAGTTATATTTGGTTAAAAAGGACAATTTTCCTTTATTGCTAGGTAGGGATTGGATAACTACATTTAATATATTCCCAAACAATTTACAAACTGTTCCGGTAAACAAAGTACAAATCTCGGATAATTTAAATAATTTACTTAATGAATTTCCGGATTTATTTACAAACAACGTAGGTGAAATTAAAAATGTTAAAGCTGAATTACATTTAGAGAAAGAGTCATCACCAATATTTTGTAAATCGCGAACAGTTACGTATGCATTAAGGAATGCGGTAAATGAAGAATTGGAAAGATTAGAAAATGTAGGGATAATAAAAGCTGTTAGTACTAGTAAATGGGCAACACCTATTGTTCCGGTGGTAAAACCTAATGGGAAAATTCGTTTATGCGGCGATTTTAAAGTCACGGTAAATAAATTTTTAACGGTTGACAAATACCCGCTACCAAAAATTGAGGATATATTAGCAACTTTAGGTGGTGGATTACATTTTACAAAGATTGACTTAATTCAAGCATACTTGCATTTACCGGTAGAGGAAAATTCACAAGAATTACTTACTATTAACACTCCTAAAGGCTTATTTCAACTTACGCGATTACCATACGGAATTGCCAGTTCGCCAGCAATATGGCAGAGAACTATAGAACAAATTTTAAAAGGTATAGAGGGTATTTCAGTTTTTATTGACGATATATGTATCTCAGGGGAAACGGATGAAATACATTTAGAGCGATTAAAACAAGTGCTAGAAAGGTTACGTGAATATAATCTTAAAATAAATAAATAAAAATCTTTTTTCATGAATGATGAAATTACATACTGCGGTTACAAAATTGATAAAAATGGCATACACAAAACGCAAGAAAAAATTTCTGCTATTTTAAATGCTCCAATACCTAAAAACGTAACTCAGGTAAAAGCATTCTTAGGCTTAGTATCTTACTATTCTAGATTTGTTCCTAAATTATCTACGATTGCTTATCCTCTAAATGAATTATTACGTAAAAATGTAAATTTTCAGTGGACTAAAAAATGTGAAAATTCATTTAATGCAATTAAACAGGAAATTACTTCCGAAAGGATTCTCACCCACTTTAATCCTAAATTACCCTTAATTTTAGCCACTGATGCTTCTCCTTATGGAATTTCGGCAGTACTTTCGCATACAATGCCAGATAACTCTGAAAAACCCATAGCTTTTGCTTCTAGAACTTTGTCTTCTGCAGAAAAGCGGTATAGTCAGGTAGATAAAGAAGCGTTATTAATAATTTTTGGAGTAAAGAAATTTTTTCAATTTTTATATGGTAGGAGATTTACTCTGTATACAGATAGTAAACCCCTAGTTTCCATATTTTCACCCGTAAAAAGTATTCCGGTACTTTCGGCAGCTAGAATGCAAAGATATGCATTATACTTACAAACATTTAATTATGATATTAAATATAAAAAATCTGCAGAGCACGGAAATGCCGATGCTCTATCACGTTTTTCATTACGTAGTGAAGACTTAATGCTGCCGTCGTCCGATTCGCTACAGCCAGAAAAAATGTCACCAACTTTGTCACCAAATTTATTTGGCAACCCTGATGAATCCGATTGTTTATTTATTCATCAAATCACTTCGTTACCGTTAACTACAAAAACGTTGTGTGCAAGTTCTAAGCGAGATCCAACATTGAAAGAAATGTACCAGCATTTAATATCAGGCACACAGATGCCAAATTACTTACTTTTTGGAGATAAACAAGAAGATTTTTCTATACTAAATAATTGCATACTACAAGGGAATCGTGTTGTAATTCCTACTGTTCATAGACAAAAAGTGTTGGAAGATTTACATTTTGGCCACTTTGGCATAGTTAAAATGAAAGCACTGGCACGTTGTTTTGTATGGTGGCCAGGTATTGATAAAGACATTGAGAATTTAGCAAATAACTGTTCTGTTTGTATTAAATTATAACATAATCCTCCCAAAATGGACAACCATCACTGGGAATGGCCTACAACACCTTGGAACAAAATACATGTAGACTTTTTTGGTCCAATGATGGGGAAAATGTTTTTAATCGTAGTAGATGCCCACAGTAAATGGACAGAAGTGTTCATTGTTCCTAATACTACTGCTGAGAACACTATAAACTGTCTTTCTTCGCTTTTTGCCAGATATGGCTATCCTGTGTCCCTTGTGTCTGATAATGGGCCACAATTCATTTCAGAACAATTCGAACATTTTTTACAAAGTAAAGGCATAAAACATAGTTTAACTGCACCATATCATCCCTCTACAAATGGTCAAGCCGAAAGATATGTCCAAATAATTAAAAAAGGATTGAAATCCTTAAGTTCAGAGCCCGGAAATCTCCAATTTAAGTTAAACGAATTTCTATTCCAATACCGAATAATGCCTCATATTACAACAGGGGAGAGTCCCGCATCATTATTTCTCAAGAGAAATATCAGATCAAAACTGGATTTACTTGTACCAAATGTTAAAAATTATGTTGAAAACAAACAACATAAAAATGTTTTTAACAAGAAAAAGATAAGAGAATTCCAAATAAATGAAAAAGTTGCAGTACGCAATTACACATCAGGAGATAAATGGAAAATAGGTAAAGTAATTGCCAGACTAGGTAAACTACATTACAAAATTCAAGTAGGTTCATGTGTATGGAAAAGACACGTTGATCAACTGAAAAGTGTAGGTTCCAGAGTACAACTGGAGGAAACTACAAGTCCTGGTGAAATTGAAAAGAACACTCTTGATGCAAACATTTCCATGGTTCCCGATAGCAAGAGTCCACTCCTACAAAGCAATGGAGAATCTAAGTCTGGTAGGAGGCCTGCCATTACACCAGATCCTGTGCCAACCGATCCTGCCATTACACCAGATCCAGTGCCAACCAATCCTTCCATTACACCAGATCCAGTGCCAACCGAGAGTAGATCTGTGTCTACAACGCCTGGAGAAATTGACTGTGATAAAAATATCAACAGTACTTTAAATAAAGAACTAAAATCTGAACATTCAAAACTTAAAAATACTAATTTGTCTTTTTCTGAACAGGTTGTAAGAATATCATCTAGAGTAAGAAAACCTCCCATCAGGTATGGTATACGGAATTAAGGGGAGGAGAGTTGTAGTGTATTTCGTCATTGTATTCCTGATTCAATCTATTGGACCTTTGGTAAGTGACGTCACGTCCAATCAATGATCTGTTCATTCCTCTTTACTTTATCTCTGCTAAAACAGATCAGTCTTAAAAATGTAGTCGCTTATGTTATTTGTGTATTTCATCTGTAATTGTCTTAGTCATCTATTAAATTTTATGTGTTTAAATAGAAACGCCTCGTCATATCCTAGTTATGGCTTAATCATAAATCTTCTCCTGCCCATAAAATACTATAAAAAACTACTTTTTTTTTTCAGAAAATTTTGGAGTGGAAGGCTGATATTTTATACCAACTATGTGAAAAATACCAGAGCCGGGAATCGAATCCGGGCCTTCCGCATTACGCGCGGATGCTCAAACCATCGAGCTATCCTGGCTGATTACCAGCAGTCATTTCTCACATAACACTCGTTGGCAAAGTCACCGAGTCTGTAAACACAGCTGTATCAGGTGACATTAATATTCATGGCACAACTCCAATAGACCACGAAATTTTTTATTTTAATTTAGAAATCCATTCATCAACCATGAAATTCATTTCAGAAAATTTTGGAGTGGAAGGCTGATATTTTATACCAACTATGTGAAAAATACCAGTGCCGGGAATCGAACCCGGGCCTTCCGCATTACGCGCGGATGCTCAAACCATCGAGCTACCCTGGCTGATTACCAGCTAGGCATTTCTCACATAACTTCTTTTTTTTTTTTTTTAATATCTGTAAGTTGTAGATAAACAATGAAAGTTGTAGATAAACAGCAATGTCTTCAACATTTATCTTTTAGATTTTGTCCATATTATTTTCTTGCTTGTAAGAGTTTTTATTTTTTTATTACCTTCTTTGTCACCATATTTGAACGATCAAATCTGAATCCTTCTGTAAATATTTATCAGTAATAATTTTAAGTTTTTGTACAAAAAAGCTCATAAAAATTCTATATTTTTCTATTTCAAAATCCTATAATTGTGTCTTTTGGATTCCTATATACATATATTTTTTTTTTCTAAAAAATCCTATATTTTTATTTTATTCTGGTGGGACTCCTGCTTTGAAGATTGTGGGTTTGAGCTCTGATGTTGAATGGTATTGCAATCCGTATTCATAGAATTTGTGTCATATGTTTTCCATCGAGTTTAGGTCTCAATAAATTGGAGGTCAATCCGTTACAGCAATTCTATTTTCCAAAAACCACTTGACGCCATTTCGACTTTGCATCATAGGGGGACGATTACCTTTTTTCAAATTGTGAAGTTGAGTCATTTTGTAATATAAATAAATGTAATCGGTAATTATTTAACTGTTTTGGATACTTTCTATCATTTAGATTGTCAATAAGAAAAAATATTTGCCTTTTATTACTTAATTTAAACTTCCCACTCCCAGACGGTTAATCTTCTACCTTCTTATTGTCGCTTAAAAAAAACTTCTTTTACCTCTTCTGAGTCAAACGAAAATTATTTCCAACCATCTGGTGAGTTTTTTTTTTCTGTCACTCCAGATAATTTTACTCCAGTTTTGAGTCCACTACATACATTATTTCACTCAATTACCTCTTTTAGTATTTTGAGGCCGGTTTAAGTTTTCTTTGCATTTTTCGATAACGAAGATATTTCTATTTGCACTTTTAGAACGCAATGCGCTGTATCGCCTAAAACACTTATATCACGAATTAAACCTACCTGTTTGATACTTGTATCTCAGCTGTTTTTAAGGGGAATAAGGAAACGTTTCTGTCTTGACTTTAGCACTGCACGGCGACCAATAGATATTTTGGCCCGTACGTCCCACGGGAATTCAAATAATTTCCTGTCACATGATGTAAACTTTTAATTGCTCTTGCAGCTCCGCTAATAGACAGCTTATTCCTACATAATTCTTAAATCTTTCTTCTTTTGAACTCAGATAAGGATATTGCATGCCCCATAACAACGTCAACACTAAATTTGAGAAAAAAAAATGCACACTCATGTCGTTAGATGGCAAAATCAGGCCTTTATATATGCCCTTCTTATTTGCAAAAGATGGAATATTTACGCCACGCTATCTCTTTGAGACGTAATTTATACACTGGGGAACAATTGCTAAGGACGGATGACAATAGCTTAGTTATTGTCATCCGTCCTTAGCAGTTATCCACCAGTGTATATTAATTAAATGAACTCAACATTTCGCAGTAAAACATTTTATTTTTAATGCCTTTTAGATTTTTTTCTTCTTGTAAATGACTGTGCTTTCTAATGATAGTGATATTGTCATGTTATTCGTCTCCGTTAATATAACATTTTGCTATGAGGGGAAGATGCGTGATATTGGCCTTTGGTATGTCCAATCGGTACAACCATAGTATTTCTCCACAGCTGAATTTGGTGATTTTTCTTTGGCGCCGATTTGAACAATAACGATGTCGTTCTGGACTGTTTGCGATATAATATGGCAGCCTGCATGCTATTTATTTTCGATTTATGATTTTATGATTTACAATTTAGCTTATGATTTTATCATTTATGATATATGATTTTTAGATTTATGATTTAACCATAATCGCCAAAAATAAATCGCCAAATTCAGCTGTGGGGAGATACTATAGTTGTTCCGTCCAATCCATTCATAACTCGAAGGAAATTTCTTCTTTGTATCTTCTTTGTATCTGCAGATTGGTGTTTAGTCGTTATTTCTGTTAACTGCGTCGCTGTCATAGAATCTACATTTTAGCTGTGGGAATTTGAGAGAAGAAAAAATTAATAAATTAAAAACTAAAATCGATAGTATATTTATTATTCCCAGTCGTCGAACGTCTAATTCATTTTAATGTAAAAATAAAAATAAATATGTACTCTTTCTTTCTTCTTCTTCGGGCCACGGTAGCTCAGTCGGTCGAGCGCCGGCCTCGTAATTGGAAGATTGCGGGTTCGGTACTCGAGCCGGCCAAAGATCGTCGTGTACACTAATGGTGGCTGGTGCACGTAAAATCTGTCGTGGCCGCAATGTCCCCCATGTTCTCATCAAAAATTATACCTCTGGGGATCACCGAAGCGGGAGAGCCATCCCTTCCGTCGAGGATCAACATTGTGATGGCATGTCTCCAGACCACCTCTAGGGGTGTGTCCCAGACCGTCACCAATTTCCTATCTGTGCAGCACTAGTTTGACGTAAAACCCAAGCATCCATCCATCTTCTTCTTCTTTTTTTTCTATAACCTCATCACGATTTAAAATTTTGCACACCTGCAAGAAAATTGACACATCTCAAGAAAGCGGTATTTGAGAAAAATCAACTTAAAGAATACAATAAAATATTAATTCGCCTATAGTAAATATGACACAACTACCTGTCATGTGAATAAATTTTGATAAAAAGATGTGACGCTTTCTTTGTATGTTGGAGTAATTAAAATACATTTTATAGTGATATGAACACAATACTGTGATTTTAATCAATGATATTTTTTCCCGGATTGCGACATGTCATTAAAAAAATTAATAATACAAAAAAAAAAAAAAAAAAAAGATAAAATTTTCTAATTTTAAATTATACGCTTCATAAAATAAAACAAAATAAAAGAACAGCCTACCAGCAACGGAAGAAAAAAGCAAATTCTTACTATGCATTAAAAATGCATAATCTACTGAATTATCACATCTTAGATTATAATTTTAAATAAAATAATAATTAACATAAACACTTTAAAAGTGCATTAATCGTATGTTATTAAATGTGTTTCTTTCCGACAAGATTTACCGCAGACTTTTTTAATTAAGCGTCAAGACTTTGTAAACGAACTAGAATTCTCAAGAGTATAAACATATTATTTTTTACAGCATAAGAAATTTTAAAACCCAAGTGATGGAGAGTATGTTTAATTATATTAATGGACAACTTACTAAAATGGGAAAAAAAAAATGCTATAACACATACATAATTTGCATGTAAAATGTGTTTACTTATTTAAATCACAGAACAAATAGTTCATTATACATAAACTTATTATTTTATTCACTGTTTAATTAACATATTTTATCGCACTTTCCCTAATTACATCTTTAAAAGATATGTTTTGTGTAAACAATTTTAAGTGGAAGCAATTCAAGAAGAGTTGTTTAAAAACTTAAGTTTTTAATTTTGCGGTGCTTGCTAATATTTGAATAAGTAAAGATGACAAAAATGTATTAATCAGATTTCTCAAACAAATTATATTCAGCATTCTATTTTTTTAAAATGATTTAATAACATAGATTTTACAATATTCTGATTTTCTAGACAATAGAAAAGCTAGAAAAAAAAAAAAAAAACGCGCATTTTTAATGCACATTTTTTTTTTTTTTTTTTTTTTTTTTGTAATTCCTAGTTATAATTTGGGATTAGAAATCGTTTTATAATATAAATGATTCGTGCTGAAAAATAACTATCATATTTTTTATTTCAATGTTATTTTCAAAAATACACAATGTTATGTATAACACTGCCGGCCATCTAAAATGCAACACCAAAAAGGAATACAAATATCGGAATGATATTTATTCGGCACGTACATTATAGTAGGAAGAACATTTTATTAAATTTCCTGGAAATTTCGAGAAATATATCCTGCGAAATCAGTAAATGAAACAGCAAGCTCTGGGAGCAATAACAGCACTTATCCGCCTAGGCATTGAATCGATAATAGAGGCACTAATGATGCCTCTAATACAGGGCAGAGCGATGGCCCTTAAATCGCCAGAAATGTAATGGCCGCTATTCAGAGTGCCAGGAATGAGAACAACCCAAGTAGCACAGGAACGTTCTGTGAACGTCTAATAACGGTTTCAATAGTTCAAACACCGTGTTTCGTGTCAAAAGAACGTTCTAAAACACGTTCAGAAATAGTATTATTTAGAACGTTCTGAAAATGTTTGATTTGTACCATCTATAAAACGTACAATTCTAGTTCTATATAGAACGTTCAAGTGTGACACCGTCATAACACGTTCTGTAACAGTGTAATTATAACGAATATGACAAAATGACTTTTTAGTACTATTGGTTGGGAAACTAGGTTAACCTTTAAAATTTTTGACTTCAGCTTTTGATTTTTTTACACGTTTTGTGGCGTGAGGAATCCGGAAGTCAAAAGGTTGGTATGGTATCTGTTAATGTGTATCGGCACCTTTTAGTGTGATAGCCCGTTAGTTCATGTACACGATATCTCAAGAACAAATGATTGCAGAGAGATCGGACCAGTTTTAAAATATCACTTATGATATTGATAAGAATCTTATTGAGAGATTTGCAACATTCTAATTTAAAAACTTCGTAAGTTATTCGAAATTTATAATTTTTAGCATGATAGAGAATAGAGCATTTTTTACATTTTCAGTTTAACGTTTTGTTAGCACGTCAGTAAAGAATGCTTCCCAATAATCAGTAGCGGTGAGGTTAAAAAAAATTACAAAATTTTAAACTCATGGAAAAATTTTGTGGATTTTGTATTTCAGGAATCAATGTATGGAATTCGACCAAACTTGTTACAATATTAGATCTTGCCCTAAATTAGAGTTTATTTGAATTTCATTTGGGATATATCGCCCGATAGATTACAGTGCTATGCAAAGAAACCCTCCATTTATGGGACGGCTATATCTCAGCTTCTATAGTGTACAAATGTATTAAACATGATATATTGGCATATATCATCATAACCTCTGCTAATACAATTTGGATGTATACATTGTCCAACAGGTGGCGTTGCTAATCTGCAATTTAATCATTTTAACGGAAAGGCAATATTTTAACTCTTGTGATTTAACAATAAATTTTGGGATACACTGAAGTTATAAGTGAAATCGATTTTATGTAAAGCTTTACTGGTCCATTTTGGATGCACATCGGCCAACAGGTGGCGTGGCTATGTTGCAATTTAATCTCATAACAGAAACGAAAAATCTCAACTTCTGTGATTTATAAATATTGTAAATTTGGTAAGTGAAATTAATATTACGTAAAACTCTACAGATTGCCTTTGGGTGCATATCGGACGACAGGTGGTACTGCCACGTTCCAATATTTTCCATTCACAGAAAGGCTATCTATCAGCTTCTGTAATATATATACTCACCAAACCTTCTGCGTGACATACATTTGATATATAATATTGATTCAATTTGGCTGTATAACGAGTAATAGTCGAACAGTTTTTTTTTATTATTATCATTCATAGGACATTGTTTTTTCCACTAGGAATAAGTATGCATCATCCCTGGGGGATGGGGGAAGGGTGGATAAAAATTTTCACTATAATTATTTTTCAAAAGAATTCGATATCACCTTTAAAACGAATAATTGAAACATCGTTTTCTGATGATTTAAAACAAATTTACCGTTTTTTTTTTTTTTTTTTCATTTGTAATAATAATAATAATAAACCCTTAGAAAAATACATTTTCTAAGATCTTCTATACAGCATAAAAATGATTGTCTTCTGTCATGAAAATCTATGCATTCCCCAGACCCAAAGTTTAGATACAAAAAGCTAATCACGGATGTTATTGAATAAGTAATATAGTGCTTTACGCGAGTTTCAAAGAAAATCACGGGAAAACTCCGAAAACCTAAGTCGACGAGCGTGACCAGGAATCGAAGCCAACACTTCCCGTCTGTAAGGTTCGAGAGTAGAACCTCGCGGTCTCTAATACTCATCGGGAAGTTACAGAATGAGTTTTTTTCTTCTTTTCTTTAAGCATAATTTTAAACTTTTATTATATTTTATTTATGATTCTATTTAAGTTTCAATGTTACTGATAAATTATCAATATTGATAATGTTGTTAAATCGTTACTCTGTTTGATTGTTCTTATTTTATTTTATTTATTTTCACTGAATATTTTATTCAATACTAAAATATACACTAAAACAAAATATGCTTTTCCGTTTAATTCGAGATTTTAAAATGGAAAAATAAAGTGATCTCATAAGTTTTTCAAATACTTTATAAAAATTTAAATAATTGTTTAACTCAGCTCCATTTTTCCTTAAAATATTGACCATATGTTTTATACAGCTATAAATGCTTGATAAATTTATGTTTCAAACGTTGAACTTTGAAACATGATTATTCCGGATGTAACAAGGGAAGAGCAGATGAAACTGACATCTGTGGATTGCATTTATTTAATTCTCGCTGACCGTGCAAATTCAAAGGTCTTGGGAATGTCGTGCCGTTATGTGAAGCGGTAATTTTAAAACGTGTAATGTAATCTGTTTTGTTCAGTTTTCGCGTTATAATGACTTGGATAAGCTTTAGAAAAGGTAAAAATGTAATATTTTTAAACTGTAATAGTCTCTATTTTCTATTTATTAAAGTCTTATTTTAATATCAATTAAACAATCATTTTCATATCTGCGTAAGTTCTTAAGCCTAACATTTGATACTTGTAAGTAGCATTGTATCGCAGAAAAAACTGCTCCTGTTACAGAAAACCGCTTAGAAATTATGGATTCATTTTATTAATTCAGTCTTCTGAGATGGAAATTGTTAAAATGACTATTTTTGGTTATTATGCTTCTGAATGAAGTAACATAAAGAATTTAAAAGATGAGAGCTAATTTTAAGTGAATGCCCTTCCAGACTGGTCATTATGTATTTTAAAATGCTAGTTGGAAGGGTGTTTTCTTGGAGAAATTCTTATGAAGAAAATGAGGAAGGTATGTAATTCTTTTTTTTTTTCTTTTCTTTTTAAATTCTGAAGTATTTATTTAATGTTTATATGATAATATATATACAATCTAGGTTATGCAAATTGCATATTTTTAAAATAATATCCTAAGTTTCACCGACTTACAATTTTAAATATCTCTTTACTGTTATTTATTAAATAAAATATATGAAATTGTTTAACTGCATAATAAAACAAAGATTCAATTCAATTTTATTCCACATCTTTATAAAAAAAGATATTCTGCTTAAAAAAAAGGACGATTTACTATATTATTTATTAATACTAATAATATTTACATTTATCAAATATTTAATAAGCCATGATAACATAATTACATCAAATGAGGTAAAAATTGCGTTGACTCAATTTAAAGAAATTTAAACATTTAAAAAATACCAATTACATTGCCATGTGGAATAAATTTAAATACCTGCAAACATCATTTTTGTAAACTGCTGCTGTAAACTGAAAATATGTATGCACACATGCACTGAAATTTAAAAATATGAAGTATGTTAAATATTTTAGAAAAATATTATGATTAAATATATATATATATGTATTTAAGTATTTGGACATTTTAAAAATTTCCTCCTTCTAACTAATTTTTAATTTTTTGTTTCAATTTCTTATTATTATAAATTAACAATATATTCTAAACTCAATTATATATTATTTTAGCGGTGTATTGGTACATTCTTTTTTGAAATTATTTTTTATGTTGAAATATTAAAACTTTCTATAAACTTCAGCATTCAAATATATTTATAAACTATCCATGGACTTACAAAGTAGTACCCAGAAATGTTTAGAATATACAGGGTGCAAAGTCGAGAGCAGGCCTTTATTTGCGCAACAATTGGTCTCAAACGTCCTCCAATAAGAAAATGTATTTTAAAAAAAATGTAAGAATTCATTATATGACATGTTTAAATTTAAAAAATCAATTTACTAAAAATCACAAAAACTGATAATTTTTATACAATTTTCATGACACTAATAGTGTAAGTTGAGTTCTAACCTAAAAAATATAACACAAAAAGTTTCACTTTTGTGCACCCAAAATTGTCTGAGATAGTTAGTTTCAAAATTTAGGATTATTTCGCATTTTCTCGGGCTTTATTAAAAAGTCAATGAAAAATTCTTTAATAAACCCAGGGAAAATGCAAACAAAGTCCAATTAGGATTTTTAAACCGATCCCTTATTGAAGGCCGAAATATGTTAGAAAATCCAAACTTTAAATATCATGTTCCATTTTGGGAGAATAGAAATGAAACTGTTTGTTAGGATGAGTGTCAGTTTTCTAAATATGATTATAGGGATCTGGGACTATGTAAAAATTTAGTTTTTGCAATTTTGAAAAAATAGATATTTTAAATTTAAACATGTTATACCACAAATGCTCATATTCTTTAAAACATTTTGTAACTGAAACTATATATTTGCGACCAATAGTTGCGGAGATAAAGGTATTCTCGTCACAATGCTTTGCACCCTGTATTTAAAAAAAAAAAAAAAACATATATATATATATATATATATATATATATATATATATGTATATATATATATATATATATATATATATATATATATATATATATATATATATATATATATATATATAAATGAATTTTTAATCTTAGTTAAAGCCAAGCAACAGATATAAGATCCCTGAAACCACATAGGTCAATGAGAAGAAAATTACAACAAATTTAAATTACCTGGGGAGACTGATTGTGATTTATTGAAACATTTATATTTTATTTATTGATTTTTATTTTATTTAACTTCAGTCTAATCTTAAATTTATTCCTATATTGTTAGTTGCAATTTTAATAATTTTGCCGGTGCGTAAAAACCACATGAAACTCAAATCAAAAGATACAAACAAGCAACGAGGAAATAAAAAATTAAGACAGCATTTTAAACATTTTTTGTAAAAAAAACTTAGAATGGTAGAAAAAAAAAAAAAAAAAAAAACTCGTCAAGGGTGACCCTTTTCGTCGTTGAGCACCAATGTACGATTTCGTTCGTTAGCAGCTATAATAGCAAATTGCTAGCGGGCACCCTATCGTACAAGAAATTAATTGAAGTTAGAAATGAAGAATAAATTGGAATAAATTATTTACTTCAAGAAATCAGAGAATCAAACAGAAAACAACCATGAAAAACAAACATTAATCATAGGATGACGCATTCGGAATCACAAGGATTAAAACAAGCAAAATAAATCAAGAGTTTAGTTGTATATAGCAGATGAAGAATAATGATACAACACAGCAACAGGGATATAAATTACTTTTTTTTAAATTCAAATATTGTTTGAGAAATTTTAACATACTTACTATTCCTTTAATTTCAACGTATATGCATGAAAAATTCCATATTTTATGACTGTAATTCCCAAAAAGTGTCATAACGTGCCTATATCCCTTTAAAAAATTCCTTAAATTTTTGCATTTTTAAAAAATTTCATTTTTCCCCTAATCTGAAGATAATGGCGTTATAGTATTAATTAAGAAACTTTGAATAAACACCATAAAATGCAAGAACTCGCAACTGCTACAAACAAAGCACGGCTGCTACAAACAAAGCGGCAACCCATTCCACACACTCAACGTGCTTGTTTGCAGCTCTCGTGCCTACAATGTTCGCCTGATGAAGGGTTGTGTCTTCTTTTGACCCGAAACAGTTGGTGCGAGTTCTCGCATTTTATGGTGTTTATTCAAAGTTTTGTAATTAATACTATAACTTCATTATCTACAGATTAGGGAAAAAAAAGAAATTTTTAAAAAATGCAAAAATTTAAGAAATTTTTTAAGGTATAAAGAGACGTTATGACACTTTTTGGGGAAAGCTGTCATAGAATATAGAATTTTTGATGCATATACGTTGAAATTAAAAGAATAGTAAGTATGTTAAAATTTCTCAAACATTATTTGAATTGAAAAAAAAAGTAATTCATATCCCTGTTCATGTGTTGTATCATTATTCGTCATCAGCTATGTAATTTTTACTTCTAAACGCTCGTACTGAGGGGATTTTTTTATAATGACGTCACATTTTTTTTTTTTTTAACTACACTATTTTAGAACGTTTACAGTACGTTTTCTGGAACGTTCTGAAAATGTGTATAACGTTTTGAAAACGTTCTAAAAACGTTTAGAACGTTCTGAGACCGTATACATAGAACGTTCTCAGAACGCTTCTATAA
This sequence comes from Salticus scenicus, assembly GCA_963930645.1. NCBI lineage: Eukaryota > Metazoa > Arthropoda > Arachnida > Araneae > Salticidae > Salticus > Salticus scenicus. The sequence continues at coordinate 64,066,859 of OZ005659.1, read as the reverse complement.
CACCGATGGTGATAGTTACACGTTCATTGAACGTTCTCTGAACCGTACTATTGTACGTCTTCAAGATGGACAGATAGACGTCTATAACACGTTCAAAGTGAACGTTCTTAGAACGTGTTTGCAGAACAATTTTTGAACGTTCAGAGAACGTTTCGGTGCTGCTTGGGAAGATGTTATCAAGACTTGTATTCAATGGTACCACATAACAATACTCCAGGTGGTAACTCAGTGTGATTACTTTAAAATTTTCCTTATTGATATAGGTGTGATCAACGACGAACCTAGAAGGAGGAATGGTGCGAGGTCGCCTTTTTAGACAAATCATAATCCTTCATCTGGAGTGATAGTATGCGGCCCGTTAGATACATGTCTCAATTGCTTTCATGTCACATGACATGATGATGTGATGACATCTCACATTCCCGGATATCTGAATAGCAATATCTTACATTTCTGACAAGTTAAAGCCGGTCACTCTGCCGTATATTTGAGGCATCCGTAGCGCAACATTTATGCAGGGCAATGCACGATCGTAAGTTGTCCGGTTGTTTGGACTTTTTTGAAAGAGAATGTGTTGGACTGTTGCTCAGGCCAGCGTATTCTCCTGATCTCGCACCGCTAAAAATGGCTTTTTAATCGTTGAAAAGCGACTGACACGCCATTATTCACCAATAACTACCCAAGTAGCACCGAAACGTTCTCTGAACGATCAAAAATAGTTTTGCAGACACGTTCAAAGAACGTTTAGCTTCTACGTGTTATAGACGTCTATCTGTCCATCTTGAAGACGTCGAATAGTACGGTACAGAAAACGTTCTGTACACGTGTAACTTTCCCTATTAGTTCCAATGAAACGTTCTGCGAACGTATTATATACGTTCTCACAACACTCTAAAAAACGTTCTTTGAACGTTCTAAAATTGTATTATATATATATTGTTTGTTTTTATTTTCTTTACTTTTTTTTTTTCTTTTTACTTCTTTACTTTATTTTATTTTCTTTACTTTTCTTTTATCACTTTTTTTCCCTCTCTTGTGATTTTTTTGTTCGTGTGTGTGAGAATAATTGACTTAATTTTGTAAAATTTTGCATACATGCATTGAAATATAACAAGATCAAGTATTTTCAGCTTTCTGTAAAATTATAATTGAAGAAATATTTAACTCAAAATTTTGAATTTTTTTTCTTTTTTTTTTTTTTTAAGTTCTAAGATACTTTCTGTTGACTAATTATTATTTTTTTCCCTTTCCTTTTACATTATTATATTTTAACAATAGAAACTAATCGTATCTGGGTCATTAATTTGAGAATTCGTTGTTATATTAAAAATTGCAAAAATATTTTTCTGTTTAAATACTGAACCTTATTGCAAACTTTGACATTTAAACACAAAAATATATTTAAAACTTTAATTTATCAATGAATTCACAAATTAATAACCAGATATGTTATATATTCTATTGTTAAACTATATTAATGTACGCTTGATGGAAGAAATAAAAATATCTAAGAGAAGTATTTTAAATAATTTCAATAAAATATTATTAGTCTTATTATTTTTTAAATATAAAAAGGTTATATGAAGGTTTCATATACACTGTTAAAAAAATGAAATTTTGCTGCCAGAAATTCTCTGTAATGAGAGAAAAATAAGTTTTGTCAACGTGATTTTTCCGTAATTTACGACTATTTTCTCAAATTACAGAGACATTTTGGCAGCAAAGTTGCATTTTTTCAACAGTGTACTTAATAGCTTTACATTTCAAAATATGTGTATGTAAATTTTTATTGAAAACATTGATTTAAAATCTATAAATTTTACGTACACATGCATTGAAATATAACAATACAAAATATGATAAAATTTCTTTAAAAAAAATTGATATATATATATATATATATATCAATCTTAAAATCTTTAAAATCTACCTGCTAATTTCCCACCTGTTTTTACATACTACAGTGTTACAATAAAATCTAAACATATACTCAAACCTATCTAACATTAAACTGTAGTAACATAAAATCGAACGGGAAAAAACTGAAAAGTAGTTAGAGGGAAATAAAGTTTTCAAATTTAATTTTCTTTAAATTTATATAGTTTTCGAGAAATTTTAATTTACTTAATTTTGTTAAAATTCAATGCAACATATAGGCAAAATTGTACAAATCTTAGACATGAAAATGTTTGAAGTAAACGTACCTGTATGAAATATGGATTATCCAGAAAAACATTTATATTCAAAATCCAAATGTTAGGAACTCTTTTAAACACAATGAATATGTAGAAGGAGAATGTACCTTGGAACTTGAAGTCCGTATCTGCGGATAGATCAAATGGCAAACCCGATGAAAATTTTGCGGTTTGGCGATTTTTTCGTTTTTAAAAATTAAATATTCCGAAAAATTGTCATTTTTAGTTCCCCATTATACTATAGGTATGGGGAACTTAGGTAATCGTGAAAAATTTCGACCTCAATTTTTTGACTTTTTTATGCGTTTTTAGGTGTGAGGAATCCGAAAATGACAAAATTTGTATGGCGTCTGTCTGTAGGGTGTCTGTTAGTGGGTCAGTTCGTTAGTCCGTTAGTTTGTTAGTCTGTTAACACGATATCTCACGAACAAATGATCGCAGAGAGGTAAGATCAGTTTTAAAATATTACTTTCGCTACTGGCAATAACCCTATTCATTTGCAACATTCGAACTAAAAAACTTCGTAAGTTATGAGAAATTTACGATTTTTTCATGGGAGAATAGGACAAAAATTCACTTAAACGTGCATTAAATGGAAACTCTTTACAGTGAAAATGTCAAACCAGTTTTAAAATATCGGTTTTAATGCCGGAATGAATATCAGTAACTATAAATATGCTACTTTGAAAATTTCGCAAGTTATTGGAAATTTACGAATTTCTTAACATCGCAGTATAGGGCAAAATTTCACATAAACGTCAATTTTGAGAGAGATTTTCATCGTAAAGATGTCACACTACATTTGAAATATTATTTAGGACATTGGCATGAATATTAATGACTATGATTTTTCGAATATTAAAATTTCGTAAGTTATTAGAAATTTACGAATTTCTTAACATGGCAGAATAGAGGAAAATCTCACATAAACGTCAATCTTGAGGGATATTTTCATCGTAAAGATGTCAAACCACTTTCGAAATATTATTTAAGATACTGGCATGAATATCATAGATTATGATTTTTTCAATTTCAAAAAAATCGTAAGTTATTTGGAATTTCCGCTTCACTTAATATGTCAGAATAAGGCAAAATTGAACATAAACTTTCATTTTGAGGATCATAAATACATTAAACAACTTCAAAATTACATTTATGATATTTGTTTGAACATGATTGAATACAAATATTCTAATAGGAAATTTTCGTGAATTATTCGTAATTTACGATTTTATCAACATATCGAAATGGTAAATTTTTCATATAAATATGAATTTTGAGGATTATTGGATTGGAAATAGTAGCATGAAAACTAAACAACGGAATCGACCCTGATAAAATAAATTAATAGATTAGAATGAGATAAATATATCGAAGTGAACGGTGGATAGCCTATTAGGCGGGGATTTCATTCTGTCACTGTATCAAGCTTTGGTCATATTCATTTCTTTTAACATGATTATGATATGTCTCGCACTAGAAATTTATGAGAACATAAATTTGATGGGGAACTGAGCAGAGTCCACCTATGCCAACTAGTTTTATTATTGTTGGAGTAGGAATTTATTTTTGTTATATATATTATTTTTATGAGAAATACAACTACAGACTGCCCTAAATAAAATGGAATGAACATATTTTTTATATGCATAAAAGCACGTTTTATGTAGATTGTGATATGGAAACCATTCAACATTCATTTACAGGACTACCCAAAATATTTGGATGCATCGGGACTATATTTGGAAAATGCTAGAAGTTTATTTCTTTTTGTGTTAAGTTTTTTTTTTTTTTTTTTTTTTTATATATATATATATATAAAACTAAATTTAAGTACACAATATGATGTGGCTTTAGTTTGTAAGCAATATACATAGTTACCTAAAGTTAAGCTAATGTTCTTTTCTATTGAATGTAATTGAAGAAAGTGCTTTTCTACATTTTTTTATATCGACGAACGGTGCTCAGGAAGGAAAATAAATTTTCCTTATCCATAGCATAAACAAAATATTTTTAGTTCCCCATCATACTATAGGTATGGGGAACTTAGGTAATCGTGAAAATTTTCGACCTCGGTTTTTTGACTTTTCTACACGTTTTCAGGTGTGAGGAATCCGAAAATGACAAAATTTGTATGGTGTCTGTCTGTAGGGTGTCTGTTAGTTCGTTAGTCCGTTAGTTTGTTAGTCTGTGTATACGATATCTCAAGAACAAATTGTCGCAGAGAGGTCAGATCAGTTTTAAAATGTTACATTCGACACTGGCAAGAACCCTATTCATTTGCAACATTCGATTTTAAAAACTTCGCAAGTTATTAGAAATTTACGATTTTCTTAACATGGGAGAATAGGACAAAAATTCACTTAAACGTGCATTAAATGGAAACTTTCTACTGTAAAATTGTCAGACCAGTTTTAAAATATCAGTTTTGATGCCAGAATGAACATCAGTAACTATAAATATGCTTCTTTGAAAATTTCGCAAGTTATAGGAAATTTACGAATTTCTTAACATGGTGGTATAGGGCGAAATTTCACATAAACGTCAATTTTTAGAGATATTTTCATCGTAAAGATGTCAGACTACTTTTGAAATATTATTTAGGACACTGGCATGAATACTGATGACTATGAATTTTCCAATATAAAAATTTCGTAAGTTATTGGAAATTTACGAATTTCTTATCACAATAGAATGGGGCAAAATTTTACACAAACGTCAAATCTTGAGGGATATTTTCATCGTAAAGATGTCAAACCACTTTTGAAATATTATGTAGGATACTTACATAAATACCATAGAGTATGTATTTTCCAATTAAAAAAAATCGTAAGTTATTTGGAATTTACGATTTACTTAAAATGGCAGAATAAGGCAAAATCGAGCACAAACGTCCATTTTGAGGATCATAAATATATCAGACAATTTCAAAATAACATTTATGATACTTGAATGAACATGATTGACTACAAATATTCTAATAGGAAAATTTCGTAAGTTATTCGAAATTTAAGATTTTATCAACATAGAAAAATGTTGCGATATTTCATATAAATATGCATTTTTGGGATTGTTGCATTGGAAATATTAGCATGAAAAATAAACTACGAAATTGATCCCAAAAAAATAAATTAATAGATTAGAATAAGATAAATATGTTGAACTGAATGGTGGGTAGCATATTAGGTGAGGATTTCGTTCTGTCATTGTGCCAAGCGTTTGGTCAAATTCATTTCTCTTAACATGAATATAATATGTCCTGTACAAGAAATTTATGACAACATAAATATGATGGGGAACTGAGCAGAGTCCACCTATGCCAACTAGTTTACTATTGTATTTTAAGCTCTGTTTTTTTTCATTCCATAATGTATCGATTTGAGGTTCCTCGAATAGCTGAAGTCAAATTTTTAGCCTTTTTCTACCTGTGTATCTGTTATCAGCATAACTTAAAAAAAAAAAAAAAAAAAAAAAAACTAAATAAATAAATAACTACAGAAAATTCAAATTTGGAATATTCAAATTCACATTAGGTTGCTACGTGAAAATGTTGATCCAAATTGGCAATTTTGAAGGCAAATTAATAACATACTTGATTTTTTTTTCTTTTTTTTTAAATAATTGTAGGTAGTATAATTGAACGGGAGAGGGGGGGGGGGGATTGAGGAGGGTGGTAACTCCCTCTTACACAGAATTATATATCAAATAAAACTGATCCTGAACCCATTTTAGATTACATTTAATGCATATTGAAGTTTATTATCTTACCTTATTGATATTACGAACTAAACTGCAACCTATCTTTATATTACTGAAATGTAGGATAAGAGTAATTCTATGAGGGATACCCAAGATTATACAATTTATATTGACTCCGTTCTCGCATTCAAGATAAAACAATCATTGAAATACGTGAGGTGTAACATGTTCTTTACATCCCTGAAATTTCAGGATAATGCATCTTTATAGTTACCATTTCTTTTCTTTTTTTTTTCTTTTTTTTCTTTTTTTCTTTTTTTTTTTTTTTTTTTTTAGACGATGGCCCCAGTTATTTAATAAAAATTTTTAGTAACTGTTTTCTACTATTTATTTACAGTTAATTGTATTGAAAAAGGCTATCAAAAATCTGTTATGAGTATTTTTTTTTTTTTTAAAGTACCGTAATCTAAGTATCAGCATATATTGTTACCCTCATCCGTCACTGATTCTGTGGCACTTTAGGCTTAAGAGATAGGTTTAAGAGATTTTCATGGATTCAGTCTCTTAATATTCATACATTAGTTAATTTAAAAAAAATTAATTATCCGATCGATAAGATGTTTAAACAGACGTATTCAGAAAAATTGCGCCTTTCATTTGGTACATTATTTGTAACGACTATATAATTACATTTTTTAAAATTAATTAAAATATATGAAAATAAAAGCTTTAAAATACATTTAATTTTTTAATTCTTGCCATTTTTTTACTTTCTCTTACCCATAAGGTAGAGAAAGTATTGTTTTGGGGTCAAATTTTCGAACGCGAGATTTTGTTATATTTACACGTTTTGAGGTCCCCTGAATAGGAAAATCATGTTTTTAGCAAATGGTCTGTGTGTATGTCTGTGTGTCTGTGTGTCTGTGTGTGTGTCTGTGTGTCAGACTGTTATCAGCATATCTCAAAAACAAAGTTCAAACTTGGTATTCTAAATGTGTATCATATAGGGATGCTACAGTAAGCATTTCGTTAAGATCAAGCAGATGATTCGTGTACAGGGGGAATCAAAAGAATTCTAATACATTACGTCTATGGGGGAAATTGCAGGTAAGTAGAGTTTAACGTCTATAGACTGCACTAAACCGAATGAAACGAATATATATTTTTTGTAATAGAGATAGTCAACAGGGAAAAAAATTGTGTATTTCGGAGCCTCGCCTCCCCCCCCCCTGGGGGGATGTCCCCCCTCGAGGGGAGAAAATTTTCATGATGGGTGTCTTTCAAAAGAGCTCGCCAATTCCTTTAAAACGAATGGTTGAACCATCGATCTGCGATAATTTAAAACAAGGTTATCGATTTTTTTTTTACTTTTAACAAAACAAACAAACAAACAAACAAAAAAAAAAAAAAAAAAAAAAAAGAAATCGTATTTTTTTTTTTAAATATTGAGAATAAAATGTACTTTTTTTTGGATATTTAGTGTTATACTACTTCTCTAATATGGAAGTCGTCTGCATCATCATAAAATATAATTTTTTAAAATAATAATTTTAATAAATTATTTTTTAAAAACAGAATTATTTTTTAATAGCCGAATTAAATTCTTTATAAATGTAGGTGCATTAATGAAACGTGGGTTGAGGGGGGCGGCAGACCCCCTCACACAGAACTAATTATCATATAAAACTCTTCCGAAGCCTAATTTGAATTATTTAACACAGGTTTACATAACAGTACTCGTTATCTTACTTATTAATCTGCAACCTGTATTTATAGTATTAAATTTTAGGGTAATAGAAAGTCGTGTGAGTGACACAGATTATTTTCTTAAAGGAAATGAAGTATTTTTAAAAAATCGTGAATTTATGATTGAAAATGATATATCCCAAGCAGCACCGAAACGTTCTCTGAACGTTCAAATATTGTTCTGCAAACACGTTCTAAGAACGTTTCCTTTGAACGTGTTATAGACGTCTATTTGTCCATCTTGAAAAAGTACAATAGTACGGTTCAGGGAACGTTCAATGAACGTGTAGCTATCTCCATCGGTGTTATAGAAGCGTTCAGAGAACGTTCTATGTATACGGTCTCAGAACGTTCTAAACGTTTTTAGAACGTTTTCAAAACGTTATACACATTTTCGGAACGTTCTAGAAAACGTACTGAAAACGTTCAAAAGTAATGTAGAAACGTTCTGAAAACGTTCTATACACACGTTCTCACAACGTTATGTAAACAATTTTTGAACGTTCTTTGAACGTGCTAAAAATGTATTTAATGTATAATAAAATGGAAGAACTCGCAACAATTGTTTCGGGTCGAAAGAAGACAGGACCCTTCGTCAGACGAACATAATAGGCACGAGTGCTGCAAATACAAGAGCTACGTTGCAGATTTTTTGCAGCACTCGTGCCTACTTTGTTCGGTTGATGAAGGGTTGTGTCTTTTCTCGACCCGGAACAATTGCTCCGAGTTCTTGAATTTTATAGTGTCTGTTTATTTTATTTACTTATTTTTTTCTTATTTTTTTTTTTTTCCTTTCCTTTATTTTTCTTTTCTTTCCTTTTTTATTTTTTGTGTAGTTTCTATTTTATCTTTTTATTATTATTATTATTTTTCATAAATAATTGTCTTAGTAATATAAAATTTTGCATACATGCATTGAAATATTGTATAACAAAAGATCAAGTATTTTGAATATTCTAGATAAATATTTGAATTCAAAAACAAACAAATAAATAAATTCAAGTTCTGGAATATTTTGAAAATTTTTAAGATAATATGCCCCCTGCTAACTAATTATTATCCCCCCCCCCCTAGATTTTGCATCATTATAATTTAACAATAGAATATAACCATATTTGGATATTAATTTAATAAGTTAACGGCCCTCTTCACTTACCGTCGCCGGTAGACCGAGCCAATGATATTCTATGGGGAAATTTTCTTTACAAGTAACTTATTAACTAATACATATATTTAAATTCTATTTTCACATTCAGAAAATTTCCAGCTGTTAAATTGACGGACCTTTTTTGAAAAAGTATTTTTTTAATTTTTAATATTTTATTTTGAAATTGCAAAATGAAAAAAAATCACATATTGTAAATTCGTATTTTGCAGCTTCGAAGTAAAATATAAAAAATTAAAAAAATATTTTTTTAAAAAAGGTCCGTCAATTTAACAGCTGGGAATTTTCATAATGTGAAAACAGAATTTAAAAATTTGTATTACTTAATAAGTTATTTGTAAAGAAAAATTTCCCATTGAATAACATTAGCTTCGGCTTCCAGCGGCGGTGAGTGAAGAGGGCTCTTAAGCAAAAAAATTTAAAAATATTTATGTCTAAATTTTGAAACTTACTGCAAACTTTTAGCATTCAAACACAAAAGTATTTTATTAAATTTTAAATTATCAATGAAATCTCAAATTAATGCCCAGATATGTTACATATTCTATTTTTAAACTATAATAATGCACAATCAATGGAAAACAAAAATAAAAATTAGTTAAAAGAAGTACACAAGTGTACAAAATTTAAACAATAAACTGTTTTCTCGTTTTTTTTTTTTTTTTTTTTTTTTCCACATAATTCTTAAACAAATAAACACAGAAGTATAAAATTTGGATAGTATGTTTTTTAAACTACCATAAATCGAATTTTATATAACTTTAGCATAAGTAATAATTGTTAAACTAAATATCAGTAAATTTTTCTCAAAAGTAAACATTGAAAAAATGAAAAATTTCAGCAATTTTAGAAAAGAAAACTTAATGAACCTTTTTTGTTTCTTCTTCTTTCTTCATTTTTTCGCGTGTGAATAATTTTTTTTTTAAATTTTACATAGAAATATGAAAATCGGATAAGGCGTTCATTATTAAATTATTTATCGACATTTTTATTATTCTGGTGATGATCACAGTTTATACAAATTAGTAATTATTATTATTTTTTTTTTCAAAAATTCCGTTATTAAAGTAAAAGAAAAGTGAACACAGAAAGTAAAACTAGGACTTTGTTTAACATGTGAGGGCATGTGCGTCTTCACTTGTCTATAATGCATCATTAACACATTTTTTCATTAAGTTTTCTTCGCTAAAATTGTTGAAATTTTTAATTTTTTCCAAAGCTTACTTTTGAGAAAAATTAATAATTATTAGTTTTAAATTATCACTTATTCTAAAATTATGTAAAATTCGATTAATGATATGATAACGAACATGACATCCAAATTTTATGTCCATGTGTTTATTTGTTTAAAAGCTATGCATAAAAGAAGAAAATGAAAAAGCAGGTTTGTTCCTTTAATTTTGAACAGCGGTGTATTTTAAATACGTTTAAAAATATATATATATATATATATATATATATATTATTACTAGCAGGCTTTGCCCGCTTCGCTGGTCATTATATTGAAATGAATCCCCAAAACAGCATATCATTGATAATAATAAAATATCTTAAAAAAAAAAAAAAAAAAAAAAAAAAACATTGAAATCCGTCAAAATCTAATTTTAAGTTGCCCAATGCCTTCGGCAGTCCCTTACCTGCTTTTTACTCCCCCTCCCTCGCGGTTACAGTTGAAAGTTTTACAAAATCTCATCAAAGTGCATATTTCGCACACTTAATTAACATTCACACACCAAAATTCGCCATTCTTAGGTAATTTGGACGGATTTAAGCTTCAAAATGTGGTTTTTGCCCCGCCCGCCCCAAGAGGAAGGAGGGGCGGGGGTAAATTTCCAAAATTACTTTATATTTCATGTTGCATACACATACCTGACCGACACATAAAAAAAAATTAAGATCATGAAATTATTTAAAGCTGAGATATGCTTTAAAACTTTTTTTTTTTTTTAATCTCTCCTCCCGTTCTTAAAGGAGGGAAGGAGGAGTGAATTTCGCAAAATCTCTTCATACTATGAGTTAGATACATATAATCGTCCCTTACATAAAAAATGTCCAACCTTAGATAATTTAGTGCAGCGTTACGCATGAATACATGTTTTTGCCCCCCATTCTCCAAAGGGCGGTAGGGTGGAATTTCATAAAATCCCTTTGTAGTGTGTGTTCAGTTCGATTTCCTCGTGTGTTGAGTACCCTTCTTCCAAAATCTTTTCCCTTCCCTCCCCCCTTAAAAATCCAAAATTCCAAAATCGCAGAAAATAATTTTTTTGTACTGAAGTCTGGTCTTTCCATCTGCAATTTCTTCACCGTTAAGTAATTTGGAGCCGAGTTAAGCCTTCTGCCCCCCAAGGAGACGGTGTGTGTGTGAGGGGGTATTTTGCAAAATTCCGTCTTAGTTGGGGGTCAGGCTCCGAAATCCAACCTGGTCACTAAAATTTGTGACCCTCTTTCCCACAGAATCGTCATGGCAGTGTTGAGTCAGTGAATCATTGAGTTTACTCTTTTATATGTACAGATTTGTTTATATTTTTTATGGACTACTTGGCTTAAGGTTGTTGTCACAAAAATAGAGTCCTTGGCGAAAAATGTCCTATCTACTTAAGTATTAAAATTAAAAATATACCCAGGGTTATCCACTAATAAAGCTCTTTAATACAGATCTGAATTAGCTTTCATTTTCTTATTATTTAATTTTGATAATGACGTTATGTTGTCATGTGCCTAAGCAAATTTAATATGTATTATTTTTTTTATTATTATTCGCGTGAAATATTTTTTGGCAACAATTAAAAATTAAAATAAATTATTTTAAAATTTTATTATAGAAGAAATATTTATATTATACAGAAGATTAATTAAAAATTTACATTTTTTCCGGTATAAATAGTAGCCTATGTCTTATTCCAGACTATTACCTATCTCTATACAAAATTTCATCCAGATCCGTTTAGCCGTTGTGGTGTGATTGAGTTACAAACATCCATCCAAACTTTCGCATTTATAATATTAGTTAATATTGTTTATAGTTATCGTGTGCATGTGTTAGATTGAGTTATTTTGCTATCAAATTGACAAAATTTTAATTTTAAATTTCAAAACTCTGTCGTTCTTGGCGCTTATTGTATTTGGTGATCAAAAACGTAATACGAAAATATGTATGCCAGATGTATATTTTCGTAATATGCATTGTACGAAATATTGTTTCATGTTATTCATTACTCTCTTAATATAAGTTGTTAAAATAACCATGGTTTTTGAAAGGAATTAAATTATGTTCGCCAAATAATTTGTCGATATATATATTTTTTTTTCTGCTAAGGATGACCGATATCAAATCTATTCCGCTGCAGTATCATATCTTATATCAGATACTTTATTTAGACATTTGGAAAGAAATTTGACTTCAAATTATGATAGAATATTTATCATTTTCCTTTTAATTAGTGTATTAGTTGGATATTTATTGTGTAAATATCATCCTGTGAAATGAAATGCTTGTGTTTTCAATCGAATATAGAAGTTTGCCATTTTTTTTTCCTAGAGTTTTGATATTAAAAATGCAAATTTTGTCAATTTTACAGCAAAAATAACTTAATCTAACGCATGGACATGATAACTAATACATATCTATACCTAAATATGGGGATTAAAATCGGGAAATAATTTTCCTCGATTTTTAATAATTTTTTACAAAAAATCCAATGGGCGTTTAACATATGACATATTTTTCTTGATTCCACAAACGGCCAGTGACGTCATCACTTCGCTTGCGTATTAGCACTTTATCAATGTGTAAAAGAAATTTTTAATTAAAAATGACGTCAATTTTTGTGAGATGCATAATTTTTTTTTTTTTTTTTATAATTTTTTATCGTTCACTTTTAGATAAATGTATTTATTTTCCTGTTGAAAAAAAATAAATTCGTTTTTTTTTTTTTTTTGGCAACAATTAAATTATGGATATATTTAAATGGCTAATTTTTTGCTATTATTAGCTTACAAAATTGCTATTTTATGCATAAAAATCGCAAAAACAAATTCTTTTTTGGAATAAAAGGTAGCCAACTTTTTAAGTTAGGGTATAAGCTATCTCCATTACAAATTTCATCGAAATCCATCGAGCAGTTTTGGCGTGAAACTCAGTCAAATAAATTCACGGACATAACTCTAGAAAACGTTTGTATGGGAAATAGAAAAGGGCTGTTTTTAGGGTTTTCCCGGAAATTATTCGATTTTTTCTCGCCTTTTAAACCTTCCCTACACCTCCACGAACATTTCAAGACTAAGATAAGATAAATCCGTTCAGCCGTTCTCGAGTTTTAGTGAGACTAACGAACAGCAATTCATTTTTATATATATAGATTATTTTGTTTTTTTTATTTAAATAGATTACGTGAAATTTACTGAATATTTTCATATTTCAAATCATGCGTATGCGAAATTTATTTAAATTATTGATTTTGAGTTTATAAATTTTACGTACACATGCAGTGAAATATGACAGTATAAAATATGGTGAAACATTTTGAAAAATAAATAAATAAATAATTAAAATTTTATTCTGTAAACAAATAAATAAATAAAAATTAAATAAATAAACTTCAAAATTTAAAATATTTAGCAATATTAAGATTCACCTTAGTAGCTATTCTTTTTTAATACTTCTCCCTGCTTTTACATTTCTACAGTGTAATGTAAAACGATCAAACATAATCAAGTCTATCTATATATTTCTTTAACGTGGATCAGTTGCAATTAATTTTTGCCGAAACGATATAGTAGTGTAATTATTGAAATATGCGAGTATAAAAAATAATATTTAAAAATGAACAATATTTAAGCATGCGGACTCAACTCAATGAACTAATAAGAAAAAATTACGAAATTTGTCTGCTTACATTATTTTATGGAAAACTGTATTGTTAAAAATTGCTTCTTCTATATTTATAAGCGTCATTTTAAACATAGAAATACTTTAAAGATTATACAGAATATGAATAATTGTCATAAATTGACTAAAAATCATAAACATAAAAATATAATCAAAATAAGAATTATTATTATTATTTAAAAAAAAAAAAAATACACCAAAATAAATAAAAAGTCATCACCAACATCGCGACAAAAATTTAAAAGGCATCATGGAAATCCTATACTATAACTGTACTGCCTGCGGAAGTATGAAACTGGGACTTCAACCATGAATTTTATTTTGAAACCTTTCTTTGAATGATCTTGGTCTCACAATTGCACAATATTAATTTGGTACTAATAATAATTTGGCTTCTGGTAAATTAATATTTTAATTAGATGGGGAATTCGGTATACTATTTATGAGTTTCAAATTTTAAAAGTAAATAAGAAAAGAAAAGTTCGAAATATTCGCATGGGTTTGTTTAAACTACAACGTTGAACTGTAATAATAAAATATCGAACGAAATAAATTTAGGAGTTAGCGTGAAAGATGTAAAAAATTAAAAAATTTCAAATTTAATTTTAAAATATTATATGTTTTTTTGATAAATTTTAATAAATGTTGTAAGATTTCAATGCATAAGTATGAAAATTTTATAAAAAGGAAAAGTAAGTGAACGAACTTATCTGTCTGTATCTTGAAGCTGTTTGCTGTTGTAGTGTATCCGAACGAAAGTTAAATTCATATCTGAATGTAAATACAAAATATGTGATGAGTAAGCAAGCAGTAGGACTTTGGATCCAACGAGCCACGCCAAGAAATACCAACTTCCTGTGCAAAAACAGAGCAGATGGCTTTTAAATGCGGCGAAAGTTTCTTGTCGATCAAGCAATTTATTCAGTAACACCCGTTCTAATAAATATTTTTCATACTGTTCAAAACTTAACCTTTGTAAAAAATTATTATACTGAGACCATCCTAAAACTTTCTTCTATATTTTCCTGCGCAGGTCGATGTCAAATATTATTTGCTAAAATAATCTATCAAAATTATTTTCCATGGTAAATGTATACGATTTTCATCTCAAACAAATATAACACTAAATATCCAAAAAAATTAATTTTACGGTATACAAAATATGTATCTTAAGAAATGTATTTTACATATTGAAAAATGTGAAGAGTCGATAACTTTGTTTTAAATTATCACAGATTTAGGGTTCATCCTTTCGCTTTAAAAGTACAGACGACTTTTCTGGCAAGAATATTGAAAATTTTAATACAATAGCGAAAGCAATGAACTATACAAATTGCCCATATTTTTTTTAAATTAAATATTACTAATATAAATGTATATATATATATATATATATATATACATATTTAATTTTCCAGGGAAAAGTTAAAAACGATGCTGACTCATGCACATTTATACGAAATTTTGACCTATTATGACATATTAAAAATTCTGAAAATAATGGTACGACAGCGCTACCTATTGAACGATTTACTAACAAATATAATCGCCACCAGTTTAGGTCATAGTCCAAGTAAACAAAGTTTGAATAAATTACGTTCATTAGTTCGTGAGATACAGCATCCATAGAATTTTAAAATTTATTAATTTAATCATAAAAATTTAATCAACACAGGTTTTTATAATTAACATTTTTATATATGAAATTTTGTTCATTTTTCACCAAAAAATGCTGAAATACAGATATCTGAAAAATCGCAGAAAGCAATAGAAGCACCGTCAGTCGGTGGATATATACGGAAACTGAAGCAGCACATTTTGTCATTATATATATGTCTCACATACAAGGTTTGATCAGTATTCGTATTATAGAAGGTGAGGTACAGGCTTCCCGTAAGTTGAAACGTAACAGTGCCACCTGTCATTTGATATGTACCCGAAGTGAATCAGTAAAATTTACGTAATATCTATTTCACGTACCAAATTTAGAGCATTTATAAATCATACAAAATGTGCTATTGCGTTCCGTTCCCTTGAATAAAATTAATTTGCAGCATACCAGTGCCTCCAGTTGTCCGATATGCACGCAAAATTATTCTGCAAAGTTTTATATGATATTAATTTTACATACCAAGTTCAGTGTATTTATAATTATTTATATCACAAAAACTGAATTATTGCCATTACGTTAACGGGGTTAAATTACAGGAGAGCAGCGCCACCAGTTCAGTTGGTCAATATATGCACCCGAATTAAATCAGCATACTGTTACATAATATCTGTTTCACATATTAAGTTTGGTGCATTTGTGCACCGTAGAAGCTGAGATATAATCTCCCCATAAAAGGGAGAATTTACAGAATAGAAGCGAACCCTATCTGGTGATACATTCCAGAGGCTAATGAGCACCAAAGCTGATATTTAGGTCAATATCTAATTAAATATTCCTGATATTTAGCAAATTAGTTTAAAGTCTAACTAAACATCAAGTTTGGTTAAATTCCGTCCATTGGTTTGTGAGATACAGAGTCCACAAAACTTTGATAACACACACACACAAAAAAAAAAAAAAAAAAAAAAAAACAGACAGACTGGCATTTTGAAAGAATGATAGAATTGTGTTCTGGACATCTCAAGAGTGTATAAACCCATGGAAAACCGGAGATCAAAAATTCCCAATTATCCAACACATTTTTCTTGGTATATACAAAATAATATTATTAATAATAATAATAAATAAATAAAATAAATAAAATAAATTAATTTTTCGTAACTTAATTTATTAACAATTTAAGAAACAAATAATAATGAATATCTGCAAAAGTAATCTGGAGTAATGTGTTTGACAGAATTGAACAACATAAAACTTAAATAAAATTATAAATAATTATTATGATTATAACATATAATTAAAGTTTAAAATTATGTAATTTTACCGCATCTCTATTACATTTCAATGATTATTCTACATGTCAACAAAATTTGAAACTGAAAATAAGGAAAAAAAACTAAAAACTAAAAAAAAAAAAAAAGGAATTTTCTCATATTCGTTATAATCAGAACGTGCTACGACGGTGATACACTTGAACGTTTTTCATAGAACTAGACTTGTACGTTTTCTAGATGGTACAAAGCAAACCTTTTCAGAACGTTCTAAGTAATACTATTTTTGAACGTCTAATCGAACGTTCTCTTGACACGAAACACGGTGTTTGAACGACTGTAACCGTTATTAGATGTTCAGAGAATGTTCCCGTGCTACTTGGGATGTTTATTTTGAAATCCATTATGTATAATAAATATCTGACTGATTATATACATAAATTGTATGTATGTATGCATGGTTTGTATTATTAATCTTAATTTACATATGAATACTTGTTGCAATAACTATATCCAAATATGATTCGTCTGCAGAAATATATATATACTGGGTGTTCCATAAGTCTGTAGACATAAAAAAAAAAAAAAAAAACATAAAAATTGAAGAAATTGGCATAATTGAACGCGTTTGCAAAAATGTTATTCTCGTTAAGTTCTTTTTTTTTTTTCCAATTTTTTGTCGACTTACGGCACCGCACGGATGGGAAACAGAAAATATCCAAATGAGTCTCCCATAAATTGCAAGGTTTTATGAAAACCACAGTTTATTTCTCATTTTGCCTCGTACTTTCGCATACGTGAAGTTTTTATTTCTATTCTGATTTAGTGGATAAAGCATTACTTGTGAAGATGTTTTCCCTGAGTTAAGAAATGCCGACTGAAGCTGCCGCTAGCGGTGTTGAAACTCGTTAGCAAACTGTAATTTGTGGTGATAGCGCACAAACTCAATATGGTTATATACCTGTAAAGATTTGCATGCAAATAAACATATTTTTTTTACAGAGATGAGTGATTTGCTCACATACAGCGCCCTGCATCGACAGAAATTTTAACTATTATTTTCTTCTTTACCAAAAAATCCCCTTTCCCTTTTTAGCAAACCACGTTCAATTCTACAAATTCTTTTAGTTTCTATAATTTTTTAAAATGTCTACAGACTTATGGGACACCGGTATATATATATATATATATATATATATATATATATATATATATTAAAAACTTTTTCAAACATTGCATTATATGAAACCAAGTATCACATGAAGAACCATAATATATATATATATATATTACCATATTAACAGAATTTATATATTCTAAAATTTTTCAACATTCTATTTCCAAGTTTCCAAAACCAGTTATTTTGGTATGTTTGTACACAAATTAGTTTAGTTAGTGATAGTTGTACTGTAGTGAGAATTCAACACATTAAATTTTCGTAAATGACTAGACACATTTCCATTCCAGTAGCATTGCCAGATGTTTTAGAAATACTCTGAAGCATAATCTTGAATCTTTAAAATTGTGCAGAACATGTTAAACCTCATATATATCAAATAAACATTACCCCTGAAAGCAAAATATAGACCAGAAAAAAAAAAGTCACGAAGCCATGTATTTAAATATAGGAACTAGTAAAGCGAGCAAAGCCAGAAAACAGTAAGCACAATTTATAAAAAAAAATATATATGTTATCCATAGGTATAAATGTAAAATACTGATTTAAAATAAAATAAATCTACCTAGTAAAATGTTGAGATAATTTACAATGTCATCATTTATATAAATAAAGGCAACATACCTCTGTTTTAATACTACTAAACTACTTCCATCGTGTTTAAAGGTAATAAATTTATAGTCTTGAAAAGTGGTTTTAACCGATAACGTAAAAATTTATTAAATAAAAGTGAATGTAGAAGTATCTAATAAATTTATTTAGCTTCAGAAATATATATATATATATATATTTAAGATGTACGAGAGAAAATTTGGGCCAATATATTATTATAGATGTGGAGATCTAGCTGTTTCAAAACCTGACTTCCCATAAACTGTGAAGCTCTTTTTAAACAAATTTTAAAGTGTTATCAACAAAAACTTGAAATATTTATTAAATGTGAGAAATTTATAATTAAAAAAAAAATCTTAGGAATTATGTATTGTAGAAATCTTGCCTGAAAAATTGGCATTTTAGGTTTTACATTGGTTATTGATATTAAATCAAAATTTCCCTCATTTAGTAGTTCCAAACGCCTCTTATGAATACTTAAAAAAAATGTCATTCGTATATCTCCAGTAGAAGGTAAGAAAATGGATTAAATGTGTCAAAAACTATAACTTTACAGTGGAAACAAAAATCCCTATGCACACATGTATGTATGTATGTATGTGCGAGCGCGTGTGTCTGTTGTATATTACATGTTATTTTCTACATTAAGGCTTTAATTTATTTTTTCTTAATAATTTTAGATCTGTTCCGGTGCTTTTAAAAATGACACTTTTTCAAACTATTCAGAAAATCTTCTAGTTTAATAAAAAAAAAAAAAAGAAAGAAAGAAAAAAAGAAAGAAAGAAAGAAAAGAGAGAAGAAAGAGAGAGAGAGAGAGAGAGAGAGAGAGAGAGAGAGAGAGAGAGAAAACAGCTTTTACAAGTTTTTTGCACTTGAGTTTCCTTAAATAGTTTTTAGCTGATTTTCAATTTTAAATAATTTTCCCTGTTTACTTTTATTTTTCTCCCTCGGTAACGGAAGAATTTTTGAGGATATTTATTTGAATTAATACCATATTACAAAATTATTCATACGCATTTAATTAAAAAAAATCACAATCAATAATTAAAAAAAACCACAATCAATAATTAAAAAAAAAAAAAAAAAAAAAAAAAAACACAATCTCTTTGCATACATTTTCACTGTTAATACTGTGATACAAAGTAACATTTACATATATTTTACTCGCAGTTTTGGATAGCGTAATGCAATAGACAAATCAATTTATTCAACTAGATAACTTCAATTTATAATGTACATTCAGTGAAAGTTTGATTATTTGACAGTATATTTGAAAATTAAAACCATTATTTCGATATGTAAATACACTTTATTCAACAAAACAAAAGTGATTGTTACGAAATCCAAAAAGAAATCTTTTTAAAGTAACACTCAGGCGTCACTGAAATTATATTATTTCTTTTAAAACTCATATTTTGAATTCACGAGATGCGAATGAAACTAGTATGTTGTGACCACCACAAAACTTTCTTCTATATTTTCCTATATACATATTCAATCAGTAACAATATTTAAAAAAAAAAAAAAAAAAAAAAAAAAAAAAAAATACGATTTTTTTTCTAAGTTCTTTTTTTGTTTAAAGTAATACATATTCAACCAGTAACAATATTAAAAAAAAAAAAAAAAAAACCCGATTTTTTTTAAAGTTTTTTTTTTTTTTTGTTAAAAGTAAAAAAAATCGATAACTTTGTTTTAAATTATTACAGAGTTATAATTCAACCATTTGTTTTAAAGGTATTGACGAGATCTTTCGAAAGATACCCATCTTGAAAATTTACCCCCCCCGGGGGGTACTTTTCCCCACGGGGGGAAGTGATACCCCCACATGCACAGAAATTTTTTCCCAGTTAAGTATTACTATTATCAATAACTCATATTAATTTTACAATCACATGTTAAAAATAACTCTCATTATGTACATTTATACGAAATTTTGTCCTATACTGCCATGTTAAAAATTTAGAAAAAATGCGATCACAGCGCCACCTGTTGAGCTATTGATCCCCAAATGTAATCAGCACCAGTTTATGACGGGACCAACTAAATACCAAATTTGGTTAAATTTCGTTAAAAAAAAAAAAAAAAAAAAACTTTCTTTTTTTGTTAAAAGTTTCTTTTTTTTGTTAAAAGTAAAATAAATCGATAACTTTGTTTTAAATTATCACAGACTTATAGTTCAACCATTCGTTTTAAAGGTATTGACGAGATATTTCGAAAGATACCCATCTTGATACCCTTCCCCCCTCCCCCCAGGGGGGGAACCGGTGCCTCCACATGCACAAAATTTTTTTTGTAGTTAACTATTACTATTATCAATAATTCATATTAATTTTACAATCACAAATTTAAAATAACGCTCATTATGTACATTTATAAGAAATTTTGTCCTATACTGCCATGTTAAAGGTTTACATAAAATGCGATTACAGCGCCATCTGCTGGGCGATTGATCCCAAAATCTAATCAGCACCATTCCATGCCAGGGCCCAACTATATACCAAGTTTGGTTCAATTTCATTCATCGGTTCGTGAGATACGGTGAAAAATACGAAATTTTGCGATTGCAGCGCCACCTGCTGAACGATTGATCCCCAAATGAAATCAGCACCATGCCCCGTCAGGTTCCAACTATATACCAAGTTTGGTTGAATTTCATTCATTGGTTCGTGAGATACGGTGAAAAATACGAAAATTTGTCCTATACTGCCATGTTAAAAATTTACATAAAATGCGATCACAGCGCCACCTGCTGGGCTATTGATCCCCAAATCTAATCAGCTCAATGCTCCGCCAGGGTCTAATTATATACCAAGTTTGATTGAATTTCATTCATTGGTTCGTGAGATACGGTGAAAACACGAAACCACAGACACACACACAGACAGACAGAAAGACAGATATTTTTTTAAAACTATCAATTCGTGTTCAGGTAACCCCAAAACGTGAATCCGTCAAAGAACGGATGTCGAAAATTTTCGCGAATCCAATACTTTCTCTATATTACATATAGAATCAAGTAAAAGCATCTGTGAGTAAATTCTATATATTTTTTCACGTTGAAGTCGAAAATATTATGAATGCACTGTGATATAAATATAAATAGAAGAAAAAAGCAAATTATGAAATAAGAAAAATCTATGTATATTTCAATTAATAGCAAAGCATCATTCAAAATTATATATCATAATTTTTAAGACCCATATTTCCAATTCATATCGAAATAAAGTGCTGCGTCACAAACTTTTAACCCGTAAAAGGTTTTTGTTCTGATTAAATTTACAGAAATTTTTGACAGTGTCGCGTTCAACATCTTGACGATTTTCCCCTGATTTTAATTAGAATATAATAATTAAAATTTAATATTACTGCTGCGTTCAGAGCTGGATATTTATAACCATACGAAAATCGTATACACTGCATTGACAGAAAACAGGTGTTATGGTACTATTACAAACGACAAATTTTTCGCGTAAACTTAGTTTGAACAAAATTTTTCTCATGCTTTTTACTTTCTTCTATATGTAATATAGAGAAAGTATTTTATTCGCGAAAATTTTCGAACTCCGTTTTTTGACGGATCTACACGTTTTGGGATATCCTGAACACGAATTGATAGTTTTTAGAAAATGTCTGTGTGTCTGTCTGTCTGTCTGTGTGTCTGTGGTTTAGTGTTTTCACCGTATCTCACGAACCAATGAATGAGATTCAACCAAACTTGGTATATAGTTGGACCCTGGCGGGGCATTGTGCTAATTAGATTTGGGGATCAATAGTCCAGCAGGTGGCGCTGTGATCGCATTTTACGTAAATTTTTAACATGGCAGTATAGGACAAATTTTCGTATTTTTCACCGTATCTCACGAACCAATGAATGGAATTCAACAAAACTTGGTATATAGTTGGAACCTGACGGGGCAAGGTGCTGATTAGATTTGGGGATCAATCGTCCAGCAGTTAGCGCTGTGATCGCAAAATTTCGTATTTTTCACCGTATCTCACGCACCGATGAATGAAATTGAACCAAACTTGGTATATAGTTGGACCCTGACATTGAATGGTGCTGATTAGATTTTGGGATCAATCGCCCAGCAGATGGCGCTGTGATCGCATTTTATGTAAACTATTAACATGGCAGTATAGGACAAAATTTTGTATAAATGTACATAATGAGCGTTATTTTAAACTTGTGATTGTAAAATTAATATGAATTATTGATAATAGTAGTAGTTAACTACGAAAAAAATTTTGTGCACGTGTGGGGGGGGGGTAAATTTTCAAGATGGGTATCTTTCAAAAGATCTCGTCAATACCTTTAAAACGAATGGTTGAACTATAAATCTGCGATAATTTAAAACAAAGTTATCGATTTTTTTTTACTTTTAACAAAAAAAAAAAAAAAAAAAAAAAAATTTTTTTTTTTTTTTTTTTTTAAATATTGTTACTGGTTGAATATGTATTACTTTTAACAAAGAAAAAAAAAACTTAGAAAAAAAATCATATTTTTTTTTTTTTTTTTTTTTTTTAATATTGTTACTGATTGAATATGTATATAGGAAAATATAGAAGAAAGTCTTGTGGTGGCCACAACATACTAGTTGTTAGTTGAAATTCAAAAGAGGATTGCGAATGTTGCATTAAATATCGGCCGAAAAACAGTTTTTATGGAGTTCATCACATCAAACAAGGCGAACATGTTTATCGATCTCTTTTTGGCGCGTATAAAGCTAGTAATTCTAATTGGTTAATCGCAGGAGATGTTGCTTCTAGTATGACTTTTATTATGGCTAGCTAGAAAAAGTTTGTCCTACATTCAGTTCTTTTTATACTGAACGTTGAAGCGATTTGAACCAAAAAAATTCTCTCGAATCGACTGTCAAATCAAATATTTCCCAAAAAATTGTAGTGTGTCACAAAGGCTGTAGAAACATATTCGATGAAATTAAAGGTAATCCTTTAACATAGATGTATGTTGCAGTATAGTTGGTCAAAGAGAAACCGGATATTTGAATAGACAGTTTGCGTGGACCACGAGAATTGGACAAAGTCATATGGCATTTTCCCATTATTGGAAACAGTCACTCAAAGAGGATATATTCAGCTGCCGCTGCATATATGAACATCCTGAGACCAGAAATACGCGACATTATCACAGTATCACATTGAAAAAATACTATTTACACAGAGGGTATTTCTATTTAAAAGCTTAAATCAATATTTTTCTTTTCAAAATGATTAAAATATTACGTCCGGATGTGTTTATCTAATTTTACAGTTCTTAAATTTTATAAACGTTTTATTAGCTGTTAAAATTTAACATACTTTTTGTTTTAAATGTTGCACAAAAATAACTTTCAGTACAAAAAAGAAAAAAAAAAAAAAGTAGAAGAGAGAAAGTGAGGAAACGAGAGAGTAGAAAATCTTTAATAATGTGAAGGTTTTTGTTATAAAGAATTTTTTTTTCATATCGTCTGAAAAAATGCATACGCAAAAAAAACCTTATTGTGACATGTTATTACGCTGCTTCTCTGATGCCTTAAATTTTAATGAACCTTACTAGAACTTTACTTGATAAATCTTACTAGAATCTTACTCAACTTTTTAAAATAAATATAAAAAAATAAAAATAAAAATATGTTTTGCATTTCTTAAGAAACAAATACTTGAAAAAAGAAAATTTCCCACAAAATTGAAAAAAATTTCCTTTTTATAAAATAAAAATATCCAAATGAAAATTTTTAATTTACATTTCTTTATTCTTTAACTGAAAAAAGAAATAAGATTCTCATAGGGGAATTTCTCGAAAAACTCAATTACAGTGATTTGATATTTATATCTTTTTACAAATACTACTTTAATATTGAGAGAAAAATGTTTTACTCTAATCATTACTTATTTATACAATTTAAAGAACGGAAAAGTTTTGAATGTAAAGGAATTTGTCTAAGCATATGTCTAGACATCGCTATAATTCTAAAGCTTTCATTTAAAAATAATGCATTGCATTTTATACTTTTTATTACTTTCGCTTACCCATAAGGTTGAGAAAGTATTTGTGGCGACTTCTTTTTCGCACCTGGTTCTTTTCTTCCTGTAAAAGCATCTTCAGACACATTAAGACACTGATCACGCTTTGTTTACTTTTAAAGATTTTACTTTTACTTACGGCACAAACATAAAATACACAACGAACACATAGATTAACATCAAATAAAGTATTTTAAAAACAACATCTAGAATGGAACGTTTGTCCATCTTGATTCACATACGCACACACTGTTGCCACACTTTCGTACCAAACTTTTCAGTTCTTGTTTTGGAGTACTCTCTAAATCAGAGGTGCGGCGTTCACACCTTCCCTCCAGTTTCACTTGAGGGACAATAGCCTTCACAGTGAAACTACTAACAAAAATTTGTGGATAATTTATATAACTGTTCATGAAAGTCTAATTGTCCTTTTAAATTCTTAATTATTGTGTCATCTTTAAATAAATGTTCATGAAAGTCTAATTGTCCTTTTAAATTCTTAATTATTGTCTCATCTTTGACCTAATATGCAATGTTCCATCAAGAGCAATAACATTTATATTTCACTTAAAATTTAAATATTTTCTATGGTATAAAATAAGTAACATTTAAACACATAATAGAAATAATATATATATATAATATATATGAATAAACATTTATCCTGACATGGATTTTCTTATGCACTTTAAATAATCTTAATGAATTAATATACTTGAACATAAAAAGCAAAATAAACACACACACACACACACATATATATATATATATATATATATATATGTAATAACAAATACAATATGAAACTAACTTATGACTTTATTCATTAATGCGTGATAAAGCATCTGCAATAGTATTACTGCTTCCTGGCTTATGAGCAATAGTCACTTGATAGCGAGATAGAGCCAATGCCCATCTTTGTAATCTGGTGTTCTTAGGAACTGTTTCTGTCAAATATTTTAAAGGGTTATGGTCCGTGTGTAAGATAATAGTGGTTGCATAAGTCCACATTTCGAATTTACCTAATGCCCATATTACAGCATAAGCTTCCCTTTCAATAGTGCTCCACTTTGATTGAGCAGGGGTCAGTTTTTGGCTTGCGAAAGTTATAGGTTTCAGTTTATTCTGCTCATCTCTCTGCATTAGACAGGCTCCAATTCCGGTCACTGAAGCATCAGTATCGATTTCAAAAGGTTTCGACATATCAGGTGTATACAGAGATGTTATAGAGCACAAACAATTCTTTAACGAATTAAATGCGCTTTCGGCTTCTTCTGACCATGGAAGGTCGTTTGGCATAGTTTTTCGAGTTAAGTCCGTTAAAGGTTTTGCTATATTGGCATACCGAGGCACATAGTCTCTGTAATAGTTAAATAATCCTAGGAGTGACTTCAATGTTTTCTTAGTTTTAGGGGCTTTCAAATCTTTAATAACTGATATCTTGTCCGGATCTGGGCCGTGCTCTCCTGAGCCTACGACATGTCCTAAATATTTTACTTTCGACATCGCAAACGAGCATTTCTTTAAATTTGCCGAAAAATTCAATTTTTTCAGAGTTTCTAAAATGGATTTAATATGATTAAGATGATCTTCCCAGGTTGAAGAAAATATGATAATATCATCAAGAAAACTTTCGGCGTAGTCACTATGAGGTCGTAATACTTGATTCATTATTCTTTGGAATGTTGCTGGTGCTCCAGATAACCCAAATGGCATCACCTTCCACTGATACTGACCCTTTGGAGATACAAAACTGGTTAATTCTCGGCTTTGCATTGCTAAGGGTATTTCCCAATATCCCTTAAGGATATCTAAAGTTGTCAAGTAACGAGCTCCACCAGCTTTAAATCTAAGATTTTCTGAATTCTGCATAGGAAAAGGTGGAATTTTACTAACTGAGTTCAGCTCTCTGTAGTTCACGCAAAGTCGGACAGTTCCATCTTTCTTGGCTACACATACCAATGGATATGCTATTTCTGCTGAAGAGGGTACTATAAGGTCTTTTTCCAATAATTCTGCTATCTGTTTTTCTATATTAGATCTTAATGTTTCTGGAACTTTATAAAGATGAGGTTGTTTCCTCTCTACTCCAGACTTTAACTGGATAACATGTGGAGGAACTTTGGCTTTCCTTAATTCCCCATCAAATATTGTTAGATATTCTTTAATCAGATTCAACAGCTGTTTATGTTGCTTTGCTGATATCGAATTTGATTTTATATCAGCTTTTAGTTCTTCATCTGTTACTTGCCGTGATTCTACGGGCGCATGTTGTATATCTCCAAACTCTTCATCTGTTTCGTAAATAATTCCTACAGCTCTGACAGGTTGAATATATTTACGCAATTTATTTTGATGAAGATGTCGAACACTTCCATCAGGTAGTTTGACATAAAAAGAATGTGGAGACTTCTTTTCTACTATTTCTCCTGGTCCTTTCCATTTTGAACAAAGACGATTTGTTGAATCAGGGATTAACACTACAACTTCATCCCCAACAGAAAATTCGGTATCTTTTGACCGTAAATTATGATAATGTGCATATTTCTGCTGCTGTTCTTGAGCTATGCTATTCGCATACTGTGCCGCGTCTTCTAAACGTTTCCGGAGTTTCAACAGGTAGTCAGCTACAGATTCTCCAATCCCTTGAGGAAGTACGACTTCATCTTCCCAACTTGATTTGAGGATGGCTAGAGGTCCTACAGGTGGTCGCCCATGAACTAGTAGGAATGGAGCAACACCCGTTGTAGCGTTAGGCACTTCTCTGTATGCCCATAACAAGAATGGCAACTGTTTATCCCAGCCTCGACCTTGTGAATTAATTGCATGATGTAGCATGGATTTCATAGTTCCTATCCATCTTTCAACCAAACCATTCGATTGTGGATAACCTGGAGTGGAAAATTTAGGAACACATCCTAATCGTTTTAAAAACTCTTTTGTCAGCTGTGCGGCAAAATTTCTTCCGTTATCCATTGCAATTACTCGAGGAATTCCAGTTCGTACAAATATTTCTATAAATGCATCACAGGCTGCCTTTGCTGTTAAAGACTTCAGAGGTATTGCTTCCGGCCAACGACTATGCTGGTCCATAACGCACAGTACATACTGATGGCCACGTGATGACTTTGGCTCTATTGGGCCTAAAATATCGGCATTAACCACTTGAAATGGGAGTTCTGGCCTTCCAACAGCTTCGATAGGTGTTCTATCGTTTACTTTTCCTTTCCTGCGCATTTGACAATCATGACACGAAGCACATAATTGTTTGACTTCTTTTGGCATTCCTTCCGACCAGAAAGACATTGCAATTCTGTCTCTGGTCTTCTTAGCTGCCAGATGTCCACCGGTAGGAGTTTCATGAGCTAATTTCAAAATGTCCTTTCTTCTGCTTGCCGGTACGACCAGTTGAATATATTTCTGTCCGCCTACTTTACCCATATGATATAATAAACCTCTTTCAATCCAGTAACCATTTTTATGTTGCCTAGCTTCTTCGAAGCACCTTTTCAATGTAGGACAGTCTAACTGCTCATCCCTAAACACTTGTGCTTGTGGAACAGGGATATTTTCATTTCTTTCATCCTTACTATCGGTTTCGGTCAATGTCTGTTTAACTACTGAGTTATTAAAGACTTTGGTTTCTGGATGATGCGACTCGCTGTTGTTTAGCTTTGCCTTTCGAATAGTCTCGTGACTTTCTCCCTCCATACAGAACATACACTTTTCATTATCTTCTGTGAGTGGAGTACTAATTGCCTCATCCCCAAGATAATTGTCGTTTGAATTATTCTCAGGTACACTGAACAAGGATTGTTCACCGACTTCGTTTATTGTGATTACTTCAACCTCTTCTTCTGAAGAATAGTTTCCGGGAGACCTTCCCTCCACTTTGAACAAGGACGGTTCATTGTTTTCTTCCATTGGGGTGATATTAACCTCAACCCCTGAATTTCCAGGATTTCTTCCTTTCACAAGGAACAAGGATTGTTCATCGACTTCTTTCTTCGGGATATTCACTTTATCCCCTAAAGAAATGTTTTCGGGAGACCTTCCCTCCACACTAAACAAGGATTGTTCATTAGCTTCTTTTACTGAAGTGATTCCTGTATCATCTCCCAAATAAGAACGCTTTTGTTCCTTCAACCATTCATATACCCTGGGAGTGATTAAAGCTTCCTCATGCAGCCCTTCTACTACTGCAGCATGCACTTGAACATATGGAATGATTTCTTCATCTGTATGAAGACTTAGCGGAACTGACACAAGCTGTGCTTCCACTGGATTACCTATAGCAGGTCTCAAAAGAATTCCCCCCCTTGCCTGTAAGCGTTCCTCAGGTACAACTGATTTTCGTAGTACGATGATTTCTGCACCACTGTCCACGATGCCTTGAAATTTTTGCCCTCCGATTCCTAAATCCACTTTCAGGAGCTCGCCATCTTTCTCGTTGACTGGAAATTCCCACTCGAAACAAGCGCTATTTAGATTAACACTGACCTTATTAAGGCCCTTACTTTCTTGACTCTTTTTGTTTGTTTTCACGTTAGATGTACTTGCTGAATTCAATTTGGGGCAGGATTTTTTCATATGGCCTTCCTTTCCACACAAATAGCAGGAGAATTTTGGACGAATGTCTCTTTGTTCTTGCTGTGGCTTAGTAAAAACCCTTTTCTCATCTCTATTGTTACTTCCGAAATTCGCCCCTTTGGATGGAAGATTCCAATTTTCTTTATGAGAAATTTCTTTCGGTTTTTTATTGAAAGTCATTTTGACATTTTCATAATCATCTAATTTATTGGAAATAACATCAGATGATTTAAACAATGACCATTCATCGATGAAATGTTCTTTAATTTCTGGAGGTACTTTCCTTTTAATTTGATCTGTAATAATCAAATCATATAATTCTTCAAATGTGTTAACTTCTAATCCCCGAATCCATTCAGTAAAATAGTTTTTCAACTCGTAAGCAAAATCTCTCCATGTGATATCAGCTTTTTTAGTATGCTTAATGAAAAGTTGTCGAAATCTTTCAGGAGTAAGTTTATATCTCTTTAACAATAACTCTTTTACTTTTCCGTAATCATTCGTGATTTCTTCGTCTTCCCGAGCTATAACTTCCGCGATTTCGTATGGCAGTATCCCAATGAGATGAGAAACACAATCATCTCTTTTAATTTCGGCACGTTTTGCCTGCCGCTCAAAAAGAACTAAATACAGGCTAATTTCGCATGTTTTAGGATCAAATTTTTGTAAGATGTTATGTAATTTTACGCGCGTTTTCTCAGAAGTTTCATTTGTAATTCCTTTCTTCTCAAGTTCTATTCTTGCATTTTCCAAACGCATTTTTTCCAATTCTATTTCTTCTCTTCTTATGCGTTCCTCCATGTCTTCTTTCCTCTTACGTTCCTCTATTTCTTCCCTTCTTATGAGTTCCTCCATCTCTTCTTTCCTCTTACGTTCCTCTATTTCTTCCCTTCTTATGCGTTCCTCCATCTCTTCTTTCCTCTTCCGTGCTTCAAGTACGTTCGCTAATGTTTCTTTAACAATTTCTTCATCGTAATTCTTTGAAGCCAAAATAGCATCTCTTAACTCATATAACTTTAAATGTTGAGCTCCTTCCACTCCAAGCTCAGTAGCAACTTCTTGCAAATCTTTTTTATTCCCTTTACCCAAAAATGCCATCTTCGGATGGATGAAATCAAATCAAGTTCAAATTTTCCGTGAATAAAATAAATTTTCTTATATTTATAATCACAAACCCTATTGTTTTCGTTCCTAAGAACGTCAGATTTGACATCTTAGTTTTTATCTTAAACAACATTTTCCCCCAAATTAAATAAAATAATCATTAAGTCGGAATGCATACATAAAAGGAGAAAAAGGAAAAAAAAATATGTATCGAAATAACAAATTAAAAAAAAATGTTTACACAATCAACTCTTTCCTTAAATAAATCAGAATATACTTTATTACATAACCAGCTTTCAATAAATTAGAAATCATGTTGCTATAGCAACTTTTAATCAAACTTACTTTTAAACAGAAAAAAAAAAAAAACAATTTCCGATTCATTCCTCAAAGAAAAAAAAAATAAACAAAACTGGACGTTCACAAGAATAATTCACTAGTCTTTTACTGAGATATTTCATTAATATTCCCATAATAATAAAGATAAATAAATATAAATCATTATCAACGTCTAACAAATAAACAATCATTCAATAAAACAGAACAAATAAATCAAAACAGAACCTTTTTTTTTTTTTTTCACAATCTGCTTTAATGAAATCTTATTTATTCTAAATCACGTTATGAATAAAAAGAACACACAGAAATTAATAACAATGATCTTGCATAGCATAAAAATATATTCTTTTCACCATTCTTTTTACTATTTTCCGGCTTTTTAAATACAAATAAACAAATATATTTCTATTTTTCAGTTTTCAAACACTAGAATTATTATTATTTCAACATTACGAAATAT
Source organism: Salticus scenicus (assembly GCA_963930645.1). Classification (NCBI taxonomy): domain Eukaryota; kingdom Metazoa; phylum Arthropoda; class Arachnida; order Araneae; family Salticidae; genus Salticus; species Salticus scenicus. Next base: position 64,035,977 of record OZ005659.1, on the reverse strand, counting down.
TCAATTTTCATTTACCTATTCTTTACCTTGTTGGAATACAAAATCGGAACAAAATATCTAAATTCTTAATCCTAATTATTTAACATAAACTTATACAAAATATGACTCTTGATGGAACATTAAAAAAAAAAAAACATACCCTTTTTTTTTCATCACTATCATGAAATAATCCATACGTGCACTAGCTATTTCACATATCCTTGGCGACTGCGCCAGTTGTGGCGACTTCTTTTTCGCACCTGGTTCTTTTCTTCCTGTAAAAGCATCTTCAGACACATTAAGACACTGATCACGCTTTGTTTACTCTTAAAGATTTTACTTTTATTTACGGCACAAACATAAAATACATAACGAACACATAGATTAACATCAAATAAAGTATTTTAAAAACGACATCTAGAATGGAACGTTTGTCCATCTTGATTCACATACGCACACACTGTTGCCACACTTTCGTTACAAACTTTTCAGTTCTTGTTTTGGAGTACTCTCGAAATCAGAGGTGCGGCGTTCACAGTATTGTTTTTTGGGTCAAATTTTCGAACGCGAAATTTTGTTATATTTACACGTTTTGAGGTTCCCTAAATACGAAAATCATATTTTTAGCAAATGGTCTGTATGTCTGTGCGTGTGTCTGTGTGTCTGTCTCTTATCAGCATATCTCAAAAAAAATTATGGCATTAAGTTCAAACTTGGTATTCTAAATGTGTATCATATAGGGATGCTACAGTAAGCTTTTCGTTAAGATCAAGTAAATGGTTCGTGTACAGGGACAATCAAGAGAATTCTAATACATTACGTCTATGGGAGAAATTGCAGAAAAGTAGAGTTTAACCTCTATACACTGCACTGAACCAAATGAAACGAATATATATTTTTTTATTTTTGTGTATGTAGGAGCCCTCCCCCCCCTGGGAGGGGAAGTCCCCCCTCGAGGGGAGTAAATTTTCATGATGGGTATCTTTCAAAAGAGCTCGCCAATTCCTTTAAAACGAATGGTTGAACCATCGATCTGTGATAATTTAAAACAAAGTTATGGATTTTTTTTACTTTTAACAAAAAAAAATTCTTATATATATATATCTTTATATATATATTTCTTTTGTGCGTGTGTATGTCACTGAATTCCTCCTAAACGGCTGGACCGAGTTTAATGAAATTTTTTGTGTGTCTTCAGGTGGATTCGGGAATGGTTTAGATTTACAATTCCGTTCAATCGGATAATTGGGTCAAAAGATATTAAATAAAAACTCCATTTTAACTAAAACTCCATTTTAACTAAAACTCCATTTTAACTCCATTTTAACAATAAAAATTAGAAAAAAAAATTAATATACTATGAAAATATTCGCGTGTAAATAAATATTTTCGTAGAGATACTTGGTATTAGCTTAAAATTTTTATTTCATTTAGTGGTACTTTTCTTTTCTACAGTAAAACAGAATTTTTCGTTTTAATTGATACTTTATATGTAACTTATAAAGGATCTTTTATGTTTTCACCTTAATTGTAAATAGTAATAATTTCGATTTTATTAGAATTTTTTATTTATATTTTGTATATATCATAAAACAGTTTTTCTTCTTTTTCTTTCTTTTTTTTTTTTTTTTTTTTTGTATGGAACAGCTTTAGTTTGGAAAAATTTGAAATTTCCCAGCTAAAAAAAATCTCTAGCATGTCTGCAAAAAATAAATAAAACGTGCAGATATTTGTAAAAATTCTGCAGATTCTTTGAAGACATTAAAAAATTGCATTTAATCTTCAATTGATTCTGCAGAGTTTTTGGAGATTTTCATATCATCATTAAAGTTCACCAACACAATGCAGATATTTTGAAGACAAACGAAAAAAAACCTGCAATCTATCTTCAATTTAATTTACAGATTTCAAAACACCATTCAATTTCACCAACAATATGCAGACAAAAGAAAATCTGAATTCTATCTTCACTTTAATGAACAGATTTTCATATCATGATTAAATTTTAATAACAAAATGCAGACATTTCAAAGAAAAAAAAAAAAAAATCTGCATTCTATCTTTAATTCGGTTTTTAATTTTTTGGAAGATTTTTATAACATCATCAAATAATAATATCCAAAGAATTTTTACTTCCATTACCCGACTAACATGGGTAATGGAAGTATTGTATTCGGTCCAAAAATTCGATATCGAAATTTTACCTAGTTTACATGTTTTAAGGTCTCCTGAGTCCAAAAAAGTGGTTTTTGGCAATTGTTCAGTGTATGTGTGTATGTGTGTGCGTGTATGTGTGTGGGGAATCTTCTGACTATCATATCTCCGAAACTAATAAAGATAGAACTACGAAACTTCAGAATTGAGACAGGTCTGGTAAACAAGTGAATTTTCCAAATTTTGGTGAAAACTGGGAAACCGGAAGTGGGACATCGGAAACCGGAAGTAGGACTATAAGTCCGTATCTCAAAAAACGGCTCTAACGATTTTCTTCAAAGTTTCTCTGTAAAGACTCTATTAGATGGCTTTTCGAAAGATATAATTGGTTAGTTGAGGAAAATTGATAGGCACCCTGTATAAATAGCTGAAATTCAGGTTTTGCAAGTGCGTTTCTTTGAAAACGGCTGTACGTATTTTTTTTTTTTTTTTTTTTTTTTCAAACTCGCCATAACTCCCTTTTATATATACTTTTGTATGTAATTATTGTTTTCCGGTCATTAATTGAATATGCCAAGTTTTGATAAAAGTTGGTATCTCAAAAACGGCTCTAACGATTTTCTTGAAAATTGTTACCTAAAACCATTTTAAATATGCTTTATCATGTATTACGTGGTTATTACAGGAAAATTAACAGTCATCCTGATAAGGTAGGTTATTACTATCTGTTACTAAATTAAAATAAATAAATAAATAAAATAAATAAATGAATAAATAATTGCAAAGCTGTGATTTAAAATTTAAAACAGTAGTAGATTTTCAAAAATATTGAGATATGTATAACATGTTACAAAATTTATTGTATGGAATATTGGTAAAAGTAAGCTGTTTTTTTTTATTTTTTTTTTTTTATTGTTATTATCATTAATATCATTTTTCAATTTATATCATTAATATCATTTATTATTATTATTATTTATTAATGATAATATTTATTATCAATAATATTATTTATAAATTCATAATTTGTATTTTAAAAAAATCTTATTTTGTCACTTACAGAGGTCGAATTTAAATAATTTTTGAACTATTTATTTAATGTAGCAGCAATTGTTAAAAAAGGAAAAGCAATTAATTAGTACAAATGTTACCCTTAAAGCTCGAAATTCGTTAATGTGAAGATTAACTAAAATGCCCTGTTAAATTGCGGAATCAAGAGTTTTCCGCATTTAAACTATATAATCTGCACATTAGTGGCTTCTGTATCAGTTCTTCAATTTCCTGTTTCGACATTTACTATGACGTCAAACTGTCAGGTGATTCAGATGCGCGAATAAGAACAAATGAGCTTCAAACTTCAAACCGAAACTTTTAAACGTTTGCTACTGCTTCCGCTAAATGGATTGTAACGTAAACTCGTAAATTGACAGTAAAGTAATCAAGAGATCTTGATTTGTAATTTGTTACACTGTAAAAAAAATATTTTGATTTTCATATTACTGTGAATAATTAAAGTGAAATAATGCCATGCAATTATGTACTTTCTATCTGCCATTCATTCAAACGAAAAAAAAAAGGACAGCTGATTTTTGTTGCGACATTTAAAAAAAATGGCGCTTTAGTTCCATATTTATAAAGTCTAGATAGGTAAGTTTGCTAATACTTACTGAAAACTTTAAATTTTCTTAGGTTGTACTTTAAAGTCTATGTAGCATTGTTATATTGACATTGTTAATAATATGTATCACAAATTAGCATTCATTTATGTCTATTTCCCAATATCCTTATTCTTTATTTATTTATTTACTTTTTTTTTTCTGCGTTACTTAAATATATGCTATAAAAATATTACGAGTACATATATATATATATATACTGTTTGTTTATTTTATTTTCATATCATCGCAGTTCGTAAATTGTTAGAACATGTATTTACAGCTATAACTTAAAAAAAAAAAAAAAAAAAAAAAAAAAAAAAAAAACTTTCAACAACTACGTTAATAATAATAATAATAATTTAATCTTAATAAAATGTGACGCAGCATTTTTACTTTCTCTTACCCATAAGGTAGAGAAAGTATTGTTTTAGGGTAAAATTTTCGAAAGTGAGTCTGTTATATTTACATGTTTTGAGGTTCCCTGAATACGAAAATCATGTTTTTAGCGAATGGTCTGTGTGTCTGTTATAAGCTATCTCAAGAACAAATAGTAGCAGAATTTTTAAACTCGGTATTCTAAATGTGTATCATATAGGGATGCTACAGTAAGATTTTCGTTGAGATGAAGCAAATGGTTCGTGTACAGGGACACTCAATAGTATTCAAATACATTACGTCTGTGGGGAAAATTGCAGGTAAGTAGAGTTTAACATCTATAGACTGCACTAAATCAAATGAAACGAAAAAATATTTTATGTACTGGAGATAGTCAACTGGGGAAAAAATTTTGTGTATGTAGGAGCATCGCCTCCCCCCCCCCCCCACCCATGAGGGGAGTAAATTTTTATGATGGGTATCTTTCAAAAGAGCTCGCCAATACCTTTAAAGCGAATGGTTGAACTATAAATCTGTGATAATTTAAAACAAAATTATCGATTTTTTAACCTTTAACGGAAAAAAAAAAAAAAAAATAGTTTTTTTTTTTTTTTTTTTTTTTTTTTTTTTTTAAATATTAAGATTAAAATGGAAGCTTTTTTTTTTAATATTTAGTGTTATACTACTTCTCTAATATGGAAATCCTCTGCATTATCATAAAAGATAATTTTTTTAAATTTTAATAACAGAATTATTTTTTTAATAACCGAATTAAATTCTACATAAATGTAGGTGCATTAATGAAACGGGGTGAGGGGGGCGATAGCCCCCCCCTCATACAGAAATAATTATCATATAAAACTTTTCCGAAGCCTCATTTGATTTGTTTAACATAGGTTTACATAACAGTACTTGTTATCTTACCTCTTAATCTCCAATCTGTATTTATAGTATTAAATTTCACGGTAAGAGAAAGTCGTGTGAGTGACACACCAGATTATTTACTTTCTCTTATCCATAAGGTAGAGAAAGTATTATTTTAGAGTCAAATTTTCGAAAGTGAGTTTTTGTTATATTTACATGTTCTGGGGTCCACTGAATACAAAAATCATGTTTTTAGCGAATGGTCTGTCTGTGTGTGTCTGTCTGTTATCAGCATATCTCAAGAACAAATAGAAGCAGAAATTCCAAACTTGGTATTCTAAATGTGTATCATATAGGGATGCTACATTAAGCTTTTCGTTGAGATTCAAAAGTATTCAAATAAATTACGTCTATGGGGGAAATTGCAGGAAAGTAGAGTTTACCATCTATAGACTGCACAAAACCAAATGAAGCGAATATATATTTTTTGTAATAGAGATGGTCAACTGGGAAATTTTTTTTGTGTATGTAGGAGCCTCGCCGGTGGAAGTCCCCCCTCGAGGGGAGTAAATTTTCATGATGGGTATCTTTCAAAAGAGCTCGCCAATACCTTTAAAACGAATGGTTGAACCATCGATCTGCGATAATTTAAAATAAAGTTATGAAATTTTTTCATTTTTACCAAAAAAAAAAGAAAAAATTTTAATGTAATATTGAGAATATTGAACTTTTTTTGATTTTTAGTGTTATACGACTTCTCTAATATGAAAATCGTCTGCATTATCATGGAAGATATTTTTTTTTAAATAATAATTTTACTAAATTATTTTTACTGAGTGAATTTGTATAGGAAAATATAGAAGAAAGTCATGTGGTGGCTACAACACACTAGTTATTTGTTGTTAGTGGATGTGCTTTACTAATTAATTTACCATTTCCAGAAAAGTTGTTAAGGCATTGTAATAAATTCCTCATAGAGATATGGTAAATAATGTATGTTTTAAGCTAAATATTCATCGCTTGTTTTTTGTTATATATACACATTCTGAGACTTCCTGATTACCGTAGTCAAGTTTGTTAACGTTTGATCTTTGTCTGTGTCTCTTAGAATAACTTAAAAACGAATAATTTCAGGAGATCCAAATGTTGTATTTTGAAGTTAATAATAGAAGTTTGTTGCGGGAAAAGTTTGATCAAGATTGAAAAGTTTCAATGAATGTTGCGTGTAAAAATTGTCTGTATTATTTTAAGTAAACTTTTAATTTTAATAACGGAATTAAATTCTATATAAATGTAGGTGCATTAATGAAACGGGGTGTTGACCACAGAACTAATTATCCTATAAAACTCTTCCGAAGCCTAATTTGAATTGTTTAACATAGTTTTACATGACAGTACTCGTTATCTTACCTCCTTATCTCCAACCTGTATTTATACTATTAAATTTCAGGGTTAGAGAAAGTCGTGTGAGTGACACACCAGATTATCATTTTTCTTTTTATACGTTACTATTTTTCGTTAAAAAGATATTAAATATTTCATTTTAATTTTACAAGTATTAAAATCAGCAATTTTGTATAATGTAGAGCCATTTTAAATATTTCTTTTTAGCAGTAGAATGAATGTAAAGTGGTATGTGGATTTACTACTTTTCATTTTTATTTATTTATTTTGAGATTGAAGATATTTTGTTTATTTACGCGATAAATAAGTTTGCAGGTGTGAATTTACCCCCGATATTTTGTTTATTTACGCGATAAATAAGTTTGCAGGTGTGAATTTACCCCCATTTTATTTATTTATTTTGCAAAGATATTTCATAAATACGGAAACTAGACAAAAATTTTGTAGAAGAAAAAGTTTAGAGTTAGAAGTAGCAGAAGAAATAATGCGAATATTCAGATATGACGAGAAAGACAGGATTAGTTGGACTCATTTGCAGATAATCATTATTTATTTAAAAAAAAAAAAAAAAAATTATATGTGTAAATGAGTTTTCTTGATGCTTCATTTCTGTTTGTCTGCTAACTTCTAAGCTGAAGAAAAGTAATACATGAGGTGTGTAAACATTTTTGTTATTATTATTATTATTAATTTCTGAAGCAGTTATAAACATGTTTATATAAAGAAAAAAAATGTTAAATAAATATTTAAATCGAGGATATGCGATTTACGTATTTTAAAAAAGTATGTTTCACTTATGTTTTAAATTTGAAATATATTAAAATTTCTTTTTTGTTATTATTATTATCATCGTTATTATTTTGTTAAACAAAGTGATTTTTAGGCATTAAAAAAAATTTCACATTTATTAGGAATAATTAATGGAGAAAAAAAATATAATTTTCATTATTTTGGGAAAAAAGAAAAGTGATATATTTTACAATTGAATGTTTAATTATAATAATATTCGATAAATAAATTTTGAAAAATTTATCTCGTCTTTTTTTTTTTTTTTTTTTCTTTTTTTCTTTTTTTTTTTTTTTTTTTTTGTTGTAATATTATTCTAATTTACTTATTTTTTGAATTCAATATGTTCTTTCTGCACATTCAGTATGTTCGTTTATATTTTTAATATGATATAAATTATACTAAATTGTCTTTGAAAATAAGAAATAAAATATTTACAAACATAGTTTTTTATTTTTTTTTATTTTTCATGTATTACAGTAAATGTGACTTACATTTAACATGCTTTATTTTTTATTTCCAAAGATTAATTTAAAAAAGATCTAAAACTTCTACAGTTTATATTTTACAGGAATAAAAACTCGTGTGAAAAAGTCAAATTCAAGTTATTATATTTCGGGATGCATCTGTGTTTACTATACAATTTTTTTAGCTAATAATTATGCAAAAATTATTAACTTTTTTTTTTTTTAAATTATTAAATTTGATGTTAATATTTTCGACATTTGATGTTAATATTTTGCTACACAGGTGCAGATGATAGTCTGAAGGTACTAAAACTTTTTAACCAACGTTACTTTTAGGCTTTTAATCCTGTGAATCTTTCGCTCAGGACCCCCCGCATCCTCAGATAGGGAAGACCTACACAGTCGACGTAGGTTCTTGGAGTGTTTTTTCTCTCAGTGTTTGTCGCTTCTTCGATGGGGAAACGCCCATGCTGTCTACGTTGGCTTTACTAGGCTCGTTGCCAGCATTCAGAGAATTAGTATTTTTAATGATTTAAAATTTTTATGATAAAAACCATAAGTTGGGTTTTTGTAGTCCGATTTTTTTTTAAGTAATTGAATATTATGTTCACATTTTCGGTCTGAGCGTTATTTTTAGCTAATGCTGTGGGTAGTATATTTTTCTTAAACTTAATGTTTGAGAAAGTGCTTTATTCTGCTACTAATTTTTCGCTTGTTATGTAACAAGCGAAAATTTAGTAGTATAATAAATAAAGCACTTTCTCAAATATTAAGTTTAAGAAAAATATACTACCCACAGCATTAGCTAAAAACGCCCAGACCGAAAATATTAACATAATATTCAATTACTTAAAAAAAAGAATTGCACTGTAAAAACCCAACTTATGGTTTTTATCATAAAAATTTGAAATCATTAAAAGTACTATTTTTGTGAATGCTGGCAAACGAACCCAATAAAGCAAACGTGGACAACATGGGCGTTACCCCCATCGAAGAAGCGACAAACACTGAGAGAAAAAACACTCCAAGAACCAGCGTCGACTGTGTAGGTCTTCCCTATGTGAGGATGTGGGGGCTCCTGAGCGAAAGATTCACAGGATTAAAAGCCTAAAAGTACCGGTTAAAAAGTTTTAGTACCTTCAGATTATCTGCACCTTTTTATATGCAGATTTTCTGCAGACAAATGTTCCAAATACCTTCAAATTGTCTGCAATGTTTCTTTTGCAGATTTTCTGCAGATAAGTTGTTCCAAATACCTTCAAATTCTCTTCAACTTTCTTTTGCAGAATTTCTGCAGATTTATTTTGTAGATTTTCTGCAAATAACTATGTTCCAAATACCTTCAAATGGTCTGCATTTTTTTTTTTAAGATTTTCTGCAGACATTTTTTAGCTGGGTTGGCACCGAAGTAGTACGGGCGTTCCTCACCAAGATCGTCAGTTACGGAATTAAGATAGTCATGTTAATTCATCGCAAAAATGGCCAATAATAATTAAAGTCGACGAGGGGGGTGGAGGTCTATGCTAAAGCTGAGCCTTTGTATTTATCTTTATATATATATTTCTTTTGTGCGTGTGTATGTCACTGAACTCCTCCTAAACGGCTGGACAGAGTTTAATGAAATTTTTTGTGTGTCTTCAGGTGGATTCGAGAATGGTTTAGATTTACAATTCAGTCCAATTTAAATTGTTTAATTAATTTATCACTTATAAATTGTTGTTGAAATTTGAATGTTTCACACTGTATCCGGCAGACTGCGCTACGAACGTAGTATCGAATATTCAATAATACGCAAGCGAAGTGATGACGTCATTGGCCGTCCGTGGATGCAAGAAAAATATTTCCGATGTTAATCGCCCATTTGATTTTTTGTAAAAAATTACTAAATATCGAGGAAAATTATTTCCCGATTTTAATCCCCATATTTGGGTATAGATATGTATTAGTTATCACGTGCATGCGTTAGATTGAGTTGTTTTTGCTGTAGAATTGATAAAATTTGAATTTTTAATCTCAAAACTCTGTCATCTTTGGCGGAAAAAAAAATATCGCCATATCATCTGGCGAACATATTTAATTTCATTCAAAAATAATGGTTTCTTCAACAACATATATTAAGAGAGTAATGACTAGTATGAAACAATTTCGTACAATACATATTACGAAAATATACATCTGGTATGTATATTTTCGTATTACGTTTTTGATCGCCAAATATAAAAAACGCCAAGAAAGATAGAGTTTTGAAATTTAAAATTAAAATTTTGTCAATCTGAGAGCAAAATAACTCAATCTAACACATGCATACGATAACTAATACATATCTATACCCAAATACGGGGATTAAAATCGAGAAATAATTTTCCTCGATTTTTAATAATTTTTTATAAAAAATCCAACAGGAGATTAGCATAGGAAATCTTTTTCTTGCATCCACTGACGGTCAGTGACGTCACACTTTGCTTGCGTATATTCTATTGTAATTCCAGTTTGTCCCGACGGTTGGTGCTGCGATCAAATTCAGGAAAATATTTTGTAACTTCGTGTTATTATTTTTATACAAAAAATTGTGTCCTAATTGAAATATTACATCAAGACGTAATTAGTGTTTGAAGAGTTTTGAAATGTGCATAAAAAACTATACATTTTGCAAATTTAGTGCGGAATTGGAGTGAATATTTTATGTAATTTTCTATCAAATTTACACGCGCTTTGATTAACAACCACCCTAACCTACAAATTTATTTGTGTAGCTAATTTATTATATTTTATTCCATTTTTTGAATGGAACACCTTTAGTATCGGACCCCTTTGGCAAAATTTGAAATTTGGCACCGAAGTAGCTCGGACGCTTCTCGCCAAGATCTTTAGTTCCACAATTGAAATAGCCATTTCAATTCATCGCAAAAATGGCTTAAAATATTAAGTCACCAAAGGGATCCCAATTTGTGGCTTAGATTTAGAAAATCCGTGCTTTTTTCACGGCCAATTATATGTTGCGTGTTCCAGGGTTGGAAAACCTTCGAATTTGTTTGTGTATACTCCTTAAGGATTAACCAAAAATATTGTACATCCAATGGCATTGGCATTACGATAAATTAAGTTTTTGTAGATTAAAAAAAATATACCTATTGTAAAATAAATTGAGTTTCAACTTTTTCACCTTTAATTAAAACGAGTTTAAGTTTATATTTAATAGGAACTCTACATTTCACTTCGCTCATACTATACACATACTCATATGCATAGATTGATTGAATTGTGATAAATGTACATGTAATGATGTTAGATATTGTAATAACTTTTTGATAAAAATTTTCATCAAATCGGTCCAGATTGTTACAGCTTATTCAAAAAAGACGGAATTTTCATGTGAAATTCGTTGCTATCAGAGATTCTCTCATAAATTGAAATATTTGCCGTATGAAATAAAATTTTGTGCTGTTCGACATTCAGCGGAGGTTTTAAGTAGCAAGTAGAAAGTAGCAAGTAGCAAGAAGCAAGTAGCGAAATTTTCGGTAATTATGTCTTTTACGTTATAATCGGAATTCACATTCACCATTCACAGCGCTCCATACCTGTTTCACTTATATACCACATCCTCACACACTTACAATAAGTTAGTTATTTTTTCTAGCAAAATATTATCTAGAAATAATTTATATGACAAAACAACGTTTGTCGGGTCAGCTAGTATATATATATATATATATTGAGAATAAAATGTACTTTTTTTGGATATTTAGTGTTATACTACTTCTCTAATATGGAAGGCGTCTGCATTATCATAAAATATAATTTTTTTTAAATAATAATTTTAATAAATATTTTTTTAAAAACAGATTATTTTTTAATAGACGAATTAAATTCTTTAAAAATGTAGGTGCATCAATGAAACGGGGGGTTGAGGGGGGCGGTAGACCCCCTCACACAGAACTAATTATCATATAAAACTGTTCCGAAGCCTAATTTGAATTGTTTAACACAGGTTTACATAACAGTACTCGTTATCTTACTTATTTATCTGCAACCTGTATTTATAGTATTAAATTTCAGGGTAAGAGAAAGTCGTGTGAGTGACACACCAGATTATTTTTCAGCATAAAATGAAATATGCTTTCCCATAATATATATATATATATATATATATATATATATATATAATAAAATAAAAATAAATTTGCTCATTCATATGAAAAAAAAATAACGTCTACTATAATAAGAGTCTAAAAAATAACGTCTATAAATTTTAAAGTTAACGAAGAGATGAACAAAGTGAGAAAATTTCGCGCGGTCTTGCTAGCAAATGAATTATTTAATGTGAGAAATAAATAAAATGAAACGATTATTTTTCAACGGGCGCCTTAGTCGCCCTACAACAAACTAGTCTATGCATAGTCATTGTCAAACTTTTACGAACGAAGGATTTTCGTTGTTTTGCCATCCTTCTTTATAACTCTGCTACTTTAAATAGCATTGACGTAGACTTTATTTACTGTCAGAAAGATATATGTAGTAAACTATTTTATTTAGAGTTTAATCATTAAATTTTAAATTTTATATTTTAAATTATTTTTTAAAATGTATGTAACAACTACTGTAACCAACATTCTGATGGGATTCTTTTCTTTAAAAAAAAAAAAAAAAAAAAAAAAAAAGTGGATTTAAAATTATTTTAAAACAATACATCTTTTATCTGAACTTGAAATTAATTCATTTCTAAAATTTATTTCGGGAAAAAAAATCAATTTAAAATTAAAAAATAAAATACACAGAATAATTTCTGAATGCAAAAGTTAAAATAATTATTGTAACAATTACAATAAGCATTTTTCTTAAATTAAGGTATAGTTTATTCTATATAACAAGATAAACATATTTATTTAATTTCACTGAAATATCGGAAATAGATTTTCAAATATTCTGCCTGCAAATGTAAAATTACTAATACTGAGGTAATTCTAGTTAATTACATACAAAAACATTCCTCAGAAGCCAAATATTATTATTACTAGCAAACCCGTGCGAAATATTCGCACTCTTTTTCTTTTTTTAATTACTTTTAAAATTTTAAACTCATAAATGTTATACCAATTTCACCACCTAATTAAAGTTCTAATTTACCAGAAGCTAAATTATTATTAACACCAAATTAATATTGCACAATAGTGAAACCAAAATCATTCAAAGAAAGGTTTCCAAATAAAATTCATGGATCACGACCCAATTGTCATACTTCCACAGGCAGTAAGTACCGTTTTAGTACAGGACTCTCACGACGCCTTTTAAATTTTTGTCGACATGTTGGCAAGGACTTTTTATTAATTTTGGTATATATATATATATATATATATATATAATGATTGTGTTTTTTAGTCAATTTATGGCACAAAATTTCATATTCTGTATATTTCTTTAAAATATTTCTAGGTTTAAAATGACGCTTGCAAAGATTCTGAAGAAACAGCTGTTAAAAATATATGTTTTTCGTAAAATTATCTCATCAGATAAATATCGTGATTTTTTCTTGTTAGTCCATTGAGCTAAGTCCGTGTGCTTAAATATTGTCCATGTATAAATATTATTTTTTTTACGTACCGTTTCGAAAAAAAAATAATTGAAACTGTTCCACGTTAGAGAAATATTATATAGATTATTATTATCATATAGCTGAAGTTCTCGAAGGAATTTCTAGGTAAGTATATTTACGAAATGCGCAGAAAACTTCGGAATTTACCATATACAGTACAAAAAAAAAAAAAAAAAAAAAAAAGCCAGGTTACGAACCGCTGCCGGCAGCACAAATTCTATACAAAGCCCGTAAAAAAACATTTTGTCCATAAATAATGTATTCCCCCGTAATTTTACGTTGTGACAAATATACAACATTGAATTAAGTTTTTTGTATTAAATTAGGAGCTCTTTTATTATTACAGCTTTTTTATATCAATCGCTATTTGTATAAATGGATAAACTCTCTCAACCAATAAAACTACAATTATATTTTCAGCTTCAAATACGAATTGATTGTTTGTTACACGTCAGTGAAAAGTTAACATTTTACATTTGAAGGGATTTGACCATAAAAATACAGTTTAATGGCAGATTTGAGTAAACTACGTAGATTAACTTCTTTTTCCCGTAATAATAATAACTAGCTGGAACCCGTCGAATCCGACGATCATTTTATTGACCGTAATGTTTCAAAATACGTCGCTTCATTATTTAAATGTATTTCAAGTTAAAACATCTAATATAATTTACGACATTTCACTTAAAAAAAAGAAAGTCAGAAAAATGCTTATAAATAGAAATACTATATATGACATCACTTTCTACAAAATACAGTCAATGTGACGTCAAACTGACTCCAAATAAACAGTTGCTATCGTTTATTTTCTATTTCGTTTAATACTAAGACTACATATTAGCTGACCCGTCCGGCGTTTCCCGGGCTTATGGTAATAACCTTAAATGAATCTTAAATTAGTATGGTTTTACAAACTCGATTTTGTTTGAATTTCTATTTTAAATAAAAGCATCGTGAAAAAATAATCAGCTGTAACAAAAAAATTACCTCGAACCGAACGAAACTCTGACTTGTGAACCTGATGCCTTCGGCAGCGCATACGCCTGTCGCTAATAAATAAAAATATTCCCAAAAATTAACCTGGAACCGAATGAATCCTCCCGGTGTTGCCCCGGCCCATGATACTTTAAATGAACCTTAAATTCGTATGATTTTTATACCTTTAACTCGATTTACTTTAAATTTCTGTTTTTAAGTGAAAGCATCACGAAAAAAATAATCAGCTGTAACAAAAAATGTTTCCTCGAACAGAACGAAATTCAGCCTTGTGACCCCGGTGCCTGCGGCAGCGCCATACGCGGGCCGCTAATAACATAAAAAAATTCCAAAAAATTAACCTTGAACCAACCGAACCCGCCCGGTAATGCCCGGGCCCATGATAATGACCTTAAATGAATCTTAAATTTGTATGGTTTTATATCTTTAACTCGATTTTGTTTGAATTTCTATTTTTAAATGAAAGCATCCCCAACAAAAGAAAAAAAAAAAAAAACACCATCTGTAACAAAAAAAAAAAAAAAAAAAAAAAAAAAAAAAACCTCAAACAGAACGGAATTTGGGTTTGTGACCCGGTGCGTGCGGTAGTGTATATACAGGCCGCTAATAATATGAAAAAATTCTCAAAAATGAACCTTGAAACGAGCGAACCTCTGATTCATGTTACCTCTGCCTGTGGCTGCTGCACTGTATAGCAGGCATGCATGCTACGCACGTGTTGCAAAATCCACATTCCTCCACCAGGGGGTGCAGAATGTTGTATACGAACATCACCAATCGCTTTAAATTTCCAAGACTTTTCAAATAAGGTGTCACTGGTGGTGTCAACTGCAAAATCCTTTAGTTGCACTTTCCGCCGCCAGGGGGCACAGCGTGTTCTATACGAACAACACCAACGGTAAGGAAATACCAAGACCATTAAAATAATGTGTAACATGATAGGGTCGACTGCAAAATCACCTAGTTCCATTTTTAACCACCAGGGGGTGCAGTATATTGTGTACGAACATCCTCAATCAACATGAAATTTCAAGACCTCTATCACCAACCGCCTTGGATTTCCAAGACCTCTATCACCAACCGCCTTGGATTTCCAAGACCTCTATCACCAACCGCCTTCGATTTCCAAGACCTTTCAAATAAGGTGTCACATGGTGGTGTCAATTGCAAAATCCTTTAGTGGCACTTTCCACCGCCAAGGGGCGCAGTTTGTTCTGTACGAGCATCACCAACGGTGAGGAAATACCAAGACCTTTAAAATAAGATATAACATGATAGGATCTGATACAAAATCACCTAGTTCCATTTTTCACCACCAGGGAGTGCACTATATTGTATACAAACATCATCAATTCATGAAATTTCAAGACCTCTATCACTAATCGCCTTGGATTTCCAAGACCTTTTAAATAAGGTGTCACATGGTGGTGTCAACTGCCAAATCCTTTAGTTGCACTTTCCACCGCTAGGGGGCGCACTGTGTTCTGTACGAACATCCTAAACGGTCAGGAGATACCAAGACCTTTAAAATAAGATGTAACATGATTGGGTCTACAGCAAAATCACTTAGTTCCATTTTTCACCACCAGGGGTCGCACTATACTGTATACAAACATCCCCAATCGACATGAAATTTCAAGACCTTTAAAATGAGGTGCTACATTTGTGGATCTAGAACGGATTTCCCTCTCAAACTAATTTCCCCCCTTTCCCCTCCCTCCAAATTTACTTTCCCCCTTTTTTCCCCCTTTAAAACCGAAAATTCCAAATTCGCAGATATTGATTTTTTAGTATTCGAGTCTAGTCCCCATATGTACAATTTCTTCACCGTGAAGTACTTTAGAGCTTAGTTAAGCTCGTAAACGTGTTTTTAACCCGTTTCCCCCCCGGGGGGAAAACCGTTCGACTTTTTTTTTTTCTCTTTTCATAGCACATCTGCAGACCAAGACCTTTTTTTAGACACCTCAACCAAATTTGTGCACCAAGTAGTTCTCTCAATATAGGGGAGACAAGCAAAAACATGTCTCAAATTAATATATAGATTCTCTCCTGTTGCCACACTGTAAAAAAGGCACAATAATTAAAAAATAATTATACAGACACGACATTATTTCATTATTTAAAACATGAAAATCTGACATTGACAGATTTTAATTTAGTGCCAGAGGCCTACTGCTAAACTTGTTAATATCGACAAATTCTTCTTTAGTTAATTCGTGACGATCTAAATTCCATGATAAAGTTTTCATTAAATCAAACCAATGTGTTTCAGCTGCAGATACTGTAACAAATAACGTTCGAAGTCCAAACTGTCTTATAGCCGCAAAACAACGTTTTTTCTCTTTTTCCCAATGAGAGGGAGGTGTGCCTTGGGGGGGGGGTCTCATGTCAAAGTGGGGCCTTGGGGGGACTCATGTCAAAGTTGGGCCTGGGGGGGACTCATGTCAAAGTTGGGCCTTGGGGGGGACTCATGTCAAAGTTGGGCCTGGGGGGGACTCATGTCAAAGTTGGGCCTTGGGGGGGACTCATGTCAAAGTTGTGCCTTGGGGGGGGACTCATGTCAAAGTTGTGCCTGGGGGGGACTCATGTCAAAGTTGTGCCTTGGGGGTACTTCATTCAATAAATCCCCATTCAATAAACCGACTGAACCCTTAGCACTATTAAGAGTGTATTATAAAAATTCGACAACGCTGTACCGACTGAAATAGGGGTACCTTGGGGGGGACTCATGTCAAAGTTGTGCCTTGGGGCACTTCACTCAATAAATCCCCATTCAATAAACCGACTGAAATAGGCCCTTAGCACTAATTAAGAGTGACGTATAAAAATTCGACAACGCTGTACCGACTGAAATAAGGGTACCTTCGGGGGGACTCGTGTCAAAGTTGGGCCTGGGGGGGGACTCATGTCAAAGTTGGGCCTTGGGGGGACTTCATTCAATAAATCTCCATTCAATAAACCGACTGAAATAGGCCTCTAGCACTAATTAAGAGTGTATTATAAAAATTCGACAACTGTACCGACTGAAATAGGCCTCTAGCACTAATAAAATGATAACACGTGAACTTTGCTTTTATAAGGCAATAAAAATTCTAAAAATTCAGATTAACTCGCTATATTTTTGCATTTCCGAAAATGAAATAAAGAAATAAGAGAAAATCGGCGAAATAAATAAATATTTTTTTATGTTGCCACACTGTAAAAAAGGAAAAATAATTAAAAAATAAAATGATAACACGTGAACTTTGTTTTTATAAGGCAATAAAAATTGAGATTAACTCGCTGTATTGTTGCATTTCGAAAATGACGTCATTCTAAAAATGAAATGTGCATTTTTCGTATATTAATTGGGACCGTTCGACTTTTTTTTATTTTTTTCTTTTCATAGCACATCTACAGACCAAGACCTTTTTTTAAACACCTCAACCGAATTTTTACACCTAGCCGTTCTCTCAATATAGTGGAGACAGACGAAAGCATGTTTCAAATTAATATATAGATAGTAATAATAATATTAATAATAATAATAAAGTGCCAGTATTCTAAAATTATACTTTCACTAGCAGGCTTTGCCCGCTTCGCTGGACATTAAACTTAAATGAGTTGTCAAAATGCCATATCTTTTTTAATAACCTAAGTTCTCGCTGTGATTGGTAGAGGTTTTCTCGCTCCCAATGTGAGGAGTTTGGGTCCCCACTGTCTTCGGCACAACTTACCCACTTCTTACTTCCCCACCCTCAGTGGGTGAGTTCGAAGTTTTGCAAAATCCCACTAATGTACATAATGCGTACACTTAATCAATATCCACACACCAAAATTCACCATTCTAAAATAATTCAAAGCGAATTCAAACGGAAAACATGTTTTTACACATATTTATTGCCCTCCGACTCCGAGAAGGGGTGGGGGGGGGGGGGATTTTGAAATTCGTGAAATGCAGTTACAAAAAGTGCCGGGTGCATACAAACAATTTACGCACCAAATTTCGTGACCACAGAAGTCTTTAATAGGCAATATTATAAATAAAAAAATAAAAATTATACAGACACGACATTATTTTATTATATAAAACATGAAAATCTGACATTGACAGATTTTAATTTAGTGCCAGAGGCCTACTGCTAAACTTGTTAATATCGACGAATTCTTCTTTAGTTAATTCGTGACGATCTAAATTCCATGATAAAGTTTTCATTAAATCAAACCAATGTGTTTCAGCTGCAGATACTGTAACAAATAACGTTGGAAGTCCAAACTGTCTTATAGCCGCAAAACAACGTTTTTTCTCTTTCTCCCAATGAGGGGGAGGTGTGCCTTGGGGGGGACTCATGTCAAAGGTGTGCCTTGGGGGGGGGACTCATGTCAAAGTTGTACCTTGGGGGGGACTCATGTCAAAGTTCGGCCTTGGGGGGGACTCATGTCAAAGTTGGGCCTGGGGGGGGGACTCATGTCAAAGTTGGGCCTTGGGGGGACTCATGTCAAAGTTGTACCTTGCGGGGGACTCATGTCAAAGTTGGGCTTGGGGGGGGGACTCATGTCAAAGTTGGGCCTTGGGGGGACTTCATTCAATAAATCCCCATTCAATAAACTGACTGAAATAGGCCTATAGCACTAATTAAGAGTGACATATAAAAATTCGACAATTGTACCGACTGAAATAGGCCTCTAGCACTAACAAAAGCACAGCTTAAGTATCGGAACCCTTTGGTGGCTTTAAATATTATAAGCCATTTTTGCGATGAACTGTATTAGCTATCTCAATTGTGCAATTAAAGATCTTGGCGAGAAACGTCCGAGCTACTTCGGCGCCGAATTTCAAATTTTGCCAAAGGGATCCAATACTAAAGCTGTTCCATATCGAATCTGAGTTGAAAACGGAAAAAGGGTAAAATAAATTAGAAATATCAGACCTATATTTATAAATTTGATACCAAATGAAAGGGGTGATTTTTCTGAATCCAGGGGTGCAAACAGTTTTTCGATGCGACAATTAGATTTTTAAAAAATAACTAAAGTGAGAAATTTAAGTGGCAACGGAAAAACGGAAAAAGGGGAAAATAAATTAGAAATATCAGACCTATCGTTACAAATTCAGTACCAAATGAAAGAGGTGATTTTTCTGAATCCTGGGGTGTAAACAGTTTTTCGATACGACAATTAGATGTTTTAAAATTAACTAAAGTATGAAACTCGGATGGCAAAACATCATTTCAATCTTTTCATAATTTGTAGTGAAAATCACGCGAATACAAAAGTCTTTAATTTAAAAATTTATTTTTATATTTTATTTTTTCATTCAAAGCATTTTAGTAAAAAAATATTTATGGCGCATGCGCAGGCGTTTTTTACACACAATTTAAACACTAATCATAATTTTTAAAATTTCTATAGATATAATTTCAAGTTGGGTGAAGACCTAAGTTTCTGCCAAGCGCCGTTGAATTCCGTCCAGCCGTTCTCGAGTGATACCCGGACAAACGTGTTTTAGTCTTTTACCCCCTAGGGGGGGAACGGGGGGGAATTTCCGAAAAGTTGATAGATATAATTTTAAGTTGGGTGAAGACCTAAATTACTGCCAAGCGTCGTTGAATTCCGTCCAGCCGTTCCCAAGTGATGCCCGGACAAAAAAAGCGACATTCGGACACGATGACATACACACAGACACACACACACACACACACACACAGGCAAAATTTTCTGAAGTCATTTTCGGCTTTCATGGGGTGTGAAACGTGAAGATATCGCAAAATTTTTCGATTCCGACAAATTTACAGACAAAACTCTGATTTTATTAATATAGATGACATTAATATACGTGTTTTATCCGTTGAGCTAGAAAAATGGTTATTTTCTGTAAAATTATACGGTCAAATCCCGTGATTTTACTTTTTTTTTTACTGTATTCAAAATCTGAAAAGTAAAAGTCTTTAATATTTCATGGGGCTAAAAAACTTTAACCCGATGATGCTACTACCCTATATATTGTAAATAATAACGCTTGAACAGACTTGAACAGAAGAAATAACAATTTTGATTCTTTCAGTTTTTAGTTCCCATAGACGTTTAAAGATAATATATAAATTTATTGTCATTTTTATCGATAGATATATATTTTTGATTACGTTCCAAATTTACCTCTCTTTCAAATGTATCCCTTTTTTTCTTTGATTCCATATACGTATCTATTTCCGTAAAAACATTTTTTTATTCATAGAGTGCCGGACTGAATATCATATCTTCCGTTAAGATAAATCGAATTCCTGATCGATAGTCGCATTAGATTTTCAATAGAGACAGGGAAAGCTTTTCTTTCTGCCATTGAAGTTTTAAGAAAAGTATTCTCTCTGTCCAAGGATAATATATGTTTTTGATCTCGATACTATACATTCATTCCGTTAAGTTTTTTCTGAGTTTTTTTTTTTTTTTTCTTTTTTTCCGCTACTTCCATGTATATTTGAATTCGATGCAGAAATGATTTTCTTTTTGGTTAAGTTTTATATAAAGATAGAAGATAGTATCTGTTTTCTTGTTTGTCTGTTTGTTTGTTTACTTAAAGAAATAATGATAATCTTTATATAAAATATAATTTTAAAAAAAGAATTTAATGGAAAAGTAAAATATTAAAACTATCTGGAGTACATACATGAAATATTTAATGGTTATTAAATATTCCATATATGTAGTCCAGGTATGACACTAAACGGAACAAGTGTGAAGGAAAAAAAAAAAAAAAGACAATATACAATTTCAATAATAAATAAAAGTATGTGTTTCAGATTTTTTATAGATTAAAAATAACATGTAAATGAAACGCTTTTTACATTGTTTTCATTAACTTGTATTCTTGTTTGTTTGTTTATATGTTTGTTTGTTTGTTTAACTAACTTCCCTACTAACTAGACATTTGAAACTTTCACAGTAGCTCAGAAACCGGTGACAACACAATACTTCGAAGTCCGGTTTTCGAATTTTTATTAGTTTTCTTATAATTAATTAAAATATGAAAATAATAACATCCTTATAGCGTTAAAATAGCCATTAAAATATTAGCTATAATTTAATTGTTACCAAAATTAAATTACGAGTACATTTTCTTTCGACATAAAAATAAATACATTTAATTAAACGTGAACGTTAAAAAAATATAAAAAGTTGTGCTCTATGATTCATCAGAAAATGTAAAACATGGTATATACATTTTGTTTTCTTATATAATTATTTACCATGTTTTTATTAACTTCGAATCTTGTTTGTTTGTTTGTTTATCAGGTACAAATCTTGCAATCTATTTTAACTAACTTTGAACTTTAACTAATTTTGAAACTTTCACAGTAGCTCAGAACCTGGTGACAACAAAATACATCGAAGTCAGATTTTCAGCTCTTAATAGCAATAAAATAGACATCAAAATATTAGCTATAATTTAATCGTTGCCAAAAAAAAGAAAAAGCAATTACGAGTTTTTTTTTTTTTTTTTTTTTTTCGACATAAAAATAAATACATTTAATTCAACGTGAATGTCAAAAATTTATAAAAAGTTAAATTATGCATCTCACAAAAATTGACGCCATTATCACTTTAAAGATTTTATACACATTTATATGTGCTAATGTAGAAGTAATAAGTTACCAACTTTTCTCTTGGAGGACCATACAATTTTTCTTCACAAGCTTTTCCATCCGAGGGATCAAGGCTCCGTTCTTCTTTTCATATTCTTGTTCCTTGTCGCCCCCTGTCGTGTGAAAGCTCCGCTTTGGCGACCTCTGTAACCTTTTTTTTTTTTTTCTGTTTATGCAATAAACAACGGAGGAGGTTTAACCTTTAGACACGGGCTCTTTTGAATCACCACAGTGCCATCGGAGCCCCTCTCTAAAGGTTGAAATCGCTCAAAACCGCTGCATAGTGGTGAGCGGCCACCTTCCGTCTTAGAATCTAAAAGGCGTAATATTCTATTTTTAAAACCAACTTATTATTATTATTATTATTATTATTATTATTATTTCAATGAACTGAATTTGCGTGTTGAATATTGCTTAAATATTATTATTTGTCCTCGATTATTTTATTAATGATTCATCTGAAAATTTAAAAACATGGTATATAAAAAGTTTTTTTTTTTTTTTTTTTTTTTTTTTATCTTGTAATTATTAATTTTTAAGGTTAGTTTCTTGGTTATGTGGCTTAAGGCCGATTGACTACGTTTGTGACCTAGGTCTATGTGGAATGCTCTCCGTGGGGAATGGGGGTCTTTCTAAAGACTCCTAGACCGTAATTACACGAGATTTGAGGAATAAAACAGAAAAATTTGAATGACTAGTTCGATGACCGTGACGTATGTTCTTTATTTTTGAAGGAAGTACAATCCTAAAATTTATCAAAAATCACATGTAATTGAATATATCAACGATGCGAACCAAAGGAACCGACTTAGCAAACGATTATAATGGAAAAAAAAATATATATATATATATTATTATTATTTATCTAATACGGAAGTTGATGACAGGGGTAAAATAAAATAATGAAAACGCTTTAACCCTTCATTTCAGAAGGTATGGAGAACAAGAAAAAATCCTGACTAATTTGGAATTAAGAGATGTTGTGGAGTTTGCGTTCCTACAAACTCCATATTAACTTAAATACTTAATTAGATTACTAAGAGAACCAGACACTTGAATTGAACAAACAATAAGAGATTATTTGAACCAGATTAATGGGAGGGCGGCCTGGTAATAAAGCTTAGTTCAGTCAGCGTATTACTTAATCAAAATATATGAATCAACAATTTAATTAGATAATCCTAAATATCTCACCCCAGCAGATAGTCGAAGGTGTAGAGACGGTTGAACTCGTACTCCGCTACTACGACTTCACTATGGATCAGAGGATTCCCTTCAGACCCAACTTTACCTTTCCGAATGCTGGTAGATACGCACACCAACACTCATCACTACTTAACTTCACGCAACTAAATCTCCACAACTCTACTTCTCGATACTCGCCAAAATAAGATTCATCACCATCCACTATAATATCCTCCAACATCCACACCATCTACTAAAACCATCTCTATTTTTATACTCCTTCCTACACCCTCCTTTCACTACATTTTAATCCGTCCTTTTAAACATCACTTCTAATTTATCTAACATTCAAAATCTAAGTCTTTCATTGCCGCACCCTGCCGACACAAAACTAACTCGACCTCAACCTTCACCGAGTCACTGGCGACGAAGCGATTTTAACCGTCCCCACTTTCTACTTTGCTGGATCCAGCTTAATTAAAACAACTGTGGTGACGTTCTGACGTCTCAACCTCACAACGTTTGTGATAGTGTATTCTGTGACTGGAGCATTTGACGTTGGAAAATGAAAATAAATTAAATAACAAACAAAACTCACTAGGTGCTTTTTATTTGTGTGATATAATTAAAAATAGAAAGTAAGTTTTCCTTTTAACTTTTCTAATTAATTTTTACTCATGAATTTTTATTTTTGATGCATTTTGAGGAACTCACGTTTACGAGAACTTAGAGGTCAGATTTTGTCGCTTCCTTCTTCCTCATTATATAAAAATTCTACTCTGCTTATTTCAAATCATGGTTTAAAAAAACATATTTAGAGTAAATTGGATAAGTGGTGTACGTTTTTAATGAAAAACATGAAAATCATCTAAATAAACACTAATATGGAAGAAAGAGAGGTTTATATCCCGCTTTCAATATCCCGCTTTTCAGCCTATTCCTTAGAAAATGTTGCTTCCTTTATTCTGAAACTCGCCTGAATACAGGTAATGGGCACTTAAAAATACACTCCTCCCCCCGCATCTCGAGAGTACTCTGCCACGCGTAAATACTAAACGTAAACCATCAGTCATAATCCATGCACAAAACATTATATGATGAAAGCATTATCTGTCCACTCTAATAACATTTTAAATAAAAATGTGTACGTAAGAGTGCCCTCGTATAAACCCAAAATACAACATTACGATAATATGTATTTTACTGTTGCTAATTACTCTTGTATGTCTTTTTTTACCGTCTTTAAACACTGATATTTTACGCTTCTAACATTATATATATATATAAATTATTATTTTTGTCTTATTTCCCACACTTTTGTGCTTTATATTGGAAAAAACAGCAGAAACGTCTACTATTTTTTTTTTTTTTTTTTTTTTTTTTTGCTTCGAGTTTCATTTCTATGCTTAGTCACATAAACAAAAAATACATTATTTTGTTTCGTAACATTAGGCATAAATGAATATAGTGTTAATGAAATAATTTTGTGGCCATCAAGCAGAGAACAAACTATTTTGCGTTAGTAAAACAATAATGACGGTAACGAAATCCTTTCCAACAGTGTCAAGAACTTCATCTGTCTTAGATAGTAAACAATTCGTGCTGTGCTGAAATTAAGTTTGCCCTTATAATACTTTTATAAACCGTTTAAAATTCATCATGTATGTCTCTGAAACTTGCTTGAATATGTGACAGAACGCCTTAAAAAGCTTTGTGTGGAGACCATTCCACCCACGCTTAAGACACTAACGTGTTCTTTTGACCGTTCCACATATACTTGCATGGACAGCGAGATATATGAATAAAATCTAGAATTAGATTTTATATCTAAATCTCAAAACTATTTATTCTAAAACTTATTTTTATTGTTATTATTATTATAAAGACAGTAGTGGAAAGTGTATTCAAATGAAACTTAAATTTACTTAAATAAAGTATTTGGAAATAAAGTATTTACAAAGGCTAGTATTTTACATTTTTCATTAAATATCTGCTTAAGCGAATATTTAAATTTAAATCTCCTTTCTATCTAATCTAATTTTTTTTTTAAATATAACAATAGGGTTACTCGCTCATTTATATTTTCATTCAACGCTGAAAAAAAAATTGTAGCACATAGAATAAAAAATACAAGTTTTCCTGTTTTTTTTAATGAAAACTTTTTACTTTTTAGTTAACTTGGATAGTAGTTTTTTAAATACCTGTTAGGAGATAAAATATGCAATAAGAAGCTGTTAAAGAAGTAATATTACGATTTGTTCGACTTTTTTTTAAGGGTAGTGAAAAAAAAAATCTCATTTAAAGTGAATTTTGAAATAAGGAAATCCTTTTATTTTCTTCAGGGAAATGCCTAGTGAATTATTCATTACCCATTTACGATAATGAATCTGTTTTTTTTTTTTTTTTTTTGCTAAAAGCGTATATTATTATTAAACGTAATAATTGTTGATAGTGGTTTAATTTCATTTATATTTAATTTTGTTTATTTATTGTTTGAAATTTGTTCTCTAAAATTATAAGATATAAATTTATTTTAAATATGTATTTTAAACATAGTTTTTGAAAGTTTATTATTAACAGATTTAACTTTCTTCTGTAATTTAAAAAAAAAGAAGAAGAAGAAGAAGAAGAAGAAAGCTCTTGATTTGCAAAAACTTTTGACTTTAGGTTTTTAATGGATTTACACATTTTGATTATTTTCGAACTCACGAATTAAACATTTTTAAAAAGTGTCCATTTGTCTGTCTGTGACGAAATTTTACAATAACAGATTAATTAATAGAATTAGATAAAAATGTATGTATGCTCCTTGCCATATTTGGAACCTAAAAATTGTTAGCATATTTTGTCTAATAAGTACAGTCGGTAACAAAAGTATCTGAACTCTAGCAAAAATTCCTATTTAAAAAAAGTGGAGTTAATATTGTTTTGTTAAATAAATCCTTGTCGAATCATGCTCTTAGACTGACTAAAAAAAGGATTCCAGCAAGACATTTTAAACCAAGGTTAAAGGCGGTTTTGCCTAAAACTGTCTTGCTAAAAACTTGCCATCTCTGTCTAAGACTAAATCGTATATTAATAAAAAAAAGTACAAACAAAAACATATTATAATAAAAATTGAAACGTAATTTCTTTTTATAAATGTTTGAAACGAATTAAGTTATTATATTTAAGTTATTAAATACATTATTGATATTAATACTTTTAAAATAGTAAGTTATTTTTTAAGCAATACAAAGCATAATTTGAGAATCGGAACTAAAAAATCTAGATTTGGGGAATACATCCATAAATATTCATACCTAATTTTTTTTGTACGAGAGAAACATCATAAGATTAAAATTACAATGGATATAACGACATAAAAGTAAAATAAAGAATAACTTTTAGTCAACTTACCTTAATTTCAGGCTTTGCAAGAAGAACACTTAAAAAGTGGCGCGATGTTTATGTCCTGTCCATCCGCTCCGAGTCGGTGTTGGAAATGGAAATACACGTCACAGTGCGCATGCGCGAAATGCTAGTCACCCATAGGGTGCCATATTTCGACTCTGAGAGCCAGCGCAGGTCCACAAAATTGGCTGGTTAGCTCATTTGGCACCCGGATCACATTTCCAAGCGTCTATGGCACCCTAAGGTTCCAAATGATACCGTTTTTTCACCCCGGGGTCCCAAACGTCACCGATTTGTCACCTTCAGTTTTAACAGTGTAGTAGACGTTGTTGTCATTTTACCCGTGTGCTGGAGTGCTATATTCAACTTTTATAACGTATAAATAATCATCTTTTGAAACGTAAGAAGTACATCATTAAAATTAATTTTCAGTTAATTTTGGTGCATATTTGTTTACTGATTCTACTGCAATTACTCCCATTCTGCGATTTTTCTGATAGCTGTTGTCACATTGAATTTTTGCGGCTGAAACTATCTCGAGGACGAGATTTACCATGATTTTAGATGTATCGTACATTGATAATTTTGTGATTTATTTTACATTATAAAGGCCATGAGTTATGAAGGTAAGTAAACCATATCACAGGTACTTCTTAAAGTAAAGCACAAGGTTCTAATAGTTCACAAACATATTTTTGTACATCAAACACTGAAAAAAAAAAAAAAAATCGAAATGTTTCCTTGCTTGTTTTGATAATGTTCAATACACGAATGGCGTTCCCTCCTGTAACTTCTTATTGTAATATTAGTTTTCAGCTGCAGTAAGCTGAATGATGCATACCATTTTCACATAAAATGTACCGTGACTACATATTTTTCATACACTGGTGTCTTTGTGAACTATCATACACAATTAAATGAAGAAGATTTACCTTTAGTGATCATGACGGCCATTGCACAGGTACTTTATGGGCAACCTACTATAAGATATATCTCACATTCTTAAAGTTTCCGTTCTAGTGCATATAAGATTTCTTTACACAAGGTTTAATCTGGCAAAAAAAGTTTCTTTAGCATTTGAGTTAAAACGCTCATGCAATATTTAAATTTGTATAAAGTTCATTTCATTATTTATATACTGTTGGTTTCTGCTTAATTTGGTAAACCCAGTTTTTTATCTCTGTCAATTATTCACTGATGATATTAACCAAGAACCATATTTATAATTTAAGAAACGCGAATCATGTACTTGTGATTTAGGAATTTTTTCAATGCTGATTTTTTAAACAGATACTTCGACACATAAATAAAAAAAATATATATATAAAGATCAATGCTTATCAGGTAAAATACAGAAATAAGATTTCATATCTACTTCTGTATCACAAAGTGTTTAGAATTATGTTTATTTTAACCTGAATATATAAATTTAAGTCAGGCTTTTATAATAAAATATCGAGTTCAAAACGTAATCTGTGGAGGATCAAAACTGTATGTCATGTCTCCGGACCACCCTTATGAGTGTGCCCGAGACCGTCGCCAATTTTTCCATAGCGCAACATTAATGTGACGCAAAACCTACTCGCTAATTCGTCTAAAACGTAATATACGTTTACTATAAAAATATATTTGATGGCAAATAATAACCCAATAAATATTAAGCATAACTGTGCGACATAGATTTTAATAGCAACAATATTCTTAGCAAACGTAATTGGTTAAATTATGTTGTACAGTACATCCTTAAATTATAAGGTAATGAGGGAGCAATCTTCCGAAATTGCGCTGAGTTTACAAATGTTAGTTTTTCATGGAGAGTTTGGTCAGTTGAGATTTTGTTGTTCAGTGGAGTATCTTTCTGGTGACATTTGCTTAGGCGAATTGTTGAAAGCATTGGGAGGAAGGTTTTATCAGTAGGGAAGTTTCAGTGTTTCAATTCGATGTCATTATTTTTAGTTAAGAATGGACAGCCATGGCCCATGTTATTCTATGGTGCAATTTGTATCTATAAATATTCATTAACTAATGAATATTTTTTCAATTGTATTTTCACATTCAGAAAATTCATAATCGTTAAATTAATACTCATTTTCCAAAAGTTGATTTTTCAAATTTTTAGTATTTGATTTTGATTCTTAAAAAAAAAGAGAAAAATGCACTTTGTGAAAAAACGCATTTTTGAACTCAAAATTAAAATGTAAAAATAATAATAATAATATTTAAAAAAAAAAATGAGTATTTATTTAATGCTTATGAATTTTCTGACGGTAAAAACGGAATTAATATATATATATATATATACTATATATTAGGTAATGAGTAAATGTGGTAACCAATTTTCCCATAGAATAACACTACCAACGGCTATCCGCCAGGTTACCTATTGTGCCCTCTTAAGGTGTTTCACAATGAAGATAGTGAACTGAATCTGTAGTCAAAACTATTTATATTTATTATTAAGTTAATATATATTAATGTTTCCGTGTGTCTCTGAGAAGAGTGGCGTGTGCTTTCAGAGAGTTAATTAAAAAGTTATGAGAGTCTGTTCAAGTCTTTGGTAAGCTTAAATATAATGCATTACATTTACAACATTAGATGAGGTTGAAATTTAAACTCTCCACACATCCACTTACATCCATAGGCACATATATAAAGATGTATAAAAGTTTAAAATGACCCATTAAACTTCGAAAAATGCCCGTCTAAATTTCGTCTCTATTTAAACATCTAATAGATATCTATAATGAGTACTGGATATCCAGATTTCTATAGGACATTCTTTATTCTTCTCTATTTTGCATCTTTTATGGATCATTGGACGTAATTTAGATGTCGAATGGATATCAGTGGCTGTATGGGTCACAAAATAGTAATTTTAATTTTCTAAGTGGATTGTAATTTCTCTTCTTAAATCTTCAATAAAAAGGTTGATTTTCAATTTCTGGTTTTTGACTTTAAATGCTTCCAGCAAGTACAATGGAAGATAACAAAGGAGCGGCAGATACTAGATCCAATAGCCATCACAAAAATGGTGTGTATATAATTACAGATTTACGCAGAAACGATAATCTATAGAATAGTACGTTTTTTCAAGCTTTTCTTGAAAAACAGCACTATAACTTTAAACTGAAAATATCCGAAAGAGAATATTTAGGGATATGTGTTTCTGTTATATTGAAATCCACTTTCTCGGATGTAGAAAATTTAAATTATAGTAAATATTTTTCCTCCGTAAATTAATGAAACAGATTCTTAAGAAATACAGTAAAATGTACCGAAGTACACCTGTTGAAATATGAGGAAGTAAACAAACACTATACTATTCAAAAACACAAAACAGTTGTTTAAGGTCAAAATAGTTCAGCAAGATCCGTCATCAGGCAAAAACATATGCATAAGTGCAATGAGAAACTTTAAGGTTTTGTTGCGATTTATCTTTAGTATTTAGGATTTGTATGAGTGCTATTTTTGGTACAGACTCAACGTGACAAAGTTACAAAATCTTAAAGTTAAAAAAAAATATATCTTGACCGTTGAGATGTAGTTATCGATGGCTAACCATGTAAAACAAATAAACCATGGCAAGTACTATTTGTGTCATAGATTATATTTCAGATTTAATATTTTATGTTTGTTCCATACTATTTCTAAAAAATGGATTTCTTTCCGACATTTTGTAAATATAAAAATATATTCTTTTCAATATTTTTAAATTGAAAATAGGAAATAATACACCTAATAAAATATTTAGATTAGCGGCAATTGTTAAGAATTGGATTAATTTACAGTTGTCACGTCCTGCTAAATGTAACAAGTTACTCACATGTTTTTCTAACGAGAACCGGTTACGATTAAATAGTGTCTAAACGACAGTGATGAGGTTAATAAAATACGCGAGAATAGAAAATGATATTACTTGGCAAAATGTTTACTTGGCACGTGGATTCATGTGAGTTCCTATATTAATACAGTGAACTCTTGTCATGACGGCCCCGCTTAAGATGGATTTCTCGTTATTACGTACAAAAACAGAATTCTAGGCTAAGGCCTATAGGAATTGCATGTAATAAACATTGCTTTATACGTACAATTCATTTGTTAAGATGGACATTTTTTCCCCTCAAAGATTATACTTTCTTCGAAAAAGAGTCAGTTTCCAAAATCTTTTCAAGTTAAATATATATATATATTTAAACATGAAATTTTCAATAATAAAAGGGTTAATCTCTTTCACTCTGTGCTATTACACAGTGGGAGGTAAATAGCATTGATTGACAGTCACAGTTGAGGTCAACAATTTGCGCCTGTCTCCACTTCTATTGTGGAGACATAGCAAAGGATTTTGTTATGAAGAAAAAAAGTTTTGTAAGTAAGTATTCGTTTTCATGCTTTTATATTTTTAGTGAATAAAAGGGTTTGAGGAAACAAATTTTGATTCATGTTATACTGTGTGTGTGTACATAATAGTGATTTTAGAGTTCATATAGAACTTCAGTTTATGAACTCCTGTTATAATGTACTCTCGTTAATATGGACAATTACTGCTGGCCCTTGATTGTCCGTTTTAACGAGAGTTCACTGTACTGCACTACCTGTTTGTGTATACGATCAGACATAAATGTTATTTTCAACCCTTTCTTTCAATGATTTTGGTATCACTAGAAAGCAATATTATTTGATTTTATTATTAATTTGGCTTTTACTGAATTAAAATTTAAACCAGGTGGGAAAATCCGTATAAGATTTATGAGTTTCAAGTTTTAAAGGTGAATAAGAAAACGGAATAAAGTGGAAAAACGGGTCTGTTAGTTTCATTTAAATACCTCTGCTTTTTGCCCAAATTATTAAATACCTAACTATCAATCAAAATAAGTATTTATTTTAATTATATAAATAAGTGCAATTTAAATCTAATTCTCAATTATATGACTTAAAATATTCTAAAATAATTCCTACAAAATTTATGTTTTATGCATGCAAAGACAATATATCCATTTTATGTAAGTTATTCAATGAGTTGCAAACAGGAAATATTTGATCTAAAAATTATTTATTTGCTGTGATTAAGTTTTCCCTCATCGTAACTTTTTTAATCCATATAACCCCCTTTAATTTGTAACTTAATTAAAATAAACATTTCTTTTCCTTATTTAGTAATGAACAATACCCAGAAGCCATCATTCAATTTCATTTACCTTATTTCCATTACCTTATATGGTCATGCGACAGTTAAGATTATATTATGACTCATAGTTGGACCCTGTGCTATTTGGCCTATTGCAGGGTAATTCTTTTGGCATATTTATCGCTATTAATTCAAATTATTTCTGCCAACCTATTGAATGAACGAAATGTTATTTATTGATCCTTGTGTTAATTTTAACATATCTGCCGTTGAACTGGCATATATTTTTATATGATTTTTTTTAAAATATATATATATATATATATAACAGAAAGGCTTCGATTTATGGTTACGTAAAGACGTGATTTTATTTTTTTCTGTCTCATCATTCGCAATTCCCGAACCGAACAAAATAGAATACTTTAATTTATAATCTATTATTAAATCTGTATATTTATTCTTATGTGAAGCTCTAATTTTTACAAATAAATAATTCTTCAGATGAACTCTTGAGTTGCACAATTTCACGGCCGACTTTAACTGAAGTTTCGGACCTAATGTACTGAAAATAATATATCCTACAAAATCTCCATATAACACTAAGTAAAACCCTAATAAAAGTTATTTAAATTTAGAACACATACACAGTTATATTGGATTTTTTATGCTTTAAAATACATATACAAATATATACTGAAGTACTAAATTAGTAATTTTTATTTGTAGTTTAGTTTAAAGTGGTGATAGTTAATACCAACATGCAAATATTCTCATTAATATTTACGATCTCTGATGCATAATTTTTATGGCTAAAAATAAAATTTTAAATAATTTAATATATTTATGTAAAAAATGTATTTGGATGATTTATTTTTGTTAAATTTTTTACACGAATTTTTAATTGTTTTTCAAGTCTATAAAAAAAAAAAAAAAGAAAAAAAAAATATTTGAACATATTTCAAAAAACAGAAAATGGCGATACATTTTTGAGGCAATTTATCCAAACTTTATTGCTACCTTAACTGACAGGCAGTCATTTTCTAGGAGTTTCAAAAATACCTGTCATAAATTTCCGTTTTATTATTTATAGAGTAATGCTAAAATGCACTAAAATGGCTTGACATAGAATAACACGTTGGTAACAGTTATGCAGAATTTAAAATACTCGTAAATTATTGCAATTTTTTTTTTTAAATGATGCTAGAAACTGTAAAAATTTGTATAACAACTTTGTCGTTTTGTTATTATATTAAGGTAATGCAAAGGAGATAAATTTTAATTTTAATTTCGAGAAAAAAAATATGTACTCTCTTAAATGTTTACATAAAGTATTTATCAAACAAAATGTAAACGGAATAAAATTATTATTATTATTATTATGTATTATTATTGATTAATTGTTTGTACCTTTAGAAATTTCTCTCACCAGGAAATGTTTTCAACGGCAAATGTATCTCTGATTTTGTCAGATCTCGTGTTTTTCAATGACACTAGTCACTGTAAAAAATTATAGGACGATTTTGTTGCGTTATTGGCATATTGAGGTAAGACAAGTGAAAAAAAAATTAAAATTAATTTAAAGGAAAAAATATCGACTGGCTTTAAATTGTTAATTTAAAGAATGTACAGTGGGTTGCCAAATTACTGTGGACACTCGTAAAAATCAAGTTATCGTGGTTTTTCTTCTAAATAAAAATACATTATGTGCTACGATTAGTGTTTTGTACTTTATTTAATGTTAATATATGTAGCTAATAGCTATATAATAAAAATATATAATATAAACATAAAAAATGTAACATGTTGTAAGGTCTTAACATTTCGTGACACTTCCTTCAGCTTATGTTAGCACTTCAATGCGTTGCGGCATGCTTTCTATGCAGGATTTTGCACTTTCTTTAACCTTTTGAAAGGGGCTGTGACAGCATCTGTCACGCTTCACCATAGGATTTCGGAAGAGCCCCTCTCAAAACCCTCTCAAAAGGTTAATTAAACAATTGTGGTCCCGGACATTTTGAAGATTTTAGATCAGTTTCCTCTTGGTTGTAATCATTTTCTTGGCAATTTCTCTTTTTGTAATTTCTCATAAGTTTTCTGAGGGATTCATATCGGGCAAATTTCCAATCCACGATAGTACTTCAATATTCTTGGCCCGTAAATTCGGTGACACATTTGGCTTTATGACAAGGAGCAGTATTGTGCATTAAAACACCGTGCTCACCTTCGGGGAACCATTCTTCCAGCTGTTGAAGAAGGTGAGTTCGTAGAACTTCCTATTTTGATCCTGTTTCATAGTTCTTTGAACGATGTATTAGTGTCCTACACCTTTGGTATTTAAAATAGAGCAAACCATGACCTTTACTAGATGTTTATCCCTTTCTATTACGGAATAAAGATGGAACTGTTCGCAAGGGCGCCGTCAGAAAAAAAAATATTTTATCTACTAAAATTTCAAAAGTTAACTCGTCTGATAAACCCACCTGAAATTAAAGTAATTTATGGTTTAATTGCAAAAAAAAAAAAAAAAAAAAAAAAAACTTATAAATCATTGAAACTTATAATTAATATCATGTTTTGCTTTATTCTAATCTTCCACAGTCATGCAACGATGGTCTGGAGCCTAGGGGAGTTTTTTCTTGGCTTGCCAGTGATGGCCTGCCACGATGGCCTGCCAGGTCATCTTCTGCCAGTCTACATTGAAAAGTTCATTTAGAAACGGCAATACCTGGCTTTTGAACAATCTGAGACAGTGTAGCAGCACATTGTTCCTGTTTCGTAAGCAAATGTACGTAATTTATCTGTCTATTCTGGGCGTAGTCATGCGTTTTCTATTACACTTCCTCTTCTTTTCAGTTAAAATGACAGGTTTTTGTCTAAATTAACTTTTATTTTATTAACAGGAGATTTAGAAACCCTAGCAATATTGGCGACTTTCCTCTGCGAATGCTGTGAGTGCTGCAGGAGAGATTTTATTTCGGATTTTTTTCTCTGAAAAATTTCACTTCCTCTGACCATAGTAAAATTAAATAATATTATAGTTTTCAAAATTTAAAGAACACGCTCTTATAGAAATGAGAGCTAAAAAGCACAAAATATCTATCTTAGTATTAAAATACAGGGTAAGAGAAAACCGTGTGAGTGACACACCATAATATTTACATACATTTAAATCTTTAATTAAAATAACTTAGAATTAAACAAAAACCATTTTTAAAGAATCTCCCCTGAGAGGGCTGGAACGCTAGACCTTTAGGTTCGTAGCCCGGCGCTTTACCACGGCGTTCTCGTAGGGAAAGTCTTTTTTTTATAATATAGATTTTTTGTTTGCTCCCAGAGCGGTTAAAAACATACATACATACATACATACATACAAACATACATACAGGTGAAGCTAATAAAAGCGTATTAAAAAAATTAATTAAGCTATAAAAATGTAGTAAAAATAAATTTAATTGAAAATTAATAATCAAACTTTACTTTTGCTATTAAAGATGCGTTAGAATTCCCACTAAATTTCAATTCTAAAGATCCAAAATAAACGTTCAGTATTACACGTTGAGAGTAGTTAGAAACATAAAATGAAGTGACTGTCACAAAAATGTTGCTAAGCTCAGCTTGTTTTGTTTAAATCATTTAAAATAATGTGTAACATAATAAAAATTGGTAAACATGTGTTCCAGTAACATAAGAATCACTTCTAGGAATTATAAGTGACATAAAAACGCGAAAATGTAAAAAAAAGTCAAGTGTCCAATAGGGCTGGACGATGTCAGGAATTTAATATCATGATATATCGTCATCCTCATATCACGATATTCTGATATATAGATATCACGACAAATTCAAATAAAATATTATGGTTATTAAATAAGCAAAAGTCTGTAAATTGACATATTTATTAAAATATAGGCAGAGAAATACAGAAAATATTTCAACATGTTGACTGTCAAGCTACAAAATAACTCATAGTTAAACTAAGAGTAAACTCATAGCTTGGTAAACAATGTATTAAAATTTTTTAATGAAAAATTATTTAATGCAAAGATCATTCAGTATAGCAAATATAAACACTACTTTCTACAGGTGGACTATCAGAATCCTTCGTTTCACTGTATATACGTATAACAGGAGTAGGAGTCAATAGCTTCTTTGAAGTGTACTCACCAAATTTTAATGGATGGTGCACTTTCAAATAAGAAAGTAAATTTGTATTTGTAAAAATTCCTCCTTTCGAGCATACATATTTTTGGCAGAGTTTACAAATTGCCACATCAGTTTTAATAACAGTACCATGCTCATTTGCAGGTATCCCAAAATAGACCAAACCTGACTTTTAGTTTTTGATTTAGATACCAAATGATGATATTCCAAAGAATCAATAGTGTGCCTCGTTGTGATTTTAAAAATTAAAGATTTTAAATTAATAAATACCAAAAAAATAAGTAGTATATATTTAAATATTGCTAATTTTAAAAGAATTTCAACAAAAATAGACCATAAATACTGATTGGTTTGTAGAAATTTTCAATCGTTCATCTAGTTTCAATATATTCATTTATGATTCAATCAATTAGCATCATGAATTATGTATATCACTAAAAAATATTTTTTTAAATAATTATATAGAACAAAGAATTTTGTTTATAAATTTCATTTATAAAATAAATTTAGAGAAGATTAATTAATTAACATCGGAAATATACCATTAATTAAATTATATATATATGTAAACCTTTTTTTTTTTTTTTTAAATATTTTTAGAAGAAAAAAGAAAAAAAAAAAACTATTGCAGATACAAAATAAATTTTAATTAATTTACTCTCTTTAATCTTTATTTAAGATTCATTGTAGCTCAATACTTATCATTCATTTATTTACTAATATCGAAAAATCGGCAATCTGAATCTTCCCACCAAGTCAAATTATGAATCCAATCAAACAATAAAAATTTAACATGCCAGTTCCCCGCCGTCATCTTCAGTAACAGGAGTAAACAAAGAGTATTTTCCCTTTTTGAGTGTTTATCGGCTATTCTGCGCAGGCGTGATGTTTCTGATTATATTCATGAATATAATTATGAGTCCGCGCCGCTGTGAGTGAGTGAATGTGAGTATGAGTTTATTCTAATAATGTAATAAAAAATCAACTATATGATTACTATGATAAAGCGTACTGCCGATCGTCACTCATTTTACTCATGAGTAGCGGGGATGATTGGGCACTTTGATATTTCGATTTCATTTATGAATGCGATATGGACATGATGTTGAGTTTTTAGTGAATACTGTGAAATAAATCGAATGATTGAAATGATATTTAAGTGTGCGGCGCGTGACTATCGTTGAAAAAAATTGATTTATAAAGAAAGTTTTTTTTTTTTTTTTTTTGGCTATTTTATGAAAGAGATTTGCTGTAGGCTTGCTTTATTAGGACAAATAAAAATATTTTAACCCACAATGATATTTTTTCTTCAAAATATCAACAACAAAGACAATTAGGATAATATAAAATCCCACAAGTCTTCACTTTACTAGTGCTCAGAGCTTGCTTAAACCGTTTTTTACTTTCTTCTATACTCAATACAAGAAAGTATTGGATTCGTAAAAAATTTTGACTTATGGTTTTCGATTGATTTACACATTTTGAGAGGTCCAGAACACAAATTGTACATTTTTAGAAAAAGAGTGTGACAAAAATTTTGTGGTGAATATATCTTCAGAACTACTATACCGAATTGAATATAAATTTATGATGTAAATGCACCTTAACATAAATTAGTGTTTATCCACTTCTGGTACCAATTGGTCAACAGGTGGCGCTGCTATACAGCGATTTCCGCAGTTTC
This sequence comes from Salticus scenicus, assembly GCA_963930645.1. Classification (NCBI taxonomy): domain Eukaryota; kingdom Metazoa; phylum Arthropoda; class Arachnida; order Araneae; family Salticidae; genus Salticus; species Salticus scenicus. The sequence continues at coordinate 63,998,537 of OZ005659.1, read as the reverse complement.
AAGAATTACAGCATGGAATTGCATATAAATTTATATGTAGATGCACCTTGACATATGTTAGTGCCTATCAACTTTTGGTGTCAACCACCCAACAGGTGGCGCTGCTATACAGCGATTTCCGTAATTTCAGGGAGGCTATATCTCAGTAATTACTGCACAGAATTGCATATTAATTTATATGCGAATGCACCTTGACATTTATTAGTTTTTGTCAACTTTTAATGCCAGTCGCTCTAAAGATGGCGCTGCTATACAGCGATTTCCGCAATATAAGTGAAGGCTGTATCTCAGGTTCTATTGCGTATGATCGAACTTGATACATGAAAAGGCTATTAATGATACAATTTGAGTGCATATCCGCCGATAGGTGGCGCTGCTGTACAGTAATATTCTACGAAAACGGGAAGGTTGTCATTCTAATAGCCACAACATAGTAGTTTATTTTTTTTTATCTGGTTTCTAAAAAAGTCCATTAAAGTTAGAATTGAAATTTCCCCCCAAAGTAATATATCTTTATTAAGGGCAATTTTAGCTGCAAGGTAATAAAAAATTAATTGCTTCTAAAACAGTGACATATGATTTCATATAAAATCATCATCATTGCTCAACAAACCTAAATATTTCAACAATGAATTAAAATACATGTAGTAAGTTCTGATAAATGGACATCAAGAATTTATTGCCCCCCCCCCCTTTTTAGCATTCCATAAACTGAAAATGTGGAACATAAATTAATAAGTTAATTCTACTTTTTTAGAACATTAGTAATTTTCTGTCCTTTTTAATTTTTTCATAAGACATCAAAATTTACAAAAATTGGATAAAAACAGTAACAACAACCCCTCTGCTCCCCTTGAAAAAGAAAATAAATAAAAAATAAAAATAAACTGTTCCCCTCCCCATAAAATCTATGTATATAAAACTTCTTTTTATCTTTCATGCATGCAATTTCTATTTTTATCCATCCTTATTGTTAGATAAAAGATGAAAATAAGACATTATATTGTCTATACATCAGCCGATATATCGTGACATGTGGTTGATCAATATCGATTATCCTGATTTGTGGCAGATATCGATATTTGAAGATATATCGATATATCATCCAGCCCTAGTGTCCACATTAATTTGGTAACCCACTGTATTAAAACAAAGGCAGTATCAAAAAAAAAAAAAAAAAAAAAAAAAAGAAAGAAACAAAAGTCCTTCCGGCATATTCGAAAGGATAGGTTGATTTCTTTTTTCTTATCAAGTAGCCGTCATTTTGTTTCAAAATGGCGGCTACAAATTATTAATGGACATGGTAGAAATATTGATGTAGGTTATGCACATATGGAGTTTTAAGCAAATCGGTTCATAAATACCTTTTTATGTGAATATTAAATTTTCATGCGGCAGGCGCTTGGAAACAGAAGGGTGAGTTAAGTTGACAAATATATCATATGCAATTATGAGATAAGTCTACTGTACACAAATAGTTCGAATTAATTCAAAATCTCAAAAGTCATCGTGTTGAAAAATTAAGTGGCTGCCACTTGGATCAAAATGGCAGAGAAAGTTGCTCATCTAAGAAATCGTTGCTAATTTGAAAAAAAAAAAAAAAAAAATTTTTAGAAATTTTTTTAAGGAGGCTTAGTACGTTGATAAAATATTAGTTTTCTGCATTTCTAGTTTGTTTTAGCATTAAAATAGCCTAATTTCCCCTTAAAAACGCATTTAAAATTTCCAATAAGGCAGGTAATGGATTTGGCGCCAAATTTGGCGACTTTATCCTCCATGGCGACTTTTTAGGAGATTTTTGGCGAGAAAATACTATTATCGATATACCAAAGATGGACACAATAACTAGATTGGTTCACGGGTTACATGGAATTTCTAGATTTTTGTTGTTTGAATGATAAATCCATTTTTCAACTTTGATTTGAATTGATTAGGTATTTAAAAGTTACCGTGATAACAAATTTCGAAGTGACCGCCACTTGGAAACAATACAGTGGAACAAGTTGCGCAGCAAACACATCCAAGATATTTGAAGCATAGGTTAACTGTCCAACTGTGGTTGAAATCAGTGCCGTGTTTCAAAAGTTATGATTATTGCAAATTTTCAAGTGGCAGTATAAGTGGCTGCGACTTGGAAACAAAATGGCGAAACAATCCAAGCGAAATCATCCTATATATTCTATAAGTTCATTGTCCAGTTCTAGTTTAAATTAAATCAGTATTTCAAAAATTATCGTCATAAGAAATTTTCAGGTGGCACCACTTGGAAAAAAAAAAAACGTAGTGAGATGCCCAGCGAACTTATCTGAGATATTTGAATGATAATTTCATTACCCAAATTTGATGCGAATTGATTCAGTATCAGTATTATTAAAGTTACCATAATGACAAATTTTTTAAGTGGACGCCACTTGGAAATAAAATTGCGGATCAAGTCACCAAGTGAATTTATCCTAGATATTTCAACCATAAGTTCACTATCCAACTTTTATTTGAATCAGTTTAGTATTTTAAAAGTTATCATGAGGGCATATTTTCAAGTGGCAGTGTGATTTCAAGTGACTGCAACTTATAAACAAGATGTCGGAACAAGTTGCCCAGTGAACACATTAAATTAACACATTAAAACCCAGTTAATTACATGATAACATCACTGTCCAAATTGGGTTCAATTTAGAGTATTATTTCAGAAGTTATCATGATTTTAAATTTTCAAGTGGGAACCTGATTTCAAGTGGCCCACTTAGTAAAAGATATCCGGTACTTTCCAAAAAATGGCTTTTAAAATAAACTTGGTTGAGACCCTTATATGGTCTATGTATACATCAAAAATTCAAACAAATTTGAAATACGCTTTTTACAATGGGAATTTGTAATTTTCAAGTGGTCTCCACTTGAAAATAAACTGGCGGAACAACGTGATTGGCAAACTCATCCAAAATATTTATAAATTCACTGTCCAAATTTGGTTCGATTTAGAGTATTATTTCAGAAGTTATTATGATTTTAAATTTTCAAGTGGTAGCCTGATTTCAAGTGGCCCCGCTTAACTTAAGATATCCACCACATTATTAAAAATGGCGGATAAAGTTCATTGAGACACTTACGTAATCTATGTATACATCAAAATTCAAACAAATTCTGAATACACTTTTTACAATTTGAATTTGAAATTTTCAAGTGGTCTCCACTTGAAATCAAAGTGGCGGAGCAACTTGGTTTAAAAAACTCATCTAAGATATTTATAAGATAAGTTAAGATACTGTCCAAATTTGGTTCGATTTGGAGTATTATTTCAAAAGGTATTATGATTTTAAATTTTCATGTGGTAGCCTGGTTTCAAGTGGCACCGCTTAACTTAAGATATCTGCCACTTTATTAAAAATGGCGGATAAACTTCATTGAGACCTTTATGTGGCCTGTATTTACATCAAAATTTAAGCAAATCTTGCTTTAAATCTTCTTTTTACATTGTGGGTTTGAAATTTTCAAGTGGCTGCCACTTGAAAACAAAAAGTCAGAGCAACTTCGTTAACGAACGCATCCAAGATATTTATAAGATCAGTTCACTGTCCAAATTTGGTTATATTTAGAGTATTATTTCGGGAGTTATCGTGATGACAAAATTTTCATTATAGATAGATAGATAGATAGATAGATGAACGAAGTGATTGCAATAGGTCGATTTCTAAAGAAATCAACAAAAAAAGAAAATGATATATATATATATATTAATATATATATATATATATATATATATCATATATGATATATATATATTAATATATATATATTATATTAATATAATATATATATATATATATATTAATCAATTAATTGATTGTACTTTTAGGTATCTTTCTCTCCAGGAAATATTTTCAGTGACAAATGTATCTCTGATTGTGTCAAATCTTCTGTTTTTCAATGACGCTAGTCACTGTAAAATTTGTAGAACAATTTTGTCGTGTTGTTGGCATATTAAGGTAAGACAAGGGAAATAAATTTTATGATTAATTAAGAAAAAAAATATCGACTAGCTTTAAAATGTTTGTATAAAATACTTTAAAATGGAAATGTAGTAAAATTAATTGACTTTTTTATCCGATTAATTGGTTGTGCTTTTAGGATTCTCTTTCACCAGGAAATGTTTTCCAATGGCAAATATATGTCTGACTGTGGGAAAGTTTGTGTTTTTCAAAGACGCCAGTCACTGTAAAAATTTGTAGAACCATTTTGTTGTTTTATTAGCTATTGAGGTAAGACATTGGTACATCTGTCTCTCACTCTGGGTCCCAAACCGCATGGTTATAGGGATTTATGTTCCCACAGGAGAAAAAATCTGTCTACGGTAATGATAAACCGTGCCCTAGACAGGCTCGGAACAAGGGCAAAAGACCGTAGATTAATTTATAAATATGAGATATATAGAAAATTGTACTTAAAATTATTTTTAGGAAAGCTTGAAAAAGAATTAAAAAAAAAAAAAAAAAAAAAAAAAAAAAAAGTAATAATAATTACAATTAAACAAATTACATTTCATTGACAGGGAAAAGTAAATCAACGGCTATAGTATTAGAATTTATATTCAATAAATGAGTATTGTTAGTGTAAGGTGTTATAAATATGTTTTAGTTTATTATAATTATCTAGATTTAAGAATATTGCTTTTAAGTTTTTCCTTATTGTTTTATTGCTAATAAATTTAAAATTGTTTTCAACAAGCATAAGATTCTTCCACGGATCCGCGATTTTCCATTTTTATGTGATTTCCGTTAATACCGCGTTTTTTTTTTTTTTTTTTTTGTTTAAATCAAACTTCAATAACGATCAGTGTTCAAACGCTTCACGAAAGACTTTAGATTCTCAATCTTTCTCCATCCAAAATATAAATGTCAATATTTATTTTAAACGTGCTTTATCAGATTCTATAGCTTATGAAAGAACATAATTATTCAATATTTCTCACTCATGTAATTTTTATTTTGTCCTGCTCCCTCACCCCCTCCCTTTTTTTTTCTCTAACCATTGACGATCAAACATTCTGCGGGAAGCCTTTTATTTTTGAATATATATCCATCCACAACAAAAATGTCAATATTAATTTTAAACTTACTTTATGGTATTCTAGAACCCATAAAGAAGTAGAATTATGTTTAATATTTCTCACTCATGAACTATCCCCCCCCCCCTCCCTTTCCCATTTTCCAGCACCAACCAATGATTAAATGTTAATTGTTAGCTGTTTTTTTTTTTTTTTTTTACATAAATCTTTTATTGTGTTGATGTCCATTATTTTTTCAGTTTAATTTGTCACTTTTAAAATATTTTGTATAGTTTTTCCCTGTGTACATTATTTTTTATTTGAAATAAATTTTATGAACATATTTGTATAGTTTTTCCCGTGCACGTTATTTTTCATTTGAAATTAATCTTACGAACACTCGTGTTTCCTCTTTTTTTAATTTTTGTCACTCTCAAGCCTGATTTCAATTAATGGATATTTTTCGGATCTGTACTGAAAAGGTCTACCTATTTTTTTACATTTACAGAATGCGTTTGGTAGTTTATTGATATTAATGAGGAGAGTGCTAAGACAAAGGAAATAAATTTTAAGATTAATTTAGAGGAAAAAAATATCGACTGGCTTAAAAATTTTTATATAAATAATTTATTAAAATGTATGCGAAATAAAAAATAATTGCATTTTTTAATAGGCATTTGATTGTATTTTTAGTAATCTCTCTCACCAAAAAATGTTTTAATGGCAAATGAATGGTATTATGGGCCAGGAGTATCTCAATGGCATGTCTGTGTCATATCTTGCGATTCAATTTTAATCGAATTTGCCCCATTTTTAGACATAAGTCCACCATTACTGAGAGTAAAATATGTAAGATTTTTCAGAGACCTATTACTGAAAAGATGTTCCATTTACAAAAATATGTGTGCCTGTATCAGACTTTGAGACTAATACTTTTATCTATTTTGTCGAACCAATTTGTCTCAAATTCTGCACATGATTCCATACTTAATATCAGCATAACACACAAACACTTTTGGGGATCTCTCACAAACACCAGGTTCCATGAGCAATAAGCTGTATGCCTGTATCAAATTTTGCAATTTTTTATTAATCTCGTCTATTGAAAAAAATTTGCTCAAATGTTTTACATGATTCTATAGTCGATGGCAATAATATAAGCAAAAATTTCATGGATCTTACTAACAGGGCAGGATACAGTATAAAAATTTCTCTGTCTGTGATAAATCTCTGTTTTTTTTTTTTTTTTTTTAAATCTTTCTGCCGAGCCAGTTTTATTTTACTTTTACATACAAGTTAAGGTCAGTGAAAATATAGTACGCAATTTCTTTTAGAATTCGGGGAATATATGTATATGTTATATTTTGCATATGGAACTTTCTTGTATATGCAATGACACATTCAATAGCAGAAAATATTGGTTTCGTAAAAAAAAAAAAAAAAAAAAAAAAAAAAAAATCTACTTGGATCTACTTGAAGGATTTACATGTTTCGAGAGGTCTAAAACATGATTTGGCCATTTTTAGAAAATGTCTGTCTGCCTGTTTGTCTCTGGTATTTATGTGACAAATGTAACTCAGGAACTACTGAACAGAAATTTATCCAAATTGACACGTAATTGTAGCTCGGTATAAATTATTGCCTAGCAATCAACTTTTGTTAAAAATTGACCTATGGTGGGCGTTGTCTTCCCGTTTCTTTTAATTTTTAACATAACAGTATAGAACAAAATTTCGTACAAATATGCGCAATTAAAATTCTTTTAACGAATCATTATAAATTTAAAATACTTATTTATAACAGTAATAATCAACTATTAAAACATTTTTGTATGTATAAGAGCATTGCCTCCCATGGGTGACAAATTTTCAATATGGGTATCTTTGAAAAAATAAAATCTCTTCAATACTTTTAAAATGGCTTGTTGAACTGTCAATCTGTGATAATTTAATATAAAGTTTACGATATTTTTTCATAAAAAAGACGCATTTTTTTAATAAATCATTTACATAGCATAAAACTGACTTTCTTCATCTGTTTAGTGTTATACTTCTTCGGAATGAAAACCGTCTGCATTCATCTGAATGTAATTTTATAAATAATATATACTTTTTCATTATTTGTGCTGAACGCGTATTGGAAAATATAGCAAGAAAGTACTATGGTGGCCACGATATACTATTTTCAATACGATTCTGCCGAATCGATCTTACTTACGTTTTAGGCATGTATCCATAGTCGATGAAAACGCAATATACATAGTTCTGCCATAAGTTCTGTTCACCAATCAAAAATGTCTAGTTGTTATGGAAAATAAAACAGAGTTTAAATTTTGCATACGTTTTATTTATTACTTGTAATATATATATATATATATATATATATATAAAGAAAAGAAGACTATTCGAACTATTCTAAAATTAAGAATAGTAGTTTTATTGACGAGAGAAAGCCTCTACGAGAATCGCTGGCTTGTGATGTCATCTTATGAAAAAACACGCAAATTGACCACTACTCTTCAAAGACTAGTTTTCCTTCTAATGAGGTATTTCAATCTTGCTTGTAAATAATTAGCTGCTATTATTCATGAACTTTTATTGAATAACCCTCTCCCAAATAAAAAATCATTAAAATTCATCAAGTGGTTTAGGAAACTTGAAGTTTAAAAAAAAATTCACAAGTATTCATGTCCGTAATGATCATTGAGGGGCTATATTGCCCCTAATATCTATAAAACCGCCAAAATCAGAAGGTTAAAAAAAAATGGATGCTTTTTTTTTCCGTATCTAGGAGTAAAAAAAAAAAAAAAAAATGCATTTTTTAATGCAGAAGAGAACAAATAAAACTAATGTCATTAGAATACAATTAAATTAATATACAATTAAAATAATATTATTTTACTAAGGAAATTATTAAAACTATTTTGATGTGAATTACATTTCTTTACATAAAAGGACTTTTTTTCAGCTTAAAGTAAAAAAAATTAAAATCTTCTATTATAAATGAATATATACTGAACTAAAAATGCGTAGCATTCTGTAGCTACTGAATTTAAAATAACTGAAAATGAAAAACGGATTTTACTTGCGTTATTAATTTAATCGAAATTTATCAACGTTAGGCACACTTTTCACTCTTACATAATAGTTTTGAACTTTCCCTTTACATCAATAATGACTAAAGAAAATCCAATTAAAATACATATATTTGTCAGTATTTAAGAGCAGAAATTAATTACGTTAATTAAACCTATGATTAATGAATATATTTCTTTCATATTTTAAAATGAAGAAACTTATTATCTCTAAGACAACACTTTTAGCGTGTATGCAAGGGAGATTCGAAATGATGGCGAATTTTTCAGTAATACAATTAAAAGTCCTAAAAAGAAATTCTTTTTACCATTTTTTGAATTAATTTTTGCACTGGCAAATAAAAGAAATACATTTTAATTAGATATACTGTTAAAATTATTATAAAGTTTCCAAAATGACTAATTTTGCATGAGAAAGCTATGAGTAAATTAGCTACAGTAATTAATAGAAATCTTGAAGAGTAAATTTAATTCAAAGTTCTATAAAATGAGAAGGGAATGCATTGTAATTTGTTTCAATTTTACTAAATTTTGTTTTTAACGTACTTTGCATTTATGTAAATTGGTTTTTAACTGAAAAAAGATTTTAGTTTATTTCATTTGTCAGAATTTTAGTTATTGTTGTTTTTTAAATGAATTGTATTGATTATTAACAGTTGGAATTGCTATTTATTAATGGTAACTTAACAGTATTGAAATTGAATGAATGGGTGTCTAGGGACGCAGTAGCGTTCCATCCCGACAATCTAGCACAAATATTAAGGGGGGAAAAATGAAATTTGCAAAGCAGGAATGTAACATGGTGAAACGCTACTAGGGGAATTAACTCAGGTCTTTTAAAAACTTGGTATAGAACCGTTGTCGAAAAAATAATAACATATTGGGCCGGTATCTGGGGTGGCAATTTCTTGAAATCAGCAATAACAAAACTGCTTTCTATCCAACGCATGTTCCTCCTGCAAATCTCAAGAGGCTATAAAACGATTTCCACTGATGCCCTTACTGTAATCACGGGGATCCCTCATATTCATTTAGTACTTAAGTGCAATTTCATTAAAACTAATATCATTCAAATTAAAAAATTAGAAATTAAACAAATTTATTTCCCAAATAAAGAAATACAACTTAACGCAGACAGTTGGCAAATTCATCCAGGTAAAGATTTCTCTCTAATTGCAACGAGCCCCAAAATTAATAGCTTCTCATCATCTGCTCCTGTGGCGGTCTACACCGATGGGTCAAAAACAGATCAGGGAGTGGCTGCAGCATTCTGCATCCTTTCTGGGGAGACGGAGATGCATCGACGGTCTTTCAGGTAGAACTGTTTGTTATATTAATGGCACTCAACTGGATCAATGAAAATAAAACATCCTACAATCATATTCCAGTCTTTAGTTATAGCCTCTCGAGTCTGCAGGCAATAGCCCGTCACATGAATAGACTGTCCTTGGTACTGAAAATTCAAACTATTCTAAATAATCTCAGGAGTTTCACCACTCTTGCATATGTTTCGGCTAACAGGGGAGTTGCAGGAAATGAACTGGCAGATCAGTTAACGAAACAACCAACAGAATCAGAGACCAAAAACTTCCAAATACCACTTCCGCCCTCCTATATAAAAAGAATCCTTAAGCAACAGCTCTTAGGGGAGTGGTAGACTGTTTGGGACTCCTCTAGAAAGGGTTGATGCAAGTAAGAATTAATACAGACAATATCTCTTATTTCATGGGACCTTGGTCCAGCTATAACTGCCTTTTGTCGGACCATGGACCTTTTAAACAATATATTTTTCGCTTTCAGTGTTCTCGCTCCTTCCAATGTGACTGTGGTGCAGAGGGGACATCATCACATGCATACTACTCTTGTCCACTAACCTCCCCTTGGTACCTGAGACGTCCAGTTAACCTTCCTGTTAACTGGCTTTCTAATATACTAACTCGTCCTCCTCTTCGTAACAATTTAAAGAAAATTTGTGACTATTTAGTCGAAGTTTCAAACTTAACAAATTAAAACCAATTCACTTTTGTACATCATAGCCTCCTAAACCAGATGCCTGTCGCGTGCCTCGGAAACTTAGCAACAGCTGAAGAAGTAGACAGCACCACCTGGTACAAATTGAGCAACTATTTTATTCAACAGCCACCAAAAATTTTTTTAAGTGCGATATGATATCCATAAAAAAGGCGATTAGAATCAAGGAAACGCCGTCTATATATACCATATATCACTTCTTAAAGTTATTGGTGACCGTTGAATAAAAAAGTCGCGCAATCTGTACCAGGTAGCGCTGTCTACCGCTTCAACTGTTGCCAACATTTCTCCTCGTAAACAAAACAAATCAATACTCCTGGTCCATGCTCCTGCATCTGGCAAGACAGCCACATGGAACCCCTGCCTGAAAAATAGCAGCTTCAAGCTAATAAATTTATCTGTAATATCAAGAATAGCATTCTTTTTTTCTTGCACAAAGTGTTCTTTCATTAATCAATTATTTATTTGCTAATTAATTAATATTAATATATTTTATATCCACATGTGCATCGCTTGCTAAAACATATTGTTAAAGAAACCCATCCACATTTTTGCCTCAGAATTGAGCATAAAATAATCATCTTATATACGCCTTCCGCTCGTGAAAGAGCTCTGCTCTAGCGTTCCAACAACATAACAGTTATTTTTTTGCAAATTTTTGAAAATACTTAAATACTCAACAATCACAAAATTTTCAGTTTCTGATTTCAATGGGCTCTTCCCACCTGACGTCAGAGGTCACATGATATAGGAAAAACAAATAGCAGACAAAGTATTGTTTATCTATAGCGATTGCTGAAATATCATATTTTCTATTCTTATTTTTGATCAATCGTATTTAATCTGTGTTATTTTTTATAAATTATCATTTTTAATCCATTTTATATCATTATTCATCATCTTTTGTTTGCTGTATACATTTACAATCATCATTTAGTTTATGTTTGTTATTGATGTTTATGACGAACATGTTTAACACTCTGATTTTTGGTACTTAAATCAGTGACAGTGCAATATCGTACTGCGTAAATCCATTTAGACCAGTAACTAAGTTAATTAACTTGTTGTAACACCTTTATGCAATTAAATTAAATGAAAACATTTTAAAATTTCAAATTATAATCCATAAACATTCTACAAGAAGCTATTATTTATTGCTAGATCAGTTAATGTTACAGTTACACTACAATATACAAAAATCGATTCTTACAGGTAAAAATAAATAAACGCATAAAATGTTTTTTAAAAATTATTAAATTTACAAATACAATTATTCTACTGTTTACAAATGTACAATATTACTTTTATTTTATTTTATATTAAATATTAAAATTTTTGTTCTTACGTACAATATTTAATTGAATTCGATTCTCAGAATTCGATTATTCGTTTTCCTCTATCACGTGATTGAGCAGACGACGCTGGAAAGAGCCCATTTATTCTGACGTCCACTGCTCACTAAAAAGCCTGACTCTGGCGTCACTACAGATAATATACCTCAACACCGCTCGCTCGCGTGGGAATCTGTTTCCGGCGTTTTCAGTTAATTTAATCCCTCATATTTCATTTTTACTTCTTATGCTGCCCGTTGTCGCGAGGGTATTATCACCTGCGGCCAGTTTGTTTTTCTAATAAACCACGGGGTGAGGCTTTAAATTGCTCTAAACTGCTGAATAGTGGTGAGCGGCCTCCTTCCGTCTAACAATTCTAATGTATATTATGTCGAAAGAGCTTCTTGGACTTTTCGACTACCTGTATCTAATCTCCCCGGCCTCCATCACCTATGTAGTTTCGAAAATTAGAACAACCACATGAAAGTTGGCAGGTGAAAGAAAGCTGGGGCTATGTGCTTCTCGCAGAATCTTATTCTTGATTTGAATAGTTTGAAAATTATATTAAATAATGAACTATATACATATACATATATATCTATATTACTAGAAAAATATTAAAATTTTATGAAAGTATAGTATTATTTCTCCATTTCTCTAAAACGAAATTGTTTAGAAACTGATCAACATCGTCATGCTACAAAGTACCGCTGACAGCAGCGCTAGTTGACTATAACGATCAGGCAGTAGAAAAGCAATGAGCGGCATGTCATTATGTGTTGATAAAAGAAAGCATGCAATCAAACTCAGCATTTAAGTGCCAGAATATGTTAGAAAAACCTTAAAATCGAAAATTACATGTAATTGTACTCCTAGGAAAACTAATATTAGTCCTTAGTGTAATCATTTTTCTTCTAAAATATAAAATAAACATTTATATATTATGTTTGCCGCCCCAAATGTCGGACCATCGAGCAGACATATTCCCCGTAGACGGTGCACTGTTTTCTATGAGCATGCTTGGAGACTATAGCATTACCAGTCCTTGAAATTTTCTTCTACCAGCGCCTTTAAACAGTCATTAAAAGAAAAAAAAAAATAGTTCACAGGGACATTTTTTTTTTCTGAAATGTTTATTAATAGATAAGAAATAAAGTTTTATACATTTAGTTAATTAGATAATGGGTTAAAGAGGAGTTAAAATGAACCAGCAAATTCAAAGCCTGGATTTCAGACAGTTTTGAGAGATTAATAAAATATGTCCTTATTTTTTTTAAAGTTCTTAAACCGAGATATATATCAAACATATATATTACATGTTTGCATTAGGTTTACTCAGTGACAACTTTTAAGTCACGATAAATAAAGCATTGCACCTACATATCGAAAGGTCCATATATGACCAAACTTTAGTACTAAAGTGTGACGACAAGTAATTGGTCGTCACACTTTTGCACTACTTTTGTACTATCAGACATTGTAGGAAAACACATTAATTTGAAAAATAAATATATAAATAATAATAATAATAATAATAATAATAATAATAATAATAATAATAATAACATTTCTTACGCTAAAAAAAATACCACATCCTTACATAAAGCGGAAAAAAGCATATATGCAGCAAAACTGTGGCAAAGCAACAATCGGACTTACAATTACGAGTCTGCGGTTTACGGAGTTTTCTTACCAAGTTTTATTTTTTTTTTTTCTTAAAAATTTTTGACTTCATATCATTAGAAGTTATTTTGTACTTTATAATGTCAACCGATATAGCAATTATTTCAGTTCTGTGTTACCGTATTAAGAATTCAAAATTGTATATCATGTAAAGAAATTTCTATGATATAAAATTTAGTTTAAATTTACTTTTTAAATACGTTGCTTGAAATCCAGTTTACTAGACCTTAAACAGTTATCTTCTTTTACCTGGGCCTTGATGGAATGCAGACGATAGTGGCTCTTTTTAAGGTGTCCGAGAATATATTCTCTCGTTTCGGATAAAGTAATGGATAACTTGAAGCTGCAAGGCGGACAATCGTAACCTAAGTTCAAACCTGTCACCTCCCGAAAAAAATCATTATTTTTCAAAATCAGATTAGATGTAATACTTTTATTTAAACATACATATAAACTATGTAATTTTTTAATACTAGAAGTGAAAAAAAAACTTACCATTTGATATTATGAAATCAAATATCCTGAAATTATTTGAAAATATTTTAAAAGTAGAAATGGAAATGGAAATTCACAATATCAGCTTAGCATAATTTAGTTATTATTTTTTTGATAAAGTACAGATATAAACTGTAAAATATACATATTTTATTCCACTAATAAACAGAAACGAAGAACGTTTCCTGTAAATTTACTGTAAAGAAAGAAAAGATTATGCTGGTCTTATTAATTTAATTGCTATTCTTCACAACTAGGGACTCTTATCACACTTAAATAAAAGTTCCGAACTCTTTCTCTCAGATCAATAAAAGACTAGAGAAAATCCAATTAAAATGCTTATTATTTGTCAGTCTTTTAGCCAAATATCGATTGCGTTAATTAAATGTATGATTAATTACTGCTTTTGCATTTTTGTTTTAAAATGAAGAAACTTATTTTCATTATGACAAAATGCATAGGTTCAAAAGAAGTGATAAGAAAATAACAGCGACAATTTCATTAATACAAGTGAAAAAAAAAAAATAGAAAAAGAAAAAAGAAAGAAAGAAAAGACGAATGTTATTTATTTATTTACTTTTTGCTGTAATTTCTTTCTTTTATAAAATATAAAAAAGCATAATCAATATAGCTACAGTTGTTATTAATCTAACAAAATGATCTCTAAAATAACGTTTTTTGGAGGAGGAATTTATGATAAAATTATCAGCATTAAATACGAAATGTTCAAAGTTAAAATGCAATCTGAAATTTATAATGTACAACAAAAGCAGAAAGTTGTCTAAGTTTCATTAAATTTTGTTTTTAGAGTTCTTAACATTATTACTTTCTTCTATATGTAATATAGAGAAAGTATTGGATTCGTAAAAATTTTCGACCTCGGGTTTTTGATGGATTTACACGTTTTGAGAGATGTAGAACACGATTTGACCATTTTTAGAAAATGTCTGTCTGTCTGTGTGTGTGTGTGTGTGTGACAAAATTTTGTGGCAACTGTATCTCAAGAACTACTGCACAGAATTTCATACAAATTGGTATGTAGTTTCACCTTGACATAAATTAGTGCCTATCAGCTTTTGGTAAAAATTGTCTTACAGGTTGCGTTGCCATCCCGCTTTTTCTAAATTTTTAACATGGTGATATAGGACAAAATTTTGTATAAATGTGCATAAAGAGAATTATTTTTTAGTAATCATTATGAAATTTACAAGAATTATTTAAAATAGAGATAGTCAACTGGGAAAAAAAATTTGTATGCGTAGGAGCCTCGCCACACCCCCTGGGGGGGAAGTCCCCCCTCGAGGGGAGTAAATTTTCAAGATGGGTATCTTTCGAAAGGTCTCGTCAATACCTTTAAAACGAATGGTTGAACTATAAATCTGTGATAATTTAAAACAAAGTTATCGATTTTTTTTACTTTTAATGAAAAAAAAACTTAGAAAAAAAATCGTTTTTTTATTTATTTATTTATTTTTTTTTTTTTAACGAAATTTAACCAGATTTGGTATTTAGTTGGCCCCTGACATAAACTGAGGCTGATTAGATTTGGGGATCAATCGTTCAACAGGTGGCGCTGTGATCGTATTTTTTCTAAATTTTTAACATGGCAGTATAGGAAAAAATTTCGTATAAATGTACATAATGAGAGTTATTCTTAACCTGTGATTGTGAAATTAATATGAATTATTGATAATAGTAGTAGTTAATTAGAAAAAAAATTTGGGGCATCGCTTCCCCCCCTAGGGGGAAGTACCCCCCTCCCAGTGGGGGGTGTAAATTTTCAAGGTCGGTATCTTTCGAAAGGTCTCGTCAATACCTTTAAAACGAATGGTTGAACTATAAATATGTGGTAATTTAAAACAAAGTTATCGGTTTTTTTTACTTTTAAGAAAAAAAAATCGTATATATATATATATATATATATATATATATATATATATATATATATATATGTTTAAATATTGTTACTGCGTGAATTTGTATAGGAAAACATAGAAGAAAGTCTTGTGGTGGCCACAACATACTAGTTTTAATACAGTTCACAATTAAGTTATATATATATATATATATATATATATATATATATATATATGTATATTAACAAAACCTTAAAATTTAATTAGTTCCTTAGAATTTTTACGTAATTTTATTACATTAATTTAAATGAAAAATAAGGATTTTTTTTCTCTGCTATTAATTTTATTTTAAAAAGATAAAAATGATAATAATTTTATCCTTACCTTCAAAATATATACTATCATTAATATTAAGATGTATATATATGTATACTAGGAGGACACGCCCCCTTCGCTAGTCCCTATTTTTAAATGAATCACTATAATTACTGAATTCTCAAAATTGCTTTAATTTTTATCACGTGAAAAAAAAAAAAAAAGACAAACAAAATCTGATTAGGAAAAATCTCGCACCGGGTTCTCACTGCCTTCGGAAAAAATTCCCAAAATGCTCTAACTCTTATTTCTATTATTTTCCCCCTTCGTCCCCTCCCGTCTATCCTAATAATTTTACAAATTCGAAAATATCTGCAATCGATTTGTAGGCATCGAAAACCTCTATGTGCCAATTTTGAATGATCTAACTCTATTTTTTTTTTATTTGCGCCTCCGCTCCCCCTTCCCGACCCACCTAATAACTTTACACTTTTGAAAATATCCCCATTCGACTTGCAGGTCTCTAAAACTTATCTGTACCAATTTTGAACGGCCTAACTGCATTTCTATTTGTTTTTGCCCATAGCCCCCTCTTACCGCCCCACCCCCTTCCCGCTCCTCCTAAATATCCCCATTCGACTTGCAGGCCTCTAAAACCTATCTGTACCAATTTTGAACGGCCTAACTGCATTTCTATTTGTTTTTGCCCATAGCCCCCTCTTACCGCCCCTCCTAATAATTTTACAATTTCGAAAATATCCGCAATCGATCTGTAAGTATCGAAAACCTCTATATACCAATTTTGAACGATCTAACTCTATTTTTATTTTTTGCCCCCCCCTCTCCCCTACCCCCTTGCTGCCCCTCCTAATAACTTTACACGTTCGAAAATATCCCCATTCGACTAGCAGGCCTCTAAAACCTATCTGTACCAATATTGAACGTGCTAACTAAATTTCTATTTGTTTTTGCCCCGTAACCCCCACCCCCCACCTTACTGCCCCATCTGGGGGTTGAATTTCTAAAATTCCAGAAATTGATTTTTAGATATTTGTATTAGCTATATTTTAGAGCAAAAATTTCACGTATATCTGTTTTTTTGTTTGAAATATAGAGGATTATGTGAAATCACGTTTTGCCCGACCCCGCCCCCCTTGGGGACCGAATTTCGAAAATTCCAGAAAAATAGTTTTTAGACATTTGTATTAGCTATATTTTAAAGCAAAAATTTTACGGATATCTGTAAGGATTTTGTGATATCACGTTTTGCCACCCCCTCCTCCCCTTGGGGGGCGAATTTTGTAAAATCGCTTCTTAGTGGATGCCTATATCATAGAAAGAACACTGTCACAAAATTTCATGCTTCTGACATTATGAGCATTTATTTTTCACTTTGTCCAATATAGATTTTCAATGGATAATTTATTCAATTTTAGTCTTTTGATTTTGGTTGTAAGCTTTATAATCTTATTGCTTTGGGATGACATTTACTTTGGATAGGAACTTTTTGTAAATATTGTGTATAGTTTATTATGTACTTATCCCAGATTAATTGAAAGGTTAAATATATTTATTTATGTATGTAATGCCTATTTTAATCAAGAATTTTTCATATTCAATTTTATTATCTTTCTACCTATTTAAGCAATTTTATTTTTTGATTTTCTATCTGATTGTGTAACATGTATTGTTTGGTAACTTTGATTCAAGCATTATTAATCAAGAATTTTTAATTTTTAATTTTCAATTTTATTATCTTTCTATTTATTCAATCAATTTTATTTTTTGATTTGCTATCTGATTGTGTTAATGTATTTTAATATGTATAGTTTGATGACCTTAAATTTAAAATTGAATTACATATTTTCTATAAAATCTCTCTTTTAATATGAATGTTCTTAGTAAGTTTGCAGTGCCTGGGAAGAAATGCTTTGGTTTTCTTCAGTATTGTATCCGGTACAGGAATATTTATAGGGATATTCCTGGATCGAAATCAAGCTACCTATATTCTCCTCCGTCCAATCTTAAGTTTAGAGAGTGTGATTCTTCTCGTTGCAAAACCTGCCCTAATGCATTGCAGTCCCAAATTTATGATTATTTAGAATTGGTACTTTTTTGTCAGGTATATAATGTCACATACAAATTAAGTTCTGGTAGGTAAAAATGCAGTATATTGGTGAAACTTCAACCCCTTTACATATTAGAATTAATCAACATCTCTCAGACTCTAAAAAGTTATCATCACCTATCCTTACTAGTAAATCAACTATTGAGGTAAGACTTTTTAATTTACACAATTTCTGCTCATGTACTATTGAAATTCTTCAGATTCAAAAAAAATAAAAGTGAGCGCCTTTTCTTTGAATCTCACTACATGAAATATTTTAATACAATTTACCCATATGGTCTGAATCATGAACATTTTAATAGGGTTGTTAAGGTTTATACTAACATAAATCCCCTTCATGATTATTCCCCTGTTTACTCTGTCCTTAATCATAGTGTCAACCAGAAAACTTCTCGTTCAAAACGAGGTCAAAAATCTAATAAATCTAATAACTGTTTAATACCAAAAAATCTCATTATTAAGAATATACTTGCTTTACAGTCACATTATCTTAACCATTATGATTGGATTCACATTAGAAAGTTTTTATTTGCTAAAAAAAAAAAAAAAAAAGTATTTGTCAATTTACATAAATTTCTTCAAAAACCAATATAATCAACATTTTTCTGATATTTTCTATGATTTACTATTATTCAGACTAAAACTCTTCAATTTAAATATTTCTAAAAAAACCTCACAAAATCCAATCTAATACACAGCTTATTCTAAATTATTCTAATCAAATATTTAATAGCACTAATATTTCATCCATTCTTAATGATAAATCTTACATGTTTCCAATTAAAGGCATACATATTTCTCGCACTTTCAAATATCCTATTACACTTGGACGCCTGCTTTTTAACTATAATTCAGTCTCTAAGCCTAATCTATCTTCTGATGTAACTTGTAGTTGTGCTGATCCCTCATTTGTAAAATATGTTGACAGGGACCATGCACACATAATCACTGGTGATCTTAATATTATTAATGACTCTAAATTAAAGAAATTTATGGATTACGGTACTAAATATCGACTCCCTTCAAAAAAAAATATTTCACAGATTCTACAACAGTTATCATATGATATTGATTTTTTTATTTATAAACTCTCCATCTCTTATAATAAACATTTTGAATATTTCAGTCAATGGAAATTTTTAGTGATTTCAAAATTTAAAGCTGAATTAATTCAACATCGATCAAATCTCACACATTATAATAAATCAAATCTCATTAACTCTATTAAAGAATTCAAACAAAACTTTGTTATTACTTATGTAGATAAATATCCTAATAATTATGCTATAATCTGTAAACACTATTATCTTTCTTCATTCAGTTCATCCATATTTTCGAGTCCTAACTTTCATCCTACCAATAATGATATTAAAATTAATAACCGTAAAATTCACTGCTTTTATAAATTGCTAAAGATTCCATTTAATAATTTTAAATATCCTTATATTGTACTTATTCCTAAATTTCACAAAACTCCTATTAAATTTAGAACAGTCACTGTTGGTTGTAATACTTACAATAATAACGCTAACAAAATTCTCCTTGTTATTCTCAAACAAATCTATGACTTATCTAGTAAATCAAAAAATTTCTATTGCTATAAAAATAGCTATCAACTTAAAGATAAAGTCTTATCGATGAACAATGTCACTGATATCATGACATATGATTTTGCTGACCTGTTTAATAACATTAATTTAATTGATCTTCATCATATCATCTTTAACCTTTTTGAAAAATTTAAAAGTCAAATTTCTTTACCAAACTGCTTTTTCTGCAACATTATTTAAGACACTTTTATATTTTATTATTCATAACAATTACATACTACACAGTAATAAAATTTATATTCAAAAGGTCGGTATTCCACAAGGTGGTTGTAGCTCGAGTTTGTTAGCTGACTTATACCTTTACCAATATGAACAGGGATTATGCATTGAAAATGTCTATTTTTACCGATACATTGATGACATTATAATTTTTTATGTCAATAATTTTCCCCCTAATTTATTCAGATTTGAATATCCTTCTCACCTTACCTTAACTCAAAATCTTCTCAACAACAACTGTATTAGTTTCTTAGATTTAAAACTTAAACTTGAAGGTAGTAAAATTTATACTGATTTGTATGACAAAAGACAAGATTTTTGTTTCAAAGTAAATTTATTTACACATTTTAATTCTTGTCTTCATATCTCTGTTTACAGAAATATCATTCCCAATCACCTCTTTCGTATACATAATCTTTTTTCATATAGGTTTAAAAACAAAAATATCTCTCACATAATTAATGCTGCTACAAACATGGGTTATCCCAAGAAATTTATTTATTCAATTATTTATCATTAAGGGTCTCTGTATAACACAAAAAAATAAACCTATTTAAGGTTTAAAAAAAAAAGTGGATGGGTGGGCAGATGTTTGATTAAGGAGATTGGTAGGTGTTGTTTGGCTGGTTGGTTGGGTGGGTTTACTGTTGAATTTAATTAAAAAAAAATGGGATTACTGCAAGTTACATTGTTCTATTTTTTTCTGGTTGATATTATGAAATTTGAACTCTTTTTTTCGTTAAATTTAATTGTGTGCATTTGACCACTAGTGGCTTCCCTTGTTTCGTTTGAACAATCAATCCAATTTAACATCATATTTAAAATAATAACTTTTAATATTGAAGGCTGCTTTGTATTGCTTATCTTTACATGTGTGCTTTTTAGAATAATTGCTTGTGATTATGTTTTTTTACAACTTAACAGTTAATTCTTCTTAATACTTTGACTTTAAGTTTAATTAATTTAGGTTTAATAAATTAAGTTCAACTATTAGTTTAATTATTTTGGGTTTAAGATTAACATGATCCACTAAACATCACTCTAATTATTTGATTTGTGCCACTTATTCTCTTAATCATGCAGTTAAAACTACTTAAATACACTCCTTATCGCATTGGTTTTATTAACCTGTAATAATTTAACTGACTTATTGTTTATCTAGCTAAACGCTAGATGGCGCTTGCTCACTGCTGACTTATGTCAACGGTTTTTTTAATCTTGTTTTACGTACGATTTAAATTAACATTTAACTAGATTTAACTAGATTAAACTTTAATCAACATTAAAATATTTTTGACTATCTCAATAAATAATTACTCTGTGTATTTTATCGTTAATGAAAATGCTCTGTCGTTCTTTCTTTGTCGATTAATCGATGATTGCAAAGCTCTTATTTTTAATTTCATTTTTTGTTGGCATCATCCTATTCTCCAGTTTGTGTTAAATGTTTTACATGTGGCTACTGTGCTATTTTCAAATTTTCTCTTTGGTTTCCATGATTATTTTATTAAATAATTGATTCAATTTAATATTTCACTTAATATTTCATTTAATTTCTCATTCTATATGGTTTTGCTGCTACGATCGGGGCTGAAGCGATATAAATTGCTATGATTGGCTATATCGTTTTACGAAATCGTTGCAGTTTTCACAGCTTTATGAAGTACATGCCCCCTGATGAGTATCTTACTTCTACTTTAAGCATTTTCATCAAAATATTTCTGTAGTTAATTATTTGTTTTTTTTTTTTTTTTGTCATTGAATTTTATGGTCCTTTTTTTTATTATCATCCATGTTGGCGGAAGTAATTTAAGTTATTTTTGTCTGTTATTGGATCTTAATCTAAATCGCAACAATGTTGTGTCAGTCTTTCCTCTACGTTAAAATCAGTTCTATATTTTTGTGTGTTGGTTTTGTTTCGTATCTATTAATTGCTAAATTTTAAGTTTAACTTTTATTACGATATCTATCATATATATATATGAGTGATACTTTCTGAGGAATTAAAGCATTGTATTACGGAAAAACATAAAAATAATCGACTATAAAATTTATGTATATTTTTAGATTCTTTAATTGCTCTTATTAAGAATGAATTTTTGCTCTTGTTAAGATTTGTATGCATGTGTGTAAGCTTGAGTGTGTATATGTGTGAGTGAACAAAATAGTATCTACACGTTTTATTCGAATAATTTTGATGAGTGGAACTCTACACTTCTTTTTCAGAAACACAAAGATTCCTGACAGTCTATATTTATGAAGTTATTTGGAACATGCATGGCTTTAACTACGCATTTAATTAATATTATGTAGATATATTATGCGTTATGATCGCAATGTATATATATATATATATATATATATATATTTTTTTTTTCATGAGTGATTGATTTATATTATTTTTATATTGATAGATAATATAAATTTTTATTCATTAAAATTTATGGACTGAAATTATTTACAAAGTTCATTTAAGTAATATTAATTCGTAAAAAAAAAAAAAAAAAAAAAAAAAAAAGAAATATATATATATATGTTATGCATGCCTTATTTAAGTACGGTTATTATAAGAAATTATGTCTGTAATATTTATAGTTTTATTCTAGAGAGAAAACGGGAAAGTTTATACATATTATGTTCTATGGATACTATCTAAAGAGCATTAAATTATTTAAATGACTAGTATATAACCCCGTGAAAAATGACGGAATTTGAAATCAATTAGGTAGTGAATCAATGAAGGCATTGCCTACTTCGCTGGTCACTATATTTAATGGAAACTCTTTTCTATATCGCTTTATAAACAAAAATAAATAAATTAATAAATTAATTAAATAAAAAAAATCATGAAATTGCTCAAAAGCACGTCAGTGACTCACTCGTTTGCAGACTCTCGGGTGCCTGCCCCTATTGCCAATGACAATAGTATACCAGTGGGCTTCCATTTGGGTGCTTATCAGATGACAGTTTCATAACGGATAGTACCAAAAAAATTGAAGAAGCAATTTTATATTTGAATCCCGGTTACATATGAACAACACTATACATGGTGTACGTAATTTTTCTTTCACGTTATTTTCTATAATTATTTGATCAACTATAAAATGACAACAATTTCACACCAAATATAATACTACAATATACTATGATCGATTACATATATCGCGTTAGACAATTTTTTGTGGTTATAATAGTAGTTGAGTTAGTTAATAGAAGTTGGTATATAGAAAAATAAATATGCAAATCTGATCATAGTACAGTCTTAATATAGTTCCCCTTGTCGACTTTTGAATTTTTATCGCCATCTCGAGGAACGCATAACTTGTCAGCATTGCAAAGGCTACAGAGACCTGTTTACGCACTTGGCGTTAATTGGGTTGCGATATCGGGCGATTTAGCGATGATTTCGGAAGGTTTTTTCTTTTTCTTTTTTTCGATTAAATTAAAAATATTTTTTCAGAGTATATTTTTTAGTTTCTTTAGAAATGAATTTACACTAAATTCATTACTTACAATTTATTGTAAATCCATATTACTGCAAATTATGTAATATACTACATTTTACCTTGCGAGAAAAAAAAAAAAAAAAAAGGTTAATACTTAAATATTTTGAAAAAGGAAAAAATTAAATAAAATATTATCTGTATGTACATTTTTTGTCTTTGTTTTCTTTAAAGAGAAACTGATTATTATATATATATATCTATTTTATAATTTAAAAATATACTTTTAAAATATTTCGAATATATTTTGGCAGAAAAATTATTTTATCATAAGATTTAAACTGTAATTTTTAAATGGCAGTATCTTCTGTGGAGACAATGAACAAAAAGTTCTAAATGAACAAAACGTAATAGATTTTCAATTTGCATTATTATTTACCGGTTAATCAGTAAATGTTAAAAGCAGTAAAAAAATGAGAAAGTGGAAATAGTTTAAAGCTTTTATGAAAATATTTAAAAATATTAATTTAAAATAAATAAATAAATATAGCGAATTTTCATATGCAGAGGCAATCTCTGTTTACAATTTGTTTATACATTCATTTTGTCTGTATCCCGATTTTTTATGCTAAATGTGAATATGAGAATTTTTATATATTTATTTCTGACTAAAATTAAGAAACTCACAATTTATATGAAGGGGAAGCGAATTTTAATTTACTTGTAAATATGATTTGCTTTATGTATTTATTTAATACTGATAAACACACACCTTTGCGACTGCTATTTTTAAAAACTGAGTTGAAACATTTATTTTCATAGCATTTTTAGGAGGTTGGAATGAGATTTTTATAGATGAGAAAGAGGGAAATGTTACGTTATTCGATTCATTGGAATAGGAATGAAGGCATGTCATTTCACTCATTTTTCAATTTATTTTGATATATTGAATGGATAAGCATGCTTTGATATTAATGTGTGATATTAAATTTAAAAGCAATCTTAAAATTTTCAGAAACAATGTTTCCACACTTTTATTGAGGACTATTTCTTTCCGACAGCATAGACTAAATAAAAACGATTTATCTTTTTATTTTGTGATTTTGTTTTCCCTTTGGCACAGTTAAAAAAATATTAAAGGTAAAATTGAGAGATAATGTTCGACAGAAATTTTCAGAAATTTATATAGTAACCGTTTCAAAGGGCTACAATTTATAAACAAAGTTAAGAACACCCTCCCATTTTTTTAAGGATATTTGTATATTTAAATCGAAAAATAACTATTGTAGTAAATTATGTAGAGCAATTACAGAAAATGAGTCAAAATTCCGTCATACTTGATACTGAAAAACTTAGCAATTGAATGAATACCAATTTTGTAGCCATTTGGAATTATTTTAGATATCTGAAAATAAGTTTTTGACTTTTGTGTAGCTTTTGGAAGAACTTCGAGGCATTTTTATGAATTTAGGAGGCTCTTGGCTCTAAATTCAAATCTCAAAAGATAGATTTATAAGGACGAGAGAACTATTTCTTTCAAAGAGCCAATAATAATAATAATAATTGTGTCGTTAAAATTTTGCGGTAGACTACCTTGATTAAAGCAGGCAGTGTCAGGAGTACATTTTCATGCATACACAATAAATAAATAGGCCACTTTCACAAAATTATACTATGTGTAGGACAGAATTTCATTTCAATTCACTTTTCCGCTATCAGCCTTTATTTATTTATTTATTTTTAATTTAATTTAAATTAATTTAATTTATTATTTTTGTTAAATAATATAGTTTTTATTACCTTGATGAAATTATTTTACCAACTAAATCCACAGAATTATAAGTAATAATTCTATTCAATGTAAGCTTTTTCTAATCAAAATTTTTTATAATGATATCTTTAAAAGTAAATATTTTAAACTGCAATATAGAAAATCCTACATAATTGCTCTACATATCTTTAAAATTTTGTAATTCCTCTCCAAGGTATCGATCAATTTGTTATAAAGTCTCAAACAGTATTTATTTCCCAATTAATTTTCTTTAAGTGAATATCCATTAAAATAAAATTTGTTTTACGATGTAGTGTTTGCTAATTATGTAATTTCGGCTTTAAATAAATGATCTGTCTCCCATTTATATATAAATTTTACATATATAAGTCTGATATATATATATATATATATATATATATATATATGATAATTATTATTATTATTATTATTAAAGATAATTATGTTTTTCTTTTATTGTTCTGTTCCAGAAAAAAAAATAAAAAGTAAAATCTTTAGTATATAGTGCATAGTATAAATTAATGTAAACACTATTAGTTGTTTGTATTGGAAATAAAAATATTTTATATAACAATGCGTAAACGAATTGAAATTATATTATCAATGTAATAATAATAACGAAAAAGAAAAAGTATTTGTCGAAAAATATTTTTCCTTATTCCTGTTAGCTTGAATATTTCATTGACATATTTGGTGTGAATCTGGTGTGAAAATTTCCCAAAAGTTCAAATCCTTCAAAATTTTTACTCTATTTTTAACAGTTGTGAAATTAAAGAAGCGGACTGTGCATTAATTATCTTCAAATTTTCGAAAATAAAGTAATCTATTAGCCCCACCAAACTGTTTCGCACTCACAATAGGGGTTAAAAGGTTGCTTCCGGTATTCCCTCTTCCGCCAATATTTCGACAACAGACTTTCTTCGCGAAACAATACATTGATATAAATTTTATGCTTATCTATTACAAAAAATTCCATGTGTTAACATAAATATGTTTAGTTTAAATAGTTAATCTTTTTTCAGTTTACCAGAATAAAAAAAAATCGAGAAAAAGTTTATTACACTTAAATATAGTAAAGAACTATTTTCTTTCGCGGATGTGTAATTTCTACAGGCTAATACACACTGTCAAGTTATCCTTTCCCCGAGTTATTTTTTTTCTGTTTCTTTCTTTTCTTTTCTTCTTCCTTTCCTTTTCTTACTTTTATGTTTTTCAATATTTTATAATTTATTTATATTTTTGATACGCAACTTGGCTTAAAGTGGCTTTCACAAAAGTTAAGTCCTTGGCGAGAAATGTTCGATCTATTTCAGCATTAAAATTTTAAATATTACCCAGGATTATCAACGAACTAGCTTTCATGCCAAGTGCGATTCATCCGTGTCAAAAACATACTATTTAAGCAAAAAAAAAAAAAAAAATCTAAAATTGAAGTATATTAAACTAGTTGCTATAGGTGGACTCTGCTCTGTTCCCCATTATATTTATGTTCTCATAAATTTCTAGTTTGAGACATATAATCATGTTAAAAGAAATGAATTTGAGAAAAGCTTGATACAGTGACAGAATGATATCCCCGCCTAATAGGCTATCCATCGTTCACTTCGATATATTTATCTTATTCTAATCTATTAATTTATTTTATCAGGGTCGATTCCGTTGTTTAGTTTTCATGCTACTATTTCCAATGCAATAATCCTCAAAATTCATATTTATATGAAAAATTTACAATTTCGCTATGTTGTTAAAATTGTAAATTACGAATAATTTTCGAAATTTTCCTATTGGAATATTTGTATTCAATCATGTTCAAACAAATATCATAAATGTAACTTTGAAGTTGTCTAATGTATTTATGATCCTCAAAATGGAAGTTTATGTTCAAATTTGCTTTATTCTGACATGTCAAGTAAATCGTAAATTTCAAATAACTTACGAATTTTCAAAAATTGGAAAAATCGTAGTCTATGATATTCATGCCAGTATCCTAAATAATATTTCGAAAGTGGTTTGACATCTTTACGATGAAAATATCCCTCAAGATTGACGTTTATGTGAAATTTTACTCTATTCTGCCATGTTAAAAAATTCGTAAATTTCCAATAACTTACGAAATTTTTATATTGGAAAATTCATAGTCGTTAATATTCATACCAGTGTCCTAAATAATATTTCAAAAGTAGTCTGACATCTTTACGATGAAAATATCTCTCAAAATTGACGTTTATGTGAAATTTTGCCCTATACTGCCATGTTAAGAAATTCGTAAATTTCCAATAACTTGCGAAATTTTAAAAGTAGCATATTTATAGTTACTGATGTTTCTTCCGGCATCAAAACTGATATTTTAAAACTGGTCTGACATTTTTACAGTGAAAAGTTTCCATTTAATGCATGTTTAAGTGAATTTTTGTCCTATTCTCCCATGTTAAGAAAATCGTAAATTTCTAATAACTTACGAAGTTTTTAAATTCGAATGTTGCAAATGAATAGGGTTTTTGCCAGTGTCGAAAGTAATATTTTAAAACTGATCTGACCTCTCTGCGACAATTTGTTCTTGAGATATCGTGTACACAGACTAACAAACTAACGGACTTACACACTAACACACTAACAGACTACCTACAGACAGACACCATAGAAATTTTGTCATTTTCGGATTCCTCGCACCTGAAAACGTGTAAAAAAGTCAAAAAACCGAGGTTGAAAAATTTCACGATTACCTAAGTTCCCCATACCTATAGTATGATGGGGAACTAAAAAGTTTATGGTTGTTTCTTTGCTCCATTTTCATATTTTCATTTTTTTTTTTTTTTATGCATGAGAAAATTTTATATTTTATTTATATTTATTTTTTCGCGTGAAAGCATATTTCATTTTATGCTTTAAAAAAAAAAAAAAAATAAATAAATAAATAAATAGCTGGTAATTTTTTTTGGCAACAAATATAAATTTAAATGTCGAATTTTGAAATTATTACCTGGTTATTATTTTCATATTTTAATACATTTTAAAAAATATAATCAAAATTTCGTTACAAATAAGGTACCAAATGAAAGAGGCGATTTGTTTTTTTTAATCCGTTGGACTTAATAGCTTATCGATCGGACAATTAGATTTTTTAAAATTAACTGAAGTATGAACGGCAACTTGGTATAAAGATGAGTACGAACTGGAATCTTTACCTCTCTTGAAAATTATATAAATAGATTATGTAATTAATTTATTGTTTAAAATATTATTGCAGCATGTTCGTTACTAGAATATGCATGTTTACCCCTTGTAACGTATTTATAGGTATGCAAAAAAGAATTTGGAAACAATATGTTTGACTTACAAATTCTTGAAATCTTGAATAACTACTTTAACAAGGGTGAATTGGAAAAAATAAAACCATCTGAAATCAGATAACTCTCAATAGGTTTAAATAGGACCTCTGAACTTTTTTGTAAAAAAAAAAAAAAAAAAAAAAAAAATCATTCATATGTATGTCTACAACGGTAACTATTGTTGTTGTTTCGTATGTTGTTGTAACTTGTAAAACGATTCTTTGAACGATCCCGTGTATACAGTCGGCAGCAAAATTATTGAAGCATTAGCAATAATTCCTACTTAAACGATGCGCACCTAATACTGTCTAATCAAGGATATATTTGTCGAGTGATTGTCTTAGCCCTATATTGTTTATAAAAAAATAAGATAAAAATAAAAATTAGCGATTAAACTAAACCAAAAAAAAAAAAAAAAAAAAAAAAAAAAATGAAGAGTTTGGATGTTTTGTGTTTCAAGAATTTTGCTGCCGATTGTAAGGACTGCACACATACTAGCTACAAAGAAGTGCGGGAAATGTTATAAATTATCCCATTGTCTGAAAGTGACCTTTGAACATTTGGACATGTTTACAATGAAAGGCATTACTTTTTATTGCTCGTTTAGGAATTTTACAGAAGAGATCCAAGTTCCTCATGCCAATTATCGCAGTAGGAGGTTTGTCAGCGAAGAAAACTGTGTTTCTAGGCTCCCGATAACTCACATCACACATCAAAGGAATTTGAATAAAACCCGACTTCCCGCATTGGAGTACCCATAGACCTTATATACTAGACCACGCTACCAATACGGCTGACCATTACAGCGAATGTCTTCAACATGAGGGTGTAATCTGATACCTCCATCCTTTGTTCTGAGTCCCGGAAGTCACGTGATCTTGGCCTAGGGGTGATTCCTCTCTCTCTCTCTCTTTTTTCCCGTATGCAAGCATAATCTCATACTTCTCTGACCGAAGTAAGAATTCAAACGCAATTTTTTCGCTTGCAAAATGATTTATCATATTTTTTTTTCTATGTAATTAATCTATGAAAGTTTAGCTTTCCATCCATGTGTAAATCTAAATGCTAAAATAAAAAGTGCGTGCACAATAAAAATATTAAAAAACACAAAATTCGTTCCTACAGAAAAATAACATAGTGATCATTCTCCACTCTTCCTCTAGACCAACATCACGTGACAATTTTGCTGGGGAAGCTCGTTCATGATGCAGTCAAATAACGAAGGGGAATGCGTTGTCTAGTATATAAGGTCTATGGGAGTACCTGAGGTCTGTTTTGCCCTTAATTGATGCAACTTCGGTTACCTTCTAATACGGTTGTCTTCAGATCATCCGTATCACGCAATATTTTTTATTTTTCATTTTTCATTGATTTATATTCCTTTTGTGTATGATTTTCTTTTAATGGTAGTGATATGTCATGGTATTCATTCCATCCATTAGTCTATTAGCCTTATCACGTGGTATTAACAACTCCCTGTTGTTGAATAAACTTGACAATGTACAATAACTGTAACTGAATTGCTGATCGTACACCACACATATACCCTTCTGACATTTCTGCTTTATGTCATATGGTGTATATGAGCATACATTGAAACACCGGTTATATCTTGACAGATCTTTCTATTTGTTGATTTCGGTCCCCCATTTTCCTTTTTGCTATTTTCTTCGCCTCGTCCTTTCTTTTTGCGCACTAATGTATATGTTATTTTTTTAAAATGTTTTTAAAAATCAATCTGTAACGAAATGAATACTTTTAGCTTTTTAACTATGATTTAGATTTTTGAGAATATATAGAATTGAACACAGTAATGGTAACAGAAAAAATATTTGTATAAGATTAACATAAAGTTTTTTAATTAAAACTTTTTTTTTTTTTTCAAAATTATCACAATGCAGACTAATTTCTTTAAATAAAATTATTAGTAAATACAGATTTTTTATACATGTATTAATTGCATCACTTAAATTTATTTTATTTATTTATTTATTTATTTGACAAGATTCACCACAGTCTTTCTAGTAAAGATTTCGAGGGTCTTTTAATTGCATTACAATACCCAAGAATAGCTATATCATAAACATATGAATTTTATTATTTTAGAAATTTTTATCCTCAAGCAATTTATAACATACATTTTCGTGAATGACCCGCAATAAAAAAATTGTGCCATAATAAAAATAAAATAAATAAACAAATGCAAATAAATAAACAAATTCTGTAGCATACATTATATAATATGAAAGTCAAAGTTTTATAAAAATTATTTTAAATTTAATATTCTATATTTAAACTTTTATTTATATGAACTTAAAAATATCATCCAATATATTTTATTCTTCATTTTTCGTTGATTTATATTCCTATTGTGTATGATTTTCTTTTAATTGTAGTGATATGTCATGGTATCCATTCCAATTTGTTAGAACTTCTATCTGTACTTGTAAAATGTGGGAAATGGCCTCAGATATTTAAAATCTATTTATACTTCGAAATAAATTTCCCCTTTGAATGTAATCTGTTGCAAAGTAGTGTTCAATTGTTATATATACTACTATGCCGCTGCCAAAGACATTATAACCAGCTCTGATAGATTTAGGAATTTAAACTTAAGAAAACTAAAATGTGAAATCGACGCAATCCCTCCCCCCCTCCTTTCAAGTCGTTGGATGTCACTGTACTAGAAAAATACTGTTTACTTGATATATAGGTTAAGATCGCTAAATAACTCCAGGAACAATAAACTTTAGGCCGTGAGGAAATAAGAATCAATAGTTTTGCAGCAATCATCTTTATTTAATCAGCATGAAAATCAAGAAAGTCTTTAATAAAAAATATTTCAAAATGTCTATTATAAAGTTTAACAGACATACAGAGGGTTAGATGAGAGAGAGAAGGGCTTCGCGAATTCGTTGTTTTTACACCAGTAGTAAACGAGAGAATCTGCAGTTGACTGACTCGCAATCCTGACCAGACTACTGAATTACGCCAATATTATTAAAATATTGCCAAAATTTCCAGCCAAAACTAATCCATTGTTTCTAGATCAAATTAATATAAATATTTTGAATTTAGCAAGTTCGTTACAACAGTTTATGCCAATGCTTGTGCCAAATATTATCGCCAGACAACCGTTGAGTAAGCGAGACCAAAAGTCTGGAAATTATTGCACATCCTGTGATAAAAAAAAAATCTATATTACCCTTTAATGATACCACAACGGAAATTATAGCCTAATTTATTTATAACAAAGTGGACTTGCGCAATTTTAGAAGAATGAAAATGTAATTATGTATCCAACGGTTTATAAATGAAATAATATTTTTTTTTATATTTTATTTATTAAATGATTTAGGAGCGATTATAATTCTGAGATATGTCATTTAAAAAGAATATGTTTTTTTTCTCAGAAGATTTATTAATAGCATAAGGGATAAAGTATTATTAGAATTAAGATATTTATTATAGACAAACGCGAATAAATATAAAAGTAATTTAGAATTTCGTTATCTATTTTATTAGCCATTTAATTTATTGAAAAAATAGTAATTAATTATTGCATTTATCCAAAGCTGTAATTAAAATCATATATGCGAAGGAACGACTTCACAGTCACATTAATTTTAATGCATATAAAAAATATACTCTTTTTTTTACTCAATCAGGATTTAAAATATGTATATATATATATATAAGAAATAGGAAAAAATGATGTTTTAAAGTATACCTTTTATAAAATAAAATGGAACAAGAACACCATAATTGGTACAGAAGAAAGGAAAAAACTATTACTGTGCATTTAAAATGTTTATTTTACTTAATCATCAGAGTTTAAATTCAGCTTTCAAAAGAAGTGATAATAAATATACACTCTTTAAATGTGCATTAATCGTGGTTTTTTAATTTTTTTCTTTTGGACAAGATTTAATGCAGACATTTTAATTAACCGCCACGCTTTTGTAAACATGATAAAATTCTCAAGAGAATGTATCATAAACATACTGCATTTTTATGGCAAAAGTAATTTTAAGTCCTAAGTGTTGGGTAGTATGTATTTAATTTCCTTAATGGACAACGTGCCATGATAAAAATAAATAATGCTAGAAAGCATATATAATTTGCAAGTGAAAAATTTGTTTACTCATTTAAATCATACATAAAATACCTCTCAGTACATATACATAAACTCTCTATCCCTATTTAATTGAATCACGTATTTTATACCAATTTAATTATGTTTTTAAAAGTAGTTCGTTGTATAAAAACCTAAAAGGCTGTCAAATTAAGATGTAAAGTTACTTAAATTTCCAATGCAAGCAACATGCGACTTGTATATAAGTAATACTAATAAAAATATATTGATTAATTTTCTCAAAAAAAAAAAAAAAATTAATCTGCAGTTTGTTTATAATGCATGTTTTGTTACACTCTGTATTTCCAGTCTGTATAACATTTTAAAGAATGAAGAAAAAAAAAAGTGCGCACCCGATGAATAAATTCTAGTTTGAAAGTAATAGTTTACTTGTTCTATATTCAATAAAAGAGATTATTGGATTCTTTAAAAATATATGATTTCTATTTTCCGGCAAATGTGCACGTTTCGAAAGATGTAGAACACTATTTTACCTTTTTCAGAAAATGTATGTATGGTGCGTTTGTGTGGCAACACTTTTGTGTTTACTATATCTCAGGAACTACT
Source organism: Salticus scenicus (assembly GCA_963930645.1). Classification (NCBI taxonomy): domain Eukaryota; kingdom Metazoa; phylum Arthropoda; class Arachnida; order Araneae; family Salticidae; genus Salticus; species Salticus scenicus. The sequence goes on along the minus strand of OZ005659.1, from coordinate 63,965,468 downwards.
GTACAGAATTTGATAGAAATGTAATTGCACCTAGCTATAAATGCCTGCTAAAGTTAGGCACAAATCTCTCAACAAGTGGCTCTACTCTACTGTTATCTTTCCCATTTAAGGGAAAGCTATGTCTCAGGTTCTATTGTGTATAACTGCAATATATGAGGCGTAGTAAGGTCATTTTGAAAAATGAAGCGTATTCAACTTGGTTCTTATCGGCCGAAAGGTAACACTGCTGTTTTGCAATTTACCTCGGAAAATTGAAAGCTAAATTGCAACATCCACGGCATATAAGCAAACGATATTTGATATATGAAATAATCATTATGGAAAAGAATGCTGACTTAATTTGTGTGTATATTGGCCGAAAAGTGGCGCTTCTATTACTGACCTGTGATATAACACATTGCTATATCTCAGCATCTGTCCATTATAATTGCACCTAATTTATTATGAAAAACCTTTAAGTAGATGTAAATAAACTTTATTGCGAGTTATATAGGTTACAGTTTTATATAGAAGGATATAAAAGAAACTTTTATGATAGCTAAGTCCTACTAGTCTGTATATAAATCTTTTTATAAATTATTGCTAACTTCGTATTTTATGTGAAATTTGAGCACTGAAATTCAAGCAACAGTACTTTTGGGTAATTTTTTCCATACCAAATAATTTGAATAGTAAATATGTATTGTAACAAAAGAAGTAAATTGAAAAAAAAAAAAAAAAAAAAAGAAAAGAAAGAAAAGAAAGAGCAGTTGATAAAAGGTTATTATAATCTACATGAGCCCATATAAATTAATAAATAACTTTAATATAAAATAATCAAATATAAATACCGAGTGCCCTATAAGTTTGTAGACATTTTGAAATTGAAGGAATCGGTAGAATTCAACAAGGTTTGGAAAAATGTTATTCTCGTGAAGGGGGGATTTTTTCCCCCTAAGTGAAGAAAAAATTATAGTTAAAATTTCGTTATTAGAGGATCGTGTACGTGAGCAAATCACACATTTCCGTGAAAAAAAAAATAATATATATATATATATATATATATATATTTGCATGCAAATGTTTACAGGCATATAAATCCTATTCTATCTGTCTGCCCTCACCACAAATTACAGTTTACAAATGAGTTACTACATCACTGACCGCAGATTCAGTAGGCGGTTCTTACCTGAGGAAAAGCACCTTTACCAATAACTCTTTATCCACCAAGTCAGCATCACAATTAAAACTTCATGTACGCGCAAGTAAAATGCAAATCAAGAATTAAGGTGTGTTAAGCCTAAGACCGTGCAATTTATAAGATTTTCATTTGCATATTTCTCGTTACAAAACTGTGTAGCGCTTGCTATGGACGATTTTTTTAACTCCCACCTCTCCCCCCAAAAAGAGAAAGAATAGATAAAAAGAAAACCTCCTTACACGAGAATATTTTTTTCGCAAACCGTGTTCATTTCTACTATTTCCTTCAACATTTACGAATTCCTAAATGTTTACAGGCATACGGGATACCCGGTATAACTATGTCCGTCTATCTATTTGTCTATATATAAATTTTTATGTTGTTCTTATAAGAGGTTATCTTTATTTATTTATATCTTTATCTTCGTAACAAATTATAGCCTGTAAAAAGGATTTTAAATATATATCTTTGTCTACATGAGTTAAAGAGAGGACGATATGTAATAACAAAAAATTAAGGTTAACATTTTTACTACCATAACCATATGTATAAGTATTATCTAAAATATTTAATAAATAGTGTTGTATTTTATTACAATATTGAAACGATAAAAAAATATATAAATAACGGTCTATATAATGACAGTGAATAATACAACTCATCAAAATGTGACACGAAAAACAAAATTATTATACATTTATTTCTTCAAATAATACAGTTCAAGATAACTTCTTTGCTGATGCAATTAATAACTCTGTGGCAATATTGGATAATAGAAGTGTTTCCAGGTATAATTATATAGTTCCTTATGAAAGGGAAATGGAATAATAACAAAGGACAGTTTTTCATTATTTTTATAATAAATTGAATCATAATATTTTTTTCAGTCGTTAAAGTTTGATATTTATACATTACGTTTCAACAATTTTAATTCTATATTTGTTAATTTTAACTTCAGTTTTTGGAATTAGACTTTTGTTAAGTTACAGAAATACAGTGTATATAAGGTCATTTTTTAAACAAAATTCAATGAACAAATATACTTTATTTATTAAAAGTGCATGTAATTGAAACATCCTTGCATTTATTTAATTTATATACAAGTTTATATGCGGTATGTTTGAAAAGAAATTCTTCATTTAAGGAAAAATGGTTATTATATATACAGTGAGTTGCATTAATATAAGCAGACTTTAGCTTTAAGAATTAGAATGGTATAGAAGTGTAAAAAAACAATATGAATAGATGACACTTGATGCAAATTGTATGTGAATGATTCAAGAAATGAAAATACGAGTCAAAACAACGAAAGACCAATATGAATTTTAAGAAAATAATTTTATTGAATTTATGACAAAAATACATGTTTCATGAATTTAAACGCACATGCAAAAAATAAATAACTGAGTAACAAATACTGTATCTAATACTTTGTAAAGCCAGCATGGGCTTCTAGAACAGCCAGTAAACGTCTTGGCATTGACTGATATCGTGGCATGAGGTCATCCAAGCTGATTGTCTTCCAAGCTAATAGAATGACCGATTTTAGTTCCTCTTTCGTGTTAAACTGCCTTCCGTTTACGTAATACACGGTGAACCAGAATACTCCACACGTTCTCCACTATGTTTAAATCGGGGCATTTTCAGGGCCAATCCAGAACTTTAATTTTTATTGTCAAGGAACCATTTTTTCACCATATGTGCTGCAGATATAGATGCACAGTCTTCCTGAAAAGTATAATTTCTTCCAGCTTTCTTCACTGTTTGACGGCGGAGGCTCCTTGTGAGCATCTGGACATAATTTACAGAGTTCATAGTGTTCTCCACGAACTCTAATTCCAATGTCCCTTTAAAACCTATGACAGCCCACACCATGACAAACCCACCTCCACGTTTTGAACAGTACATTTTTTCGGTTCTCAAATCGTGCCAGTAGCTATGAAATCCGTCCGGGCCATCGAGATTAAACTTTTTTTTATCTGAGAAGACGACTTTTCCCCAATTTAGTTGACCTAGATTCCATTTTCTTGCCCATTCCAACCGCATATCTTTGTGCTTTTGAGTGGGTGGTTTCCTATTTATTTTCTTAAATTTAATGAATGTTGCAGCTTTGATAGTTCTCTATATGGTTGTCAGATGAATACCCAGCTTGTATTCAGCCTTTATCTTCGCACAGGAAATATTCTTATTCTTTGCAGCGTAGCATATTCGACGTTTGTCGTAACTTGTGAGCTTTCCTGTTCACTTCTTATACGCTTTTCTCCCATAATTTGCTCCTTTCTTTATATAATTTCACACAACACTCTCAATTCTTCCGATTCGGCGCCCAATTTCACGATTGCTAAAGCTTTTACCACGCATAAAGTCGATTTTTATCCTCTCGTCTACCGTCAAAGTTTTCATTCTTGCCATCCTGAACAAACTCCGTAAATTTTGCACTTAAGCATTAAAACTGTTTTTAGAGAACTTTAGCAACACAACTATCTGTGTTTTAATTTAATTCCGGTGGCTCTGTTAAATTTTAAACGTAAAATACAGAGTGCGTTTAATTTCACGCAACAAACGAAAAACAGTGAAAAATAGGAAAATGCTTAAACACTCATTTATATAAGCTTGCATGAGCCTGAACATACGTGCTGAAAGCACCTTATTCAGTTGTTAGTCATATGCAATGACTGTAAGTCACATTCCTTTATTTAAATTTTGAAAAATTCTATATCTGGTTATTGGAAAAGGTGCGTTTACATTTATGCACTGTATAGACTCTTATCCTGAAATCAGGTGTAGTTCTCAGTCAAAGAAACCTTTAGGTGCAAAAAATAATTGTACAGTGACAATATTACACAAACTCTAAATGCTTTCAAAACTTGATAAAACGCTTTTGTTCAGGGAGGGGGGGGGGGGAATCTTTGCAATATTTCTTTCTTTCTTTCTTTCTTTTTTTTATTTTTTATTTTTAAAAACTTCAAAGTATGTTTTAGATTTCTTTTATGTTATTGAAATAATCTGGTGTGTTCCTCACACGAACTACTAGACACATACTAGGCGAGACGTATTAGCCCTGGACGATATATTTAACGCCCCAGCCCGCCCGTTCCCGCTGTTCAATGTCTTTTTCTAGTCAATTTTGTCCTTTTATTACTTCCGGTGTGAGCCTTGTTTTTTTTTTTTTTTTTTTTTTTTTAACACACAATGTAATTGAATTTTCCGTCAAATATAGGTTGACAGGAAAGATGTCATTAAATAATGTTACTACAGTTAGAACAATCTACATCATACAAAGTTCAAAAGTAAATAAATAAATAAAAAAATTTCATTATCAGTGCATTCTTGAAACACTGCATTTTTATTCTTGTTCGGGCAGTGTTAATTAAATTTCATTAATAATCGAGTGATTAAGGGACACATTTAAATTTTAATTTGAGTAAATTTTATATTTAGAAGGCTTGTAGAACATAAATGGAGAAGTTTATTGGTCATATTAATTTCTTTAACCACAGTTATATATACATACTACTTTGTTGTAAGGCGACTAAGGCGCCCGTTGAAAAATAATCGTTTCATTTTATTTATTTCTCACTTTAAATAATCCATTTGCTAGGCATGAGCAAATTTATTTTTATTTTTATTTTATTTTTTTACGGGAAAGAATATTTCATTTTATGCTGAAAAAAAAAAAAAATAAATAAATAAAATTATACAGACACGACATTATTTCATTATTTAAAACATGAAAATCTGACACTGACAGATTTTAATTTAGTGCCAGAGGCCTACTGCTAAACTTGTTAATATCGACAAATTCTTCTTTAGTTAATTCGTGATGATCTAAATTCCATGATAAAGTTTTCATTAAATCAAACCAATGAGTTTTAGCTGCAGATATTGTAACAAATAACGTTGGAAGTCCAAACTGTCTTATAGCCGCAAAACAACGTTTTTTCTCTTTTTCCCAATGAGGGGGAGGTATGCCTTGGGGGGGACTCATGTCAAAGTTGTACCTTGGGGGGGATTCATGTCAAAGTTGGGCCTGGGTGAGACTCATGTCAAAGTTGTACCTTGGGGGGACTCATGTCAAAATTGTGCCTTGGGGGGACTTCATTCAATAAATCCCCATTCAATAAACCGACTGAAATAGGCCTATAGCACTAATTAAGAGTGACCTATAAAAATTCGACAACTGTACCGACTGAAATAGGGGTACCTTGGGGGGGACTCATGTCAAAGTTGGTCCTGGGGGAGGACTCATGTCAAAGTTGTGCCTTGGGGGGACTTCATTCAATAAATCCCCATTCAATAAACCGACTGAAATAGGTCTATAGCACTAATTAAGAGTGACCTATAAAAATTCGACAACTGTACCGACTGAAATAGGCCTCTAGCACTAATAAATAAAAAATAATGGCAGACATGCGAACATCTATATTTTATTTCAGAGCATTTTTAGTAACCGAGTTGTTTCTACAGCTCATTTCCTTAAGAGTAATTTTCTTTTAACTTAATAATTTTTAAATACACTGATGGAAAAAAAAATCCCAACACCAGGAAAGAGCTGTGCTAAATAAACGAAATTTGGTAGGCGTGTTTATGCATCTGAAAGATGACATCGATTCAAATTTCGAGCAACGAGAATAAGTGTGGCGCTTGTAGCGACACTATGAACATGCAAATGAGGTTTGCTTTAAATAAGTGCTGTAATCTTCGTGATCGTTATTTACAGTTGAGATATGACGTAGTGGGTTAATGTTAGTCAAGGATGCCTCTAAGAAGACGAAGAAGCCATTATCAACAGCTCACTGAGTTTGAACGAGGTCGTGTAGTAGGGCTACGAGAAGGTGGGTTTTCTTTCCGCGATATTGCAGAAAGACCTGGCAGGAATGTATCCACTGTGCATGAGTGTTGGCAGCAAGGGTCAAGGAAAGGTACTGCCACAAGAAGACCGGGTTCCGGGCGGCCACGTGGCACTACTGAGAGGGAAGACCGCCGTGTTCGGCGTATGGCTGTGGCTAATCGTACTGCGTCTGCAGCTGAAATTCGAGCTGCAGTTGGCACCACAGTCACACAACGAACATTTACAAATCGGTTACTTCAAGGACATCTCCGAGCCAGACGCCTTGTAGCGTGCATTCCCCTGACTCCAAACGACTGCCGTTTGCGACGTGAGTGGTGTCAAACTAGAGCTCATTGGAGGACGGAGACAGATGGAGGAAATAATGGCAGACATGCGAACATCTATATTTTATTTCAGAGCATTTTTAGTAACCGAGTTGTTTCTACAGCTCATTTCCTTAAGAGTAATTTTCTTTTAACTTAATAATTTTTAAATACACTGATGGAAAAAAAAATCCCAACACCAGGAAAGAGCTGTGCTAAATAAACGAAATTTGGTAGGCGTGTTTATGCATCTGAAAGATGACATCGATTCAAATTTCGAGCAACGAGAATAAGTGTGGCGCTTGTAGCGACACTATGAACATGCAAATGAGGTTTGCTTTAAATAAGTGCTGTAATCTTCGTGATCGTTATTTACAGTTGAGATATGACGTAGTGGGTTAATGTTAGTCAAGGATGCCTCTAAGAAGACGAAGAAGCCATTATCAACAGCTCACTGAGTTTGAACGAGGTCGTGTAGTAGGGCTACGAGAAGGTGGGTTTTCTTTCCGCGATATTGCAGAAAGACCTGGCAGGAATGTATCCACTGTGCATGAGTGTTGGCAGCAAGGGTCAAGGAAAGGTACTGCCACAAGAAGACCGGGTTCCGGGCGGCCACGTGGCACTACTGAGAGGGAAGACCGCCGTGTTCGGCGTATGGCTGTGGCTAATCGTACTGCGTCTGCAGCTGAAATTCGAGCTGCAGTTGGCACCACAGTCACACAACGAACTGTTACAAATCGGTTACTTCAAGGACATCTCCGAGCCAGACGCCTTGTAGCGTGCATTCCCCTGACTCCAAACGACTGCCGTTTGCGACGTGAGTGGTGTCAAACTAGAGCTCATTGGAGGACGGAGACAGATGGAGGAAATAATGGCAGACATGCGAACATCTATATTTTATTTCAGAGCATTTTTAGTAACCGAGTTGTTTCTACAGCTCATTTCCTTAAGAGTAATTTTCTTTTAACTTAATAATTTTTAAATACACTGATGGAAAAAAAAATCCCAACACCAGGAAAGAGCTGTGCTAAATAAACGAAATTTGGTAGGCGTGTTTATGCATCTGAAAGATGACATCGATTCAAATTTCGAGCTACGAGAATAAGTGTGGCGCTTGTAGCGACACTATGAACATGCAAATGAGGTTTGCTTTAAATAAGTGCTGTAATCTTCGTGATCGTTATTTACAGTTGAGATATGACGTAGTGGGTTAATGTTAGTCAAGGATGCCTATAAGAAGACGAAGAAGCCATTATCAACAGCTCACTGAGTTTGAACGAGGTCGTGTAGTAGGGCTACGAGAAGGTGGGTTTTCTTTCCGCGATATTGCAGAAAGACCTGGCAGGAATGTATCCACTGTGCATGAGTGTTGGCAGCAGGGGTCAAGGAAAGGTACTGCCACAAGAAGACCGGGTTCCGGGCGGCCACGTGGCAATACTGAGAGGGAAGACAGCCGTGTTCGGCGTATGGCTGTGGCTAATCGTACTGCGTCTGCAGCTGAAATTCGAGCTGCAGTTGGCACCACAGTCACACAACGAACTGTTACAAATCGGTTACTTCAAGGACAGCTCCGAGCCAGACGCCTTGTAGCGTGCATTCCCCTGACTCCAAACGACTGCCGTTTGCGACGTGAGTGGTGTCAAGCTAGAGCTCATTGGAGGACGGAGTGGAGATCTGTTGTGTTTTCTGATGAAAGCCGGTTCTGCCTTGGTCGCAGTGATAGCCGTGTGTTGGTTAGAAGGAGGCCAGGTGAACGCCTGCTAGCGACCTGTCTGCGGCCTAGACACACAGGGCCTACTCCTGGAGTTATGGTTTGGGGAGCAATTTCGTATGACAGCAGGAGCACTCTTGTAGTTATCCCACGCACCCTGACTGCAAATTTGTACGTCAGTCTAGTGATACAACCTGTTGTGCTGCCATTTATGAACAGCATTCAAGGGGGTGTTTTCCAACAGGATAACGCTCGCCCTCATACCGCTGTTGTAACCCAACATGCTCTACAGAGTGTCGACATGTTGCCTTGGCCTGCTAGATCACCAGATCTTACTCCAATCGAGCACGTATGGGACATCATTGGACGACAACTTCAGCGTCATCCACAACCAGCATTAACCGTCCCTGCATTGACCGCCCAAGTGCAACATTCATGGAACTCTATCCCACAAACTGATATCCGATACCTGTACGACACAATGCATGCACGTTTGCATGCTTGCATTCAAAATTCTGGCGGTTACACCGGTTACTAATGTAGCAACATTTCGCATTTGAAATGGCTCTTCTCGCCAATGGCCTCTACCTGTGATTTTGAAACTTTAATCAATTAAATATGTTACCTAGACAAATGTATTGCTGAAATTTCATTACTGTACAATAATTTTTTCTTGGCATTGGGATTTTTTTTCCATCAGTGTATTTATAAAAATTATTCTAGCAAACTATGATGTAAAATTTGAAAAAGATGCAAACAGTTTTACAGAATAAATAAAGGTTTCCGCATATTAGCATTATCGTTAGGAAACGTAGTCGAGAGATTATGCTCTTACAGCAGTCACACCAGAGGTGTAAGGCTCGAACAGAGTTCGCGCACATAGGTCGTTTTAGAAATTTTTCGTGATTTTCTACGGAAATACTGTGATTTCGGTCTAGGCATTTACAAAAAGAATACTACAAAAGCCACACAGCACATTCTTATGATACATGTGTAGTCATTTAGTCTTACCATTTACATAATAAAAACCAATCTTTTTTTCTTTTTTTTTTCTACTTTCTCTTACCCATATATATGGTAGAGAAAATATTGATTTTGGGGCAAATTTTCGAATGTGATTTTTTTTGAGGTGCCCTGAATCTGAAAATCATATATAGGGATGCTACGCTAAACTTTTCGTTGAGATCAAGCAAATGGTCCGTGTACAAGGACATACAAGAAAATTCAATTATATTACGTCTGTGAGGGAAATTGCAGGTAAATAGAGTTTAATATCTATAGTCAGCACTAAACCAAATAAAACGTATATATACATTTTATATGAATTTAAACATGTTTCATGCAGAATATGGTATGCAAATTATTCACACTTCGTTTACAGGGCTACACAAAAAAACTAGACTATAGTGTGACAATACTTGGAAATGGATGGAAGTGGTATTACAGGTTGGGCCGTGAGATATTAATATAGGATTATATTTATGTGCACCATGTGATGTGTACATACAGGGCTGCCACTATTTAAGCTATAACATTCTTTTTCATTGTTAGCGGAAGTGTTTTACTGTAATATTTTACCTTATCCAAAAAAGATGCTCAGGAATAGAAATTAATTCCTTATAGCCTTATGGTAATTAATGTAATTTTTTAAACTAAATATTATTCTCCTGTTTTTTTGTATATTTCCACGTTTTGAGGCTTCCTGAATACTGAACTCAAGTTTTTACCGTTTGATCTTTGTGTGTGTTACTCGGAATAAATTAAAAACAGATAATATCAGGCGATCCATATATTGTATTTTGAAGTTAATATGTTTGTTACTAGAAAAGTTTGATCAAGATGAAAAGTTTCAAGGAATGTTGCGTGTGAAAGTTTTCTGAAAAATTTTAAATGCACTTTTGAATTTAATAACAGATTTGAACTCTATGTAAGTGTATGTACAATAATAAACGGGGGTTGATTTATATGTTAGAAAAAGCTGTTCCGAAGCCTAATTTGAATTGTTTTAACAGAGGTTTACTTAACAGTATTCGTTATTTTACCTGTTAATCTTCAATCTGAATTTATAGTATTAAATATCTGGGTAAGAGAAAGTCGTGAGAGTGACACACAATATTATTATTATTAGAATGTGATATACTGAAATGACTTGAAAAAACATTTACTTCTTTAATAAGATTTTTATATCGTTTATAAGATTTCATTTATTTATTTTACTTGATTTTTGTACATAAATAATTTAAATTAATCAGATTTTCATTCAAAAAAAAAAAAAAAAAAAAAAAAAAAATATTAAGAATAAAAATTATTCATTCTTAAAAAAAAAAAAAAAAAAAAAAAAAAAAAAAAACGATTTATTTTTATTATTTTGTATATATTTTTATAAATATATATTTTGTTTTATTGGAAATTTATTTCTACTTTATGTTTATGTGCCTTTTTTTCTCTAATTCTTTTTTTCATTTTTCTGAAAAATACATATCTATTTCCGTAAAAACATTTTTCTATTCATGGAGTGCCGGACTGAACATCATATCTTCGGTGAAGATAAATCGAATTCCTGATCGATAGTCTAGTCGCATTAGATTTTCAATAGAGACAGGGAAAGCTTTTCTTTCTGCCATTGAATTTTTAAGAAAAGTATTTTCTCTGTCCAAGGATAATGTATGTTTTTGATCTTGATTCTATATATTCATTCCTTTAAATTTTTCCTGAACATTTTTGTTTCTGTTCGCTACTTTCATGTATATTTGAATTCGATGCAGGTTTTTTTTTTTTTTTTTTTTTTTTTTTTTTGAGTTATGCTTTATAGTAAGGTAGAAGATGCGTTTTATTTATTTATTTATTTTATTTTTATTTTTATTTATTTTTTTTTTTTTTAAGAAATAGTTGTCTTTTAAAAATTAAATGTTACATACAAATTAATGAAATAACAAAAAAAAAAAAAAAAAAAAATGACAATATATATATATTTATATGCGGGATCAGTTGTGGGCGTTTAATCAATTAATCGAATTAATACTAATTATTATTAACTATTTAAATTTTATAAAGAATAACTATAATAGAGTTTTATGTACAGGAGGGAGAATATAAGAGTTGAAGAGTCAAGTCGTATTCGTAACACATATCGTCTATGCTAGAAAACACAGTTTATGAGTAATAACAATCACTTGGTAAGTTCATCGTCAACGAAAATAATACACAGTTTATGAGTAATGACAGTTACATCATCGTCACAGAAATAATGTTCAGTTTATATTCCGTAAAAGACTTCTTTCGTCAACACTAATAACTTTCGCTGCGTCTTTAGCCATTTTCTAAAAAGAGTAGGCGGAATAATACAGGACACCGTCTCGTCAAGGTCACAACGTCAACTGTTCTGTTTCCCAACTGAATTGTTTCTCGTATCTGCTCCAAGACTCCATGTATGGGGATGCGTGCACAGGAAGTAAGAGTAGTGACGTCTTTCTCACCTCACGTCTACATCATCAGTCGTCACGGGTGTTCGTTTGCTCGTTGCTGCAGTGAGAGAACTGGATTTATGACAAAGCAGGGTTTGGAATTAAATGACTGGGCAAGGCTGGCGTTTTCACTACATTCGGCCATCCTTGCACGACTGGTCCTCCAGGCGGCCATACTGAAAAATAGAAAAAGAAAAAACAAACACAAAAGCAACACAAAATGATAACAAGCGTATTTACAATATATACAGTCTTGATTTTTTTTTTTTTAAGTATCATTTTTAAGTTATTCTCTCTTTAAGAAGTTCGGCATGGGTGGATGTGCAAAGGGGACCTTCATGGCATCCCTCCTTAACTACATCATAAGTGTGTCCACCTTTTGTTTTTACAATTTTGTAGGGGCTAAAGTATTTCGATTTCAGTTTCATGGCAACAAGGTCACCTAACTCGTAAGTTTAGAATATTGTCTTCGCAAGTTATATTTTTTTCTATTTTCTTCTTGAACTTTAAAAAAATGTCCTTTTGCATGTTTACGCAAATATTTTCTCTGGGCCTCAAATTCAGCTTGGAATTCGAACTCGAGCACCTCTCTTTTGTCATTTCTAGTTTTTTCTAAAGCCTCTGCAGCATTTTCTTCAGTTATAAAATTTACAGTAGCACTCTTATGTGTAGGGGAAACTTTTAATTGTATTTGCACAGCTTTGGTAAATAATGCAGCTGATTTATTAATTGTAGTCTTCATTGGAAGTAAAGAAACAAACAATTTTTTCAAATTTATACTGCCAGTCTCCTCTTTTGGGACATTCTGTCTTTTACAATCAATGAAATCTATTGTGAAATGTTGTCCTCTCAATTTCTTTCTTTTAAGAAGTTTGAAATTCTCTTCAACTTTTGTTTCATTGGCAAATTCTAAAAAAGCAAATACAATATTTTACTTGATAGGAGGAGGAATATCGACATGTATGATATCACTTGACAATGCTTTTAATTCTGATTGGTTTGTATCTTTAGGCCAGTTTCCAATGAATAAAGCTCTTAAGTCTCTTTTTCTTTTACGCTCTTCTGCTAACTGCAAAACTTTTTCATGTATAATTTGTTTTTCGTCTTTCTTTGAAAGAGTTTTTTCTTGATTTTGTAATTTCATTTGGGAAATGTTCTTTTGATTTTGTTTTTTTCGCTGAGGCTCCTCCTCTTCCTCACTGTCATCATCTTCATTATTGTCAACCCTTAAAAGAATCACCTTATCGTCATCACATTCGTCATTACCTTCGTCATCGTCATCATTTTCAGTTGCAGCTTTTTTTGAAGATTCTAATGATTTTTTCGACAACATAGCAGGTTGACGCGTTTTACTTTGACTTTTTTCTACACTATTAAATGTTTTATTTATTTCTGGGGACTTTTCAGAAATTTTACTTTTAAAGTTAATGGGGGTGCCAATAGCGATACCTGTGTCAACTTCATTTTGATATGCATTTATTGGAAGTACTGTTACTAAATTTACCTCGATGGGACTGGATTTATTTTTAACAAAAATACCATTTTCATTTACTGTCGTCTCGCCTAACATCAGCACATTCATTCCGATGATTACGTCATGGGGTATAAAATCATCATTTACGATATAAAAAGTAACGTCATGTGTAAAACTATCAATTTTCAGATTTGCGTCGAACGAGCCTAACGGCTTTACGAAGCTTTTCCCGATCCCCTTCAGAGTGGGACTCATGGGATTTAACCCATTAACATCTAGTTTTTCGAAAACACTTTTACGCAGCAGTGTTGCCTCACTGCCCGTATCAACAATACCAGTAAAATTTACATTATGTATTTGTATAGTTATGTTCAGATTTCAATTTACAGTAATACATAGCGATTCGATTTCGGGTTTCGAACCCGGGCATTCCGAACTCTTGTGCCCAAACAGTTTGCAATTAAAGCATTTTAAACCTTTAGCTTTATGGCGGCAATTACTAGAATAGTGATTTTTCTCACCGCAATTATAACACACTCTATTTTCAATTTTAGGAGTGAATTTTTGGACTACATAATGTCTTATGTGTTTCAATACATTTAAATTTTTTCTTTAAAATCACGTAGGCTTTTAGCACAATACAACATAATTTTATTCTCATACTTATCATTGATTCCCTGGACCACATAGTGCGTAACGGCAGCATCATCGATATGCCCATTCTTACTCAATTCCCTGATTTTAAAAAAAGTATTCAGTAGCCGTTTCATCAAATATCATTTTTCTTTTACTCAATATATCATGCAAAGCAGCTGAATTAATTTCAATTTTGAATTCTTCAATGAGCGCTTTTTTTAAATTTCTTATACGTAAGCAGTGGTTTTTCTGATTTGATAAACAATAGAGCGTTTCCGCTCAAGGATCTTTTACAAAAAATGGTTTTCTGCAATTCACTTAAATTAAACATTTCAGAAATTTCCTCGAATTCAGTAAACCATAAGTTTATGTTTTCATGCAGCTCACCGCTAAATTTAGAAATATTCTCGAAATCGTTAAATGAAATGCCTGCACCATGTTTTCCCGAATTCTTAATATTAACACAATTACCAGTACAATTATCCGAATTATTATCATTATCTATATGGCATTGCACTGAGGAGTCAATTTTAGTGACTTCACTATCGTCACTTTCCGATTACTTCCGGATTCAGTTTCACTTTCTGATTCATTTTTCAGAATTTTTATCTATTAGTGAATCAGTATTACATAATTTTGACAATAATCTGTCACTTAATTCTTCTTTAGTACCGTCAAAAGAGACATTTAATAAAATACTAATAACTGTCAACTCAGTTAAAGTAAAATTTGCATTAATTAATTTCAGTTTTTCTTCATAGTTTTGGTCGCCAACGGTGAAAGTGAAACCTGTAAATTTTTTTATACTGCCTCTGTTTTTTCGATCACCGTCTTCGTCAAATAAAAAACGATGCAGAATTTTAATTTTAGAAAACTTTTCGTTCACAAGTGCAATACTTATTTGAGGAATATCCCCCAAAGAAACCATCATGCAATAATACAAATTAGCGTACCTTTGAAGAACAGGAACAACAGATGCTTGATTATTTTAATAATTATAAGTGTAACCTGTCACTTATCCAGCTTTTACTTTCGAGTTTATTCCAAATAACTGTCGAATGGCACACCATAATTATTTGTAGAGAAGATTTAATATAATTCAGCAATCATTTGTAGAAACACAGTTCAACCACAGTTTTAAAATAAGTAAAGAGTTCAGTCTATTGAATGTTTATTTTAATTAAAGTTCAGCGAATTATTAAAATAGTTCTTTTTTAGTCCAGGCCCATCCCACTTATGAATTTAATGTGGAATCAGTTGTGGTCGTTTAATAAATTAATCGAATTAATACTAATTATTATTAACTATTTAAATTTAATAAAGAATAACTATAATAGAGTTTTATGTACGGGATGGAGAATATAGTAGTTAAAGAGTCAAGTCGTATTCGTAGTACATATCGTCTATGCTAGAAAACACACTTTATGAATAATAACAATCACTTAGTAAGTTCATCGTCAACGAAAATAATGCACAGTTTATGAGTAATTACAGTTACATCATCGTCACAGAAATAAAGCACAGTTTATATTCCGTGAAAGTCTTCTTTCGTCAACACTAATAACTTTCGCTGCGTCTTTAGCCAGTTTTTAAAAAGAGCAGGCGACATAATACAGGACTCCGTCTCGTCAAGGTCCCAACGTCAACTGTTCTGTTTCCCACCTGAACAGCTTCTCGTCTCCAAGACTCCGTCTATGCGGATGCATGCGCAGGAGGTAAGAGTAGAGACGTCTTTCTCACCTCACGTCTACGTCATCAGTCGTCGCGGGTGTTCGTTTGCTCGTTGCTGCAGTGAAAGAACTGGATTTATGACAAAGCAGGTTTTGGAATTAAATGACTGGGCAAGGTTGGCGTCACTACATATATATATATATTAAATCTACCTTGATAAAACAAATCTGAATATTAATTGCATTAATCTAATCGGAATAAATGCTTAATGGCTATCTCTAACTTTCTTCTATATTTAAAATTATTATTTACATTTTTTTTTTCCCTTGATGAGTGCAGAATTTCACATCAAGAAAATATTCTACGTGAAATATCTTAACAGCAAAAAGCAACTGATACAGAAAAATACGATTTATTATAGATAACGATAAATATTATAGATAGCGAAATTATTACGGATCATCTTCAGCGACAGGCATTTCCAGGCTGACACTGTGCTTTAAATACGACGTACGCAAACGTCCTCAAACTAACGTGATGTTTAGTGTATAATGAATATGAAATCTGAGCAAGTAGATAAAAGATCTAAAGCTGCCTTAAAACTCTGGTAACTCACAAAGCTGCAAGTGCGGCTCAATTGATATTTCTTTGATGTGGTTTAGGAGAGTCGACGCTTGCGGGTGTCTAAGCTCCCAAACCTCCTAGTGTGATAATTGCATGAGAACGGGGAATTTTTGTTGTTGTTGTTGTTGTTGTTGTTTTTGTAAAAAAGCAATAAAAATTAATGTCCTTCATTTTAAATGTGTGCAAAATTTCAAGGGTTTCTTTCGGACAATGGCTAATTTATGACTTTTGAAGCTGTGTATCGTTGCCAGAGTTTGAAGGCAGCTTTAGTGTTCCTTCACGTTGTAGCAACAGTTGATTAGTGGGAGTATCCCGTGGCAGAGTTTGTTGTGCAGATGAAGAGAAAGCAGAGCAGTGAGTTTTCTGACCAAACTGGATACTCATTTATCAATTTAATATTTTTTTAGTTGCATTTTAGTACCTAATGATAAAAAATCTGGTGTGAAATAACCACACGACTTACATTACCTACTATTACACGTATTATACGCAGTTTTTGGAGATAATGTGAACAGAAGACTTAAAATTGAACAAGTAAATTGAACACCAAACAAATTTTAAATAAAAGAAAGTTTATATGTATATATATAAAGTCTTGTAGAACAGAGTTTACATAGCGAGTTAAAAATAATAAGAAAAAAAAAATATTTTTTTTTTTTTTTTGAAACACCAATTTCCGAGATCTAAAACTGCCCTACCTAAACAGGATTACTGTTAATTTCCTGTAATAACCACGTAATGCATGAGAAAGGATATCTAAAATGGAGTTATGTAACAATTTTCAAGAAGATCGTTCGAGCCATTTTCGAGATACCAATTTTTACCAAAACATGGCATACTCAATTATTGACCGGAAAACAATCATTACACACAACAGTATATTTAAAAGGGAAATGGTGAGTTTGAAAAAAAAAAAAAAAATCCGTACAGCCTTTTTTTAAAGGAACGTACTTGAGAGGCCTGAAATTGAGCTTTTGGCAGAGTAACGCTAAAGTTTTCCTGAATTAAACACTATATTATTTGAAAAAATATCTATTAAAGTGTTTGTATAGCAAGTTTGAAGAAAATCGTTTGAGCCGTTTTTGAAATACGGACTTCTGGTTTCTGATGTTCCAATTCTGTTTTTCCAATTTTCACTAAAATTTGGAAACTTCATCTGTACACTAGACCTGTCTCAATTCTGAAGTTTCGTAGTTCTATTTTTGTTAGTTTCGGAGATATGAAAACCAGAAGATTCCCCACATACATACATAGACAAATACAGACATACATGCATGCACACACACTGACCAATTGCCAAAAACTACTTTTTTGGGCACAAGAGACTTTAAAAAGCGTAAATCAGGTGAAAACTCGACATCGAATTTTTGGACCGAATACCGATCTTCCATGACCTACGGTAGTCGAGTAATGGAAGTAAAAATGAATTATTCTTTTCTCCTTACTCCTGCAAATTAGATTTTTTTTTTTCAATATTTGTTATATATTTTTCTTTAATCTTGCAATTTAAAAACATTTTTACAAATAATTATATAAAATGATTTTAGAAAGGCTAGTTTGGAATTGGAATTCCTGGGATCAAAATACCGTAACGAAGATTTAAAAAAAAAAAAAAAAAAAAAAAAAAAAGAAAAAAAAAAAAAAGAAAGAAAAGAAATATAGTAAAAAAGAAATATAGGAACTTGATTACTTACAGTATAATACTTTAGAAATTAATAAAACACATTTTCCAAAAATAGATAAATAAATAAATAAATAAATAAAAATTCTAAGGTATACAGTGTGTTTCAAAACTCATGGGCAAAAATTTAAGGGGTGGTAGAAAACGACTAAACAAGCCATTTTCACCAAACAATGCATGGGCGGAGAGCAAGTACTGACCGTTAGAGGGCGCTGTAATGGAAAGTAAGCTGTAATATAAAGCCTGCTGAAATGTACGGCAGAAATGATGATGTGTAATAAAACGCGCGCTTTATACTTTCCATTTCAGTGCCCTCTGGCGATCAGTACTTGCTCTCCGTCCATGCATTTAATGGTAAAAATGGCTTGTTTATACGTTTTCTACCACCCCTTAAATTTTTGCCCATGAATTTTGAAACACCCTGTACATTACGAATAAATCCAAAGACCCAAATGAATATTCAATCGTGGCGTAATAAAAATTTCGTAAAAAGCATTATTAAATAGAAACTGTGAAGGAAACATAATAAATCCCTCACCATTCCTTTTACAAGCAGTGAAGAGTGTACAAAAATCTAATCCTTCTTGGAATTAAGAAGTATTTTGATAAAAGCATATTCTAAGATGTAAATGTACTTTAAACGGTTGCTGGAAAACGGGAAGAAGTTAAATTCTAAGCAACACTTATCACATATTTTTATATTATCTATTAATTGAATTAATTTTATGTTATTAGTACGACAGCATTGCTTTGTCGCCATTTATTGTATTATACCTTGAATTTTTTTTCTTCTTTAAGATAATATTTAATTATTTAATTTAGAAAACAAAAAAATGCGCATGGAGAATGAATTATAATGGTACTGGATAATTTAAATTAATTTAAGTTATAGAGATGTCAATGATATAAGAAAACTACTTTAGCTATTTTCTTTCTATAAAAGTACAGTCGGGAAAAAAAAAAAAAACGCAACACCCGCTGTAATTTCGTTATTTATTGACGCAAGAACATCTAATAGACATAATTCAACAGGAAATTAAATGCGCTTTCTGAAAATGTCGTCGAAGTTTGAATTAGAGGTCATCTACATATTGAAATGAACGCCAACTTTCAATAGCAACACCCAATTCTGACTTCATATTCGAATTTCTGAGAGTCTGGCAGTGCGGAAAAGTATACTGTTTGTATACTTTATCTTTAGTATTTATAGAGTTATAATCAAAAATGTGTTAGGGGGTTATCTCTAAATGCAGAAAAATAAAATTAAGATCGAAATAGACAAAATTTTAATGTTTTACACCGGAAATCTTTCGGGAAAAAAAGAATTATATAAATTATTAAAAACATTACATTTTCCAGTTTCTTAATTAACTAGAATTCAGTTTTTCAGATTTGTATATACTTCAGTACTTTTTTAGATAATTTTAGGTCTATTTAAATACATTACACTTGCGATTGGTCCAGACAGTATTCTTTGAAAAAAATGCAATATTTTTCAAGTAAAACTGTCTATTATGGCTGTACTGATCCCCAATAAAGCTTAAATTTTCTTTTGTAGGTGTAACATAATATACGAAATGAAATAATATAGATATATATATATACAGCAACGCATAAACTAAATCATTTCGGATAAACTATTGTAAGGGTTCATGAAGTAAATATTAAACAATTTTAATCGCACTTACCAGTTTTGGGTCTGTTGAGCTCTTTGGAACTATATGATTCGTTTTATAATTTCTATGAAAATTTAATTTCTTAATTAATCCTTTCGCGACTGCTGACATAGATTCCGCATTTGAAAATCTGTAACTCTGTCAGTGGGCGTTTCTTTCGTAATTTGTGTGTTACTTATTTCTTAAGTGTGTACCCATTGTTCATATATTTGCAATAAAATATACTATGGATAGAAATATATTGATTAGAAAGAATACAATTATAATGTATATCCATTTAAAATATAATTGTGAACACAGAAAATTTGTTCTAAAATATTAAACCAATTTTTTTATTTAAAACAGTAAACCCGCCTATTTAGTTAATTTTTTTTCTTCTAGTGTTCGTTTAAAAGATTCAAAATTTATCACCAGTAATCGGTGAAGTAAATACCACTTGGGCATATTTTGGTCAAGATAAAATAAGGGGTTTAACACGTATACTCGATGTCACATTTACTTTACTTTTCTTTTCTTTCCTGTATTGTTTTGTTTTGAAGAACGATGAAGGCGGAGCTCTTCTTGCTAGAAAACAGGAATTCTTGATGACTAATGACAAAAAATCATCATTTTTGTTTCATTTATTTGTGTTTGACGTTGTTGCTATATAATTTGACCCGTAAGTAAAAAATAAAAATATTTTGTTTAATTTTCTTTGTTATTTTTTAAGATTTGATTCGTTATCTCATGCAAAACTTTAAAAGAGATGGCCCCCTAAACCACTCCAAAAGAAAGATTTATTTATATCTCGAAAACTAATAACTGGAATGAGCTGCAAATTTGCACACCGATATTTTTCAGCATTAGGATTCCTTTTATGTAAAAATTAATATAGGTCATAATTCATAATTTTTATAAATATGAATTTATTAATATTTTTCAGAATTAAAAATATTTTTCAGAATCAAAAGTAATGATGGATTATGTTTGGGTTTCTTCACTGTATCTTGTAAAATAAAATTATATCGATCAAGTTATTTTTTGTGAAGATATTAATAAAAGTTTGAAATATGAATTTAACATTAGCACCTTCAAACTTTGAACGCTTATAACTCTGTGAAAAAATAAGTAAAATATACAACCAATATACTTTTTCGCGTTGTCGCGATCCCAGGAATTCAAATATAAAATAAAATTGGGGCATTACCATTGAAAAAATAAAAGTTGGTGCGCGTTTTAACATGTAGATGACCCCCGATACAAAATTTCACTTCATTTTCTGAAACTATTCACAATTCCTCGTCGAATGATACCTATTACATTTTTCTACATCGATTAGCAGCGAAGTTACATTGAGTGTTGCGTTTTTTTTTTTTTTCCCCGACTGTACAATGAAATACGGATAAAATTTTACTTGGAGGCATTTTGTATTTTCAGACTGATTAAAAAAAAAATTTTTTTTTAATTTATTTATTCTTTTTTACCTCTCACATTAAGTTAATATATATATACACATACATATAAACTAAACGAAAAAAAAAAAAAAAAAAAAAAAAAAAAAAAAAGGCCACACGGCAGAAAAAATGGCTTATACCATTTTATTTGTAATAACTTTAAAATTGATGGTTGAAACAAATAAAACTGTCATTTTTGCATAATATCAAAGGGACGAAATAATACCTATGTATTAGGTCCACCTTTATATGGAATTACTGCTTTAATGCACAGTGGCATAGTATTATACCGTTTTTTGATATAATTCTCAAACATTTCACTGTGCTAAATATTGTAAATAATTTTCCTAGTTCTTGCAAAGTTGTAGGCTGCAAATTTCGAACCATCCTCTCTCTCTCCCTGCGCCTTTTTATGACTAAACATTTTCAGGCAAATTGAGATTCGGACTGTTTTTAAGCCTAATAAGGAAGAAATTTTACGATATTCTTTGTGGGATTTAACTTAGAGTGAAAAAAGGTATTATTACTTACAAAATTATTGGTGCTCATGGGAATGGATAGGTAATTTTAACAGTTTGGTTTAATTGAAGTACCACAGACGCTGTACAGTAAGGTGCATTATCATCTTGAAATGCTGTTTGAAGAAAAGTCTGAAATACCTTCAAAATAGTCGGTAAGGCGCCACTTTTATAATCACCGAGTTTTACTTTGAGTCAATTGATACCTTGAGCAGGAAAATTTGTCTGGTTCTTTGAAAAAGTATGCACCTCCGTATCATAATATACGTAGAAGGTGTCACTATTTTAACAGAGCAGTTTTCATTAAGTCAGTCCCATTTTTACCGTCCTAGTAGTTTTTTTCATCAGCTCGAAAAATATTAAACTTGATTCATCAGAGAAAATCGGTTCATCCGATAATTAACTGCTAACATTTTAATTTTTGGTGAAATGATGACTTTTTTTTTTTTTTTTTTCTTTAATATTCGTCTTTAATAATGGCTTCTTTGCGCATCTTTTGGTTTTTAACCTGCCTTGTTTAGTTGCTTGCGGACTATTTTTGGAGAAAGTATTTTGCTAAACATTATTTTTTAATCTTTTTAACACTTTCCAACAAGGTTGAAAAGTGTTTATGACTTCCGTTTGTCTATCTGTCTGTCCGCACTCTAACTCCCGTAAATATTTATGGAATTGCTTGAAACTGATATATGTTATTCAAGTTTACTATCGGATGTTCCCTATTGAAAATGGAGTTTATACCTCAACTGGTTTGTGTACAGGGACCCCCGAAAATATTTAAAAGCAATGTTTTCTATGAGAAGCATTTCTATAAACCATATTTTTATACTCTTATTGTACACAAATCTTAATGAAAATGAAATATGTTATTCCAGTTCACTATCGGATGTTCCCAAATAAAAAAGGAGTTCATTCCACTACTGGATTGTGTACAGGGACCCCCGAAAATATTTCAAAGCATTGTGTTCTATGAGAGGCATTTTTATAAATCATATTTTCATACCCTTACTGTACAAAAAACCTTAATGAAATTGAAATATGTT
This sequence comes from Salticus scenicus, assembly GCA_963930645.1. NCBI lineage: Eukaryota > Metazoa > Arthropoda > Arachnida > Araneae > Salticidae > Salticus > Salticus scenicus. Next base: position 63,943,206 of record OZ005659.1, on the reverse strand, counting down.
ATATAAGATCAATATGGGATGTTCCCTATTGAAAATGGAGTTTATACCTCAACTGGATTGTGTACAGGAACCCCCGAAAGTATTTCAAAGCATTGTGTTCTATAAAAAACTTTTCCATGAACCATATATTCATACCCTTACTGTCCATAAATTTTAATGAAATAGAAATATGTTATTCAAAATCACTATGGGTTGTTTCTGGTACAAAATGGAGTAAATACCACCACTAATTTGTGTGCAGGGATACACAAAAGTATTCCAAAGCATAGCGTTTTATGAAAGATATTTCTGTAAACTAAATTTTAATAACTTTACTTTGCACGAAAATTTATGAAATTGAAATGTGTTGTTTAGAACCACAAAAGAAAATGATTTGCATGTTATACCATTGGCTATACGTCCCGGTCACCTCTTGTTTTCATTCCCGCCACTCTGAATACCAGCCATTACATTTCTGACGAGTTAAGGCCCATAGCTCTGCCCTATGTTTAAGGCCTCTGAAGCGTAGCATTTAAGCAGGACAATGCACGACCGCAAGTTGTCCATATTGTCGCACCTTCATTAAAGCCGAATGTGTTCGAATGTTGCTCTAGCCAGCGCGTTCTCCTGATCTCGCACCAATAAAAATGACTCTTCAATCGTTGAAAAGTGACTGGCCCCCCACCACTCACCAGTAAATTCGATCGAATTGTGGCATCGTGTTAAAAGTTCATGAAGTGCTCTACCCGTAAATGTCATCCAATCACTGTTCGATTCAATGACTAGGCAGATATGTGCTGTTATTGCTCACAGAGGTCGCTTTATGTACTGTTTTCTAAGTACATATTACTCCAAATTTCCTGAAATGTTAATCAATTGTTCTTTCTACTATAATATATGTGTCCAACAAATTTTATTTCGTTATTATCATTCCTTCTTGGTGCTGCATCTTCAATGTCGAACAGTGTATATAAAGAGCTATTAATAAATATTTGCTAAAAGCGTACATTCGTTTACATTAAGCGTTTTTAACACTTTCTAACTTTTTTAACACTTCCCAACAAGGTTGAAAAGTGTTAATGTCTTCGGTTAGTCTGTCTGTCCGTCTGTCTGTCTCTGCGCGATTTAATTCCCGTAAATATTTGTGGAATTTCTTGAAACTAATATATGTTATTCAAGTTCACTATCGGATGGATCCTTTTCAAAATGGAGTTTATGCCTTTACTGGTTTGTATACAGGGACATCCGAAAGTATTTTAAAGCATTGTGTTCCATGAGAGGTTTTTCTACAAATCATATTTTCATACCTTTACTGTACACATATCTTAATGAAATTGAAATACGTTATTCCAGTTCACTATCGGATGTTCCCTGTTGAAAATGAAGTTTATACCTTTTCTAATTTGCGTACAAGGACACCCGAAAATATTTTAAAGCATTATGTTCTATGAGAGATATTTCTCTAAATCATATTTTCATAACTTTACTGTACACATATCTTCATGAAATTCAAATATGTTATTCAAGTTCACTATTGGATGTTTGCTATATAAAATAGATTACATACAACAATTGGTTTATGTACAGGGGCACTCAAAAGTACTCCAAAGCTTTGCGTTCTGCGTGAGATATTTCTACAAATCAAATTGCAATAATTTTACTTTCCATGAAGTTTTAGGAAATTGAAATATGTTATTTATATGCACAAAAGAATGCTTTGCATAGAATATAGCATGGTTACCATTAGATTTACAGGGTGACACAAAAATATTCAGTTATATTAAGAGCTATAAATAAAAAATTGCTAGAATTGTACTTTCGTTTATAATAAGCGTTTTTGACACTTTCTATCATTTTTTTTAAATATAATTACAATTTGTGTATCTGTCTGTCTGTTCTTCTGTCCGTCTATCTGTCTCCCTGTCTGTTTTTCTGCGCTCTAATTCCCGTAAATATTTATGGAATTTCTTTAAACCGATATATTTTATTCAGGTTCACTATCGGATGTTCCCTGTTGAAAATGGAATGACTAGATCTTCTTGTTTGTATACAGGGACACCCAAAATTATACGAAAGCATTGTGTTATATGAGAGGAGTTTCTATAAAACATATTTTAATACCTTTAATAAATAGAATTTTTAATGAAATTTTAATATGATATTAAAATCGCTATCGGATGTTTCCTGTGTAAAATAGAGTACATTTCTAACTAGTTTGTCTATAGGGCCACTTGAAAGTACTCCAAAGCATTGTGTTGTATGAGAGTTATCTTTACAAACCAAATTCTAATAATTTAATTTTCCAAAAAGATTAATGTAATTGAAATATATTATTCGTATGCACAAAAGAGTGTGCCTTCTATGTAATATAGTACGGTTAGCATTAGATTTACAGGGCCACACAAAAATAATCAGTTACATTAAGATCTATTAATAAAAAATTGTAGGAAATGCACTTTTGTTTACATGAGCGTTTTAACACTTTCTTATAATTTTAGTGGGAATATGATTTCAATTTGTGCATCTGTCTGTCCGATTGTATACACTTCTATCTGTTTGTCTCCGGTTCCTACCATCCGTGAATATTTTGAGAATGTTTAAAAAATGATACACTCAAGTTCCCTATGGAATGTTCCCTATTTAAAATGTCATTAATAGGTCCTGTACAACTAGTTTGTTTACAGGGACAACAACAACAGCAATAAAAAAAGCCAATGCATTACGTTTTAGAACAGAATTTTTTAAAAGTTATATTTAAAAAACGGTTTACTATGAAAATTATAAAAACATTGACATGTATTAATTATATTCTAAAATAATGTTTTGTATAGAATACGATGTGATTAACTTTGAGATTTACAGGGGTACAGTAAAATATTCAAAAGATGTAATTATAATCTAACGGCTGTCTTTTCCTTTGCGTTAAGCCTTTTCAACACTTTCCAAAATGCCTACGAGTAATTTTAAAATCAATTAGTCTATCTGTATGTTTTTCAGTCCTTCTGTCAGTTGTGCGATAACTTAGGCAAATAATATTAAAAGTATTCGATACAACAATTGCGTATAGTTGAAAAGCGTTACTAATCAATTCGTACTGCATGATGTTTCTTTCTTGTTCAAAATTGCGATGTATTTCCGAGATAGGAGGTTCGAGTGACTCTAAGCCATATCAAATGGAAATTTATCTGAATTTAATCTGAATTCTTTGAAAGAAAATTTAACATTCAGGATCAATAGTAATATATTAATTGACACCAGTATAGTTATATAAAATTTGTTTTATTTGAAAAAAAGAGTTGAAACGCTGTCAGTTTATCTTTCAGTGCATGAAAACATGTCATGTGAAGCAGGACTGGCGAAGGCCAAATTCAGCTAATTGTGAAAAAAGTGCATGTTGAAACATGCTCTGAAAATGTTTTGAATCAGTTAGTTATAACGGTTAGTGCTGCAAGCTTAGATTATGGAAAACATTCAGAGCCGTCACTTGCATAGAAGCTAATGGTAAAAATTTAACATGCAAATTTCGCATAGACACTATCGCCCCTGACGAGGGACCGAAATACTACTCATACGCCACGGATTGCGTATGCGATTTCGTAATCAATTTTATGGGTATAAAGATTTGGCTGATTATCGCACTTTTGCGTTTTAGGTTGATTTCTTTAGAAATCGACCTATTGCAATCACTTCGTTTATCTATCTATATATATATAATGAAAATTTTGTCATCACGATAACTCCCGAAATAATACTCGAAATCGAACCAAATTTGGACAGTGAACTAATCTTATAAATATCTTGGATGAGTTCGTTAACCAAGTTGCTCCGACTTTTTGTTTTCAAGTGGCAGCCACTTGAAAATTTCAAACCGACATTGTAAAAAGCATGTTCAAAGCAAGATGTCCTTAAATTTTGATGTAAATACAGGCCACATAAGGGTCTCAATGAAGTTTATTAATGAAGTTATGGATGGTTATATTATTGAAGATGGTTATATTATTTCTATAAATCGTATTTTCATACTATTACTGTACACATATCTCAATGAAATTGAAATATGTTATTCCAGTTCACTATCGGATGTTCCCTGTTGAAAATGGAGTTTATACCTCTACTGGTTTGTGTAGAGGGACACCCGAAAGTATTTCAAAGCATTGTGTTCTATGAGAGGTATTTCTATAAACCATATTTACATACCTTTACTGTAGACATATCTAAATGAAACTGAAATATGTTATTGAAGTTCACTATTGAAATTTTCCTGTTTAAAATGGAGGAAATACCACCATCGGTTTAAGTACAGGAACACTCAAAAGTATTCCAAAGCATTGCGTTCTATGAGAGATATTTCTAATAATAAAATTTTAATAACTTTACTTTCCACGAAGTTTTAGGAAATAGAAAAATGTTATTTATATGCACAAAAGAATGCTTTGCATAGAATATAGCATAATTAGCATTATTTACAGGGTGTTACAAAAATATCCAATTATATTTAGAGCTATTAATAAAAAGATGCTAGAATTGTACATTAGTTTATGTTAAGCGTTTTCAGCACTTTCTAACATTTTCTAAGTATAAATGTGATTTAAGTTTTGTGCAATTGCCTGTCCGTCTGGGTGTCTGCCCATCTGTCTCTCCGAGCTCTAAATCCCGTAAATATTTATGGAACTTCTTGAAACTGATATATGTCATTCAGGTTCACTATCGGATGTTCCCTATTGAAAATGGAGATTATACCTCTACTGGTTTGTGTACAGGGACACCCGAAAGTATTTCAAAGCATTGTGTTCTATGAGAGGTATTTCTAGAAACCATATTTTCATACCTTTACTGTAAACAAATCTCAATGAAATTCAAATATGTTATTCAAGTTCACTATTGGATCTTTCCTGTATAAAAAGGAGGAAATACCACCAACGATTTATGTACAGGGACACTTAAAAGTATTCCAAAGCATTGCGTTCTATGAGAGATATTTCTATAAATCAAATTTTAATAACTTTACTTTCCACGAAGTTTTAGGAGATTGAAATATGTTATTTATATGCACAAAAAAATGCTTTGCATAGAATATAGCATGATTAGCATTTGATTTACAGGGTGACACGAAAATATCCATTTATATTAAGAGCTATTAATAAAAAATTACTAGAATTGTACTTTCGTTGACATTAAGCGTTTTTAACACTTTCTAACATTTTTAAGTGTGAATATGATTTCAGTTTGTGTATCTGTCCATCTGTCTGTCTGTCTGTCTGTCCGCGCTCTAAACCCCGTAAATATTTATGGAATTTCTCGAAACTGATATATTTTATTGAAGTTCACTATCGGATGTTCCATATTGAAAATGGAGTGAATATCTTTTCTGTTTTGTGTACAGGGACACCCAAAAGCATTCGAAAGCATTGTGTGTCATGAGTGTTATTTTTATAAATATTTCCTGTATAGAATATTCCTCATTTAAAATGACATTAATAGGTCCTGTATAACTAGTTTGTTTACATGGACAACAACAACAACAACAACAACAACAACAACAAAAAAAAAAAAAAAAAAAGCCCATGCATCACGTTTTAGGAAAGAAATTTTTGAAAGTTATATTTAAAAATCTTTCTACTGTAAAAATCATAAAAATATTGAAATGTATTGTTAATATTCTAAAATAATGTTTTGTATAGAATATGATTTGGTTAACTTTCTTATTTACAGGGCTACACTAAAATGTTCAGAGAGATCAAAAGCTGTAATTATAATCCAATGGCTGCATTTTCGTTTGCGTTAAGCCTTTTTAAATCTTTTCAAAATGCTTAAGAGTAATTTTAAAATCAATTATTCTGTCTGTATATTTTTCAGCCCTTCTGTCTGTTGTGTGATAACGTAGCAAAAAATAATAAAAGTTATTCGATAGAACAATTACGTACAGTTGGAAAGTATTACTAATTAATACGTACTGCATTATCTTATTTCTTGTTTATTTTTGGTTTTTATCTTTTTCCAACAAGGTTGAAAAGTGTTAATGGCTTCGGTTTTTCTGCTTGTCTATCTGTCTGTCCGTCTGTCTGTCCGCGCTCTAAATCCCGTAAATATTTATGGAACTTCTTGAAACTGATATATGTTACACATGTTCACTATCGGATGTTCCCCATTGAAAATGGTGTTTATACCTCTACTGGTTTGTGTACAGGAACCCCCGAAAATATTTCAAAGCATTGTTTTCTACGCGAGGCATTTCTATAAACCATATTTTTATACTCTTATTGTACATAAATCTTAATGAAAATGAAATATATTATTCCAGTTCACTATCGGATGTTCCCAAATAAAAAAGGAGTGCATTCCACTACTGGATTGTGTACAGGGACCCCCGAAAATATTTCAAAGCATGGTGTTCTATGAGAGGCATTTTTATAAATCATATTTTCATACCCATACTGTACAAACTAGTATGTTGTGGCCACCACAAGACTTTCTTCTATATTTACCTATACATATTCAATAAGTAACAATATTTAAAAAAAAAAAAAAAAAAGTACGATTTTTTTTTTCTAAGTTTTTTTTTTTTTTGTTAAAAGTGAAAAAAATCGATAACTTTGTTTTAAATTATCACAGATTTATAGTTCAACCATTTGTTTTAAAGGTATTGACGAGACCTTTCGAAAGATACCCATCTTGAAAATTTATCCCCCCCGGGGGGGTACTTCCCCCCCAGGGGGGGAAGCGATGCCCCCCATGCAGAAATTTTTTTTCCTAGTTACATACTACTATTATCAATAATTCATATTAATTTTACAATCACAAGTTTAAAACAACTCTAATTATGCACATTTATACGAATTTTTGTCCTATGCTGCCATGTTAAAAATTTAGATAAAATGCTATCACAGCGCCACCTGTTGAGCTATTGATCCCCAAACATGATCAGCACCAGTTTATGTCGGAGACCAACTAAATACCAAGTTTGGTTAAATTTCGTTAAAAAAAAAAAAAAAAAATTGCGATATTTTTCTGTTTTTTTTTGTTAAAAGTAAAAAAAATCGATAACTTTGGTTTAAATTATCACAGATTTATCGTTCAACCATTCGTTTTAAAGGTATTGACGACATCTTTCGAAAGATACCCATCTTGAAACTTTGCCCCCCCGGGTGGGAACTTCCCCCCCCCCGGTGGGGGGGAACCGATGCCCCCACATGCACAAAAATTTTTTTCCTAGTTAACTACTACTATTATCAACCTGATCTTTCGAAAGATACCCAATGTGAAAATTTACCCCCCCTGGGAGGGTATTTCCCCCCTAGGGGGGGAGGAAGCGATGCCCCCCATCCAGAATTTTTTTTTCCTAGTTACATACTACTATTATCAATAATTCATATTAATTTTACAATCACAAGTTTAAAACAACTCTAATTATGCACATTTATACGAATTTTTGTCCTATGCTGCCATGTTAAAAATTTAGATAAAATGCTATCACAGCGCCACCTGTTGAGCTATTGATCCCCAAACATAATCAGCACCAGTTTATGTCGGGGACCAACTAAATACCAAGTTTGGTTAAATTTCGTTAAAAAAAAAAAAAGTTTTTTTTTGTTAAAAGTAAAAAAAATCGATAACTTTGGTTTAAATTATCACAGATTTATCGTTCAACCATTCGTTTTAAGGTATTGACGACATCTTTCGAAAGATACCCATCTTGAAACTTTGCCCCCCCGGGTGGGAACTTCCCCCCCCCCCGGTGGGGGGGAACCGATGCCCCCACATGCACAAAAAATTTTTTCCTAGTTAACTACTACTATTATCAACCTGATCTTTCGAAAGATACCCAATGTGAAAATTTACCCCCCCTGGGAGGGTATTTCCCCCCTAGGGGGGGAGGAAGCGATGCCCCCCCATCCAGAAATTTTTTTTCCTAGTTACATACTACTATTATCAATAATTCATATTAATTTTACAATCACAAGTTTAAAACAACTCTAATTATGCACATTTATACGAATTTTTGTCCTATGCTGCCATGTTAAAAATTTAGATAAAATGCTATCACAGCGCCACCTGTTGAGCTATTGATCCCCAAACATAATCAGCACCAGTTTATGTCGGGGACCAACTAAATACCAAGTTTGGTTAAATTTCGTTAAAAAAAAAAAAAAAGTTTTTTTTTGTTAAAAGTAAAAAAAATCGATAACTTTGGTTTAAATTATCACAGATTTATCGTTCAACCATTCGTTTTAAGGTATTGACGAGATCTTTCGAAAGATACCCATCTTGAAACTTTGCCCCCCCGGGTGGGAACTTCCCCCCCGGTGGGGGGGTGGCAACCGATGCCCCCACATGCACAAAAATTTTTTCCAAGTTAACTATTACTATTATCAACGAGACCTTTCGAAAGATACCCATCTTGAAAATTTACTTCCCCGGGGGGGGATTTCCCCCCCCGGGGGAGGGGAACCGATGCCCCCCATGCACAAAATTTTTTTCCTAGCTAACTACTACTATTATCAATAATTCATATTAATTTTACAAACACAAGTGTAAAATAACTCTCTTTATGCCCATTTATACGGAATTTTGTCCTATGCTGCCATGTGAAAAATTTGCATAAAATGCGATCACAACGCCACCTATTGAGCGATTGATCCCAAAATCTAATCAGCACCAGTTTATGTCAGGGTGCAACTAAATTTTGATTATTTTTAAATAAAATATTCACTTATACATGTGCGTGAGTAAGATTTTACCTCTTATTCAACTTTACTTTGAGATATTTATTTCAATAATATATCACTTTCCAAATAGATAATAGGTAAGTAAAATTTCGCTTACCTGTAAATCTTCTTACTGGAAAATATTTTTTTATGTTATCTTACTTGGTTTGTGTTTGTCAGCATTCTCCAATTTTTATTCTGGAATTCAGCACATTTCATTCTGTAAAGAAATCTGTAACATTTTCATATTATTCTCTGGTGAATTATATTCAAGTAAAATTAATCATTAATGTGATTTCTGGAATATTTATTATAATATCGTTTTTATGGAGCGAGCTCGAAGCTCGCTCTTTTAGAGAAGCACTTACATTCGTAAACTAAAACAGTTTCACAGAAGCGAAAAAGATACAGAAGATACATCTACATTTAACCCACAGGGTGTGGCGAGAACGCGGAAACAATTGAGTTTAATACATCTACATATCACGTACGGAAAATGAGAGTTCTTTAAATGAAAAAGTTTCTAGGTTAATATTAAATATGAATTTCGGAGTCTTTAATGTTCTAACACCCCCACTTAGACTCTGAAAGTCCTTTACTAGTTTAGTAGTTCGTTTCTATGTTTAACAAAGAGAGTTCTGGGTAGAGCCTTAGTGAGGATGTCTGCAACCATAGTTTCTGTAGATTTATAAACCATTTGAATTTTTTTCTCTTTAATGTTTTCACGAAGCAAATGGTATCGTATGTCAATATGTTTCGTTTTATGATGGTACTTGTCGCTTTCTGCTAGTTTTATGCAGGACATATTATCCTCATACAAAGTTATTGGTTCCTCTTGATTTAAATCTAGTTCGTGCAATAAATTCTTAATGTATATTATTTCTTGTGCAGCGTTCGCTGCGGACACATATTCAGCTTCAGCGGAGGACATAGCAATGCAATTTTGTTTCTTTGAGCTCCATTGAATGGAATTTCTTCTGACCATGAACAGGTTTCCTGCGATTGATCTTCTATCGGATGCATCATTTGCCCAATCTGAATCTGCATATGCCCTCAGGATAGGTTCTTCTTTATTGCTAAATGTTAATTTTAAGTTTATTGTTGTTTTTAGATAGCGTATGACTCTCTTAACCGCCTCCCAATCCTTTGATCTGGGACACTCATTCCTTCTGCTTAGAATCTCCACTGCAGCGCTAATGTCCGGTCGCGATACCGTGGCTATGTAGAGTAGCGCTCCGATAGCTTGTCGGTATTGGGTGTTGTGCGGTAGAAGGTTTTCGTTATCGACTAACTTTATGTAGCCTGGTTCCATGGGAGTATCTGTCGGTTTCGCATTTTCAAGCCCAAATTTGGTTATTAGTTCCATTATTTTGTTCGTTTGGTCGAGCGTTATCGTATCTTTACTGGGTCTTTCTAAATTTATACCTAAATAATACTTAGCTTCGCCTAAGTCTGTCAACGGATATTCTTCTTTCAATTTGTCTATTAACATGTTTATAATTTTATTTTCACCCGCAATTAATAAATCGTCAACATAGACTAGAACATACGTTGTTGAATTATTTTGTTTTCTTTTATAAAGACATTTATCGTACTGGCTTTGATTGAAACCTAATTTGCATAATGTATCATTTAATTTCTGATTCCAAGCCCTCGCGGCCTGCTTTAACCCATAGATGGCCTTTTTCAACTTACAAACCTTATGCTCTTCGCCTGGTGCAGCATAACCCTCTGGTTGCTGCATATATACATCCTCCTGTAATTCCCCATGTAAGAAAGCCGTCTTAATGTCAACATGTCTTAAACTTAAATTTTTGTACAGGGACATTGCTAGAAAACTTCTTATGGTTGTGTGTGATGCAACAGGTGCAAAGGTTTCATCATAATCAATGCCATATTTTTGGGAAAATCCTTTGGCTACCAACCTTGCTTTATATTTTTCCACTAGTCCCTGATTATTGAATTTTGCCTTAAATGCCCATTTACTACCAATTACTTTAGTTCCTGGTGAGGCTTCTACTAATTCCCATGTTTCGTTTTCCTTAAGTGAGTTTATTTCCTCTAACGTGGCTTTAATCCAATTTTCTTTCTCTATGGGATTTTTCATTTTCATTATATCGTCCCAACATTTCGGTTCTTCAATTCTTTTATTGTTTACTGTGAACGTAAATCTATCAGGTGGTACCCCCCTATTAGATCTTTGCGATCTTCGCGGTAAGTCTTGTGAATTATCTGACAAACTGCTATCATCTGTGTTTTCTGCTTCCGAGTCTATTATCTGCAGTTTTGGTGATAATTTTATGTTATCTGGCCTTTCATCATTATTTTTTAATGTTTCATTATTTATTATTTCTTTATTTTCATGTTCTACAAATTTTACAGTACGACTTATAATTATGTTTTTACCATTCGTACAAATTCTATACCCTTTACTCCTATTATCATACCCTACAAATATACCTTGCTGGGCGGTATCATCTAATTTTCCCCTGTGTACCTTTTGTACATAAGCATAGGCACGACAACCGAAGGGTTTTAATTTTGACAGGTCAGGTTTTCGACCCGTCCATAATTCGTAGGGTGTTGATTCACACGCGGAAGTCGGGAGTCTATTCTGTAAGTAAACAGCCGTATTAATTGCCTCACCCCAGAAAGAATTCGGTAAATTTCCATCTTTTAATAAGCAACGTGCCATCTCAACCAAAGTTCGATTTTTACGCTCAGAAACGCCATTCTGAGGAGCCGAATAGGGGACTGTGAATTGATGGTCTATTCCTAATTTTCCTAAATATTCATCAAATTCTTTTCCGGTGTATTCCCCTCCATTGTCTGAGCGGATTGCCTGCAAAGTTCTCCCGAATTTATTTGTAGTCATTGCTATGTATTGTTTTAATTTTGATAAAACTTCGTCCTTACTTCTTAATAAGTATATAACGGTAAATCGACTAAAGTCATCTATGAACGTCAAAAAATAATACTTTCCACCGACCGTGGGGGTTTTCATCGGACCGCATAAATCGCTGTGAACCAACTCTAAAACTTTTGTTGCCCTAAATTGAGCCTTTTTGGGATAAAGATTGTCAGTTAACTTAGATAATATGCAAGTTTCGCATACACTATCATGTTTGCAATCATCTAGTTTAATCCCTGTTGCCATGTTTTTCTTTACTAACTGTTTTATATGATTAACATTTCTATGACCCAATTTAACATGCCATTTGTCTATGCAGTTTTTATTTTCACACGTTTTCACAATGTTTATGGTGTGTGTTGTATCTGAATTTATTTTACATTCATATAAATTATTATTGATATACCCTTCAATACATGTTTCGCCTTCATGCATTATTTTGCATGATCTATCTTTAAATACTGCTATACACCCATTTTCTGTTGCCCCTTTCACAGATATGAGATTTGTCTCAATATCCGGTACATACAGGACATTTTTTAACAGTATGGTGTTTTGTGTATTATTTGAATTTATGGTATGTAATTTTATAGATCCATGTCCAAACGATTTTATTTCCTGCCCATTCGCGATCGTTACGCAGGAGGAGCTAGGATAGAATTCATAAAATTTACTTTTATCGTTACTTACATGTGTCGAACACCCTGAATCAATATACCACTTATCTGATTTCATACCCATATATAATGTAAATACCTTATTTGATTTATTTTTATCAGTTGCCAAAGTCTGTGTTTTGTCTGCGTTATCTCTATCATGAGAGCACATTGCAGTTCTAAAGGGCTGTCTGTTTTTGTTATATCTATTATTTTGTTTGGATCTCGAATTATTTTTTCTCTTTAGAATCCAGCATTCGTCTATATCGTGGTTATTTCTTTTACAAAACTTACAGAATTTCACGTTTTCATTTTTTGTTTTAGTTATTTTCAAAGCTGAAATATTGTTTTCGTGTTTATTTTCTTCTCTCTTTAAATATTCGTCTATTAGTTTGGATCGGATAAACTCGGGAGACAGGTCTGCTTCATCTCTACTTTCCAAAGAAGTGATTAATACATCATAAGATTGCGGCAGAGAACAAAGCATTAAAGCTGAGAGATGCTGATCGCTTATTTGTTCACCAATGGCTATCAGCTTGTCGCGCGTTTGGTATATTTTAGTGATATGCTCTGTCATATTACCTCCTTCACTTAATTTAATGGAATATAATTTGCGAAGGAGAAATACTTTACTTGAGAGCGATGACCTTTCATGTATTTTTTTAAGAACTTCCCAGCATTCACGAGCTGTGGAGAGGTTCTTAACGTTTATTATTTGAGTGTCATCAACTAATAAATTTATAATTGCACGCGCTCTACGATCCTTAGACCTCCATGTATCGGTTATTGGCGTTGGAGGCTCATCACTTATAACTATGAATAAATCATCTTTTTGTAACAAATTTTCAACTCTAAATTTCCAAATATCATAATTATTTGCATTTAGTGCTTCAATATTGGTATCTTTAAATAAGTTCATTTTGTTTATTTAATTTATTTCTCCAAAATAGTCTGTTTGAAAATACAACAGTTTGTTTTAATTCGTTAATATATAGGTATATAAATAGACAGTTATTTATTTATTTATATTTTTTTTTTCCACCAAGAATAGTTTCTTTGAAATATAAACAAATATAAACAGTTTTTTTTTTTTTTTTTTTTTTTTTTGTGATATTTCTCAATGTAAAGTATATAAATGTCAACTGTTTTTTTTTTTTTTTTTGTTTCACCAAGAATAGTTTCTTTGAAAAAACAGTTTATCAAATCAATTATTTCTTTCAGTCGTACATAATCTTTTGATTATTTTTAAATAAAATATTCACTTATACATGTGCGTGAGTAAGATTTTACCTCTTATTCAACTTTACTTTGAGATATTTATTTCAATAATATATCACTTTCCAAATAGATAATAGGTAAGTAAAATTTCGCTTACCTGTAAATCTTCATACTGGAAAATATTTTTTTATGTTATCTTACTTGGTTTGTGTTTGTCAGCATTCTCCAATTTTTTATTCTGGAATTCAGCACATTTCATTCTGTAAAGAAATCTGTAACATTTTCATATTATTCTCTGGTGAATTATATTCAAGTAAAATTAATCATTAATGTGATTTCTGGAATATTTATTATAATATCGTTTTTATGGAGCGAGCTCGAAGCTCGCTCTTTTAGAGAAGCACTTACATTCGTAAACTAAAACAGTTTCACAGAAGCGAAAAAGATACAGAAGATACATCTACATTTAACCCACAGGGTGTGGCTAGAACGCGGAAACAATTGAGTTTAATACATCTACATATCACGTACGGAAAATGAGAGTTCTTTAAATGAAAAAGTTTCTAGGTTAATATTAAATATGAATTTCGGAGTCTATAATGTTCTAACACTAAATACCAAGTTTGGTTAAATTTCATTCATTGGTTCGTGAGATACAGCGTCCACAAAAAAATGATACAGACAGACAGACAGACATTTTCTAAAAACTATTAATTCGTGTTCTCCATATCCCAAAACACGTAAATCCATCAAAAAGTGGACTATCCAAAAGTGGACGAATCCAATAGTTTCTCTATATTACATATAGAAGAAAGTAAAAACCTTAATGAAATTGAAATATAATATATAAGATCAATATGGGATGTTCCCTATTGAAAACGGAGTTTATACCTCAACTGGATTGTGTACAGGAACCCCCGAAAGTATTTCAAAGCATTGTGTTCTATAAAAAACTTTTCCATGAACCATATATTCATACCCTTACTGTCCATAAATTTTAATGAAATAGAAATATGTTATTCAAAATCACTATGGGTTGTTTCTGGTACAAAATGGAGTAAATACCACCACTAATTTGTGTGCAGGGATACACAAAAGTATTCCAAAGCATAGCGTTTTATGAAAGATATTTCTGTAAACTAAATTTTAATAACTTTACTTTGCACGAAAATTTATGAAATTGAAATGTGTTATTTAGAACCACAAAAGAAAATGATTTGCATAGAATATAGCATGATTAGCATTAGATTTATAGTGTGACACAAAAATATTCAGTTATATAACGAGCTATTAATAAATATTTGCTAAAATTGTACTTTCGTTTGCAATAATCATTTTTAACACTTTTTAACATTTTTAACACATCCCAACAAGGTTGAAAATTGTTAATGACTTCGGTTTGACTGTTTGTCTGTCTGTCTGTCTAAATTTCCGCGTTCTAACTCCCGTAAATATTTGTAGAATTTCTTGAAACTGATATATGTCATTCAAGTTCACTATCGGATGTTCCCTATTGAAAATGGAGTTTACATCTTTACTGGTTTGTATACAGAGGCGCCCGAAAATATTTCAACGCATATTTTACTATGAGAGGTATTTCTATAAATCATATTTTCATAACTTTACTGTACAAATATTTTTATAAAATTGAAATAGGTTATTCCAGTTCATTATGGGATGTTTCCTGTTTTGGATTAAATGCCACTACAGGTTTATAAACAGGGGCACCCGTAAGTATTTCAAAGCATTTTGTTCTATGAGAGGTATTTCTATAAATCATATTTTCGTACCTTTACTGTACACATATCTTTATGAAATTGAAATATGTTATTCAAGTTCACTATTGGATGTTTCCTGTATAAAATGGATTATATACCATCACTGTTTTATATTCAAGGACACTCAAAAGTATCCTAAAGCATTGCGTTCTATGAGAGAATCCTATATAAAATAGATTACATACCACCGCTAGTTTATGTACAGAGACACTCAAAAACACTCAAAAGCATTGCGTTCTTTCTGAGATATTCCTATAAATAAAATAACTTTTACTTCCCACGAAGTTTTAAGAAATTGAAATATGTTATTTATATGCACAAAAGAATGCTTTGCATAGAAAAAACATGGTTATGATTAGATTTTCAAGATGACACAAAAATATTCAGTTATATTAAGAGCTATTAATACAAAATTGCTGGAATTGTACTTTCGTTTGCATTAAGCGTTTTTGACATTTTCCATCATTTTTTTAGTGTGAATATAATTAATTTGTGTATCGGTCTGACTGTTCTTCTGTCCGTCTCTCTGTCTCTCTGACTGTTTAACTGCGCTCTAATTTCCGTAAATGTTTATGGAATTTCTTTGAACCGATATATCTTATTCCAGTTCACTATCGATTTTTCCTATTGAAAATAGAGTGAATACCTTATCTGGTTTGTGTACAGGGACACCCAAAAGTATTTGGAAGCATTGTATATTATGAGAGGTTTTTTTTAAACCATATTTTAATACCTTTAATGTATAGAAACTTGAATGAAATTTTAATATGTTATTCAATTCCCTATCGGATGTTTCCTAAGTAAAGTAGAATACTGGTTTATGTACAGGGGCACTTGAAAGTATTCCAATGTATTGTGTTAGATTTTTTTTTATAAACCAAATTTTAATAATTTTATTTTCCACAAAGCTTAATGCAATTGAAATATATTATTCGTATGTACAAAAAGTGCCTTTTATGTAATATAGTATGGTTAGCATTAGATTTACTGGGCCACAGAAAAATAATCAGTTACATTAAGAGCAATTAATAAAAATTTGCTGGAATTGCACTTTTGTTTACATGAGCGTATTAACACTTATAATTTTAGTGGGAATATGATTTCAATTTGTGCATCTGTCTTTCTAGTGTGTCTCCGGCTCTTATCATCCTTGAATATTTTGAGAATTTTTAAAAAATGATACACTGAAGTTCCCTATGAAATGTTCCCTATTTAAAATTTCATTAATAGGTCCTGTGCATCTAGTTTGTTTACAGAGATAACGACAAAAAAAAAAAGGCCGATGTATTCCGTTTTAGGACATAATTTTTTAAAAGTTTTATTTAAAAAACTTTCTACTATAAAAATCTTAAAACCATTGACATGTATTATTAATATTCTAAAATATTGTTTTTTATAGAATATGATATGATTAACTTTCAGATTTACAGGGCTACAGTAAAATATTCAGATAGATTAAAAGCTGTAATTGTAATCTAACCACTGCGTTTTCTTTTGCGTTTATCCTTTATAACACTTTCCCAAATGCCTAAGAGTAATTTTTAAATCAATTATTCTATCTGTATGTTTTTCAGTCCTTCTGTCAGTTCTGTTGTGTGATAACGTAGGCAAAGAATACTAAAAGTTGTTCGATACAACAATTGCGTACAGTTGAAAAGTGTTACTAATCAATACGTACTGCATGATTTTTCTTTCTTGTTTAAGTTCAGTTAATTATACAAATGGATATTTTAAACATTTGCTTTTTAACTTGCGGTTATCTTGCTTGGATGAGCAACGTGGCCGCCCAAAGCCAAATTTCCTGATTAAACGGTTAAAATATTTTATATTTTGCTAAAAACCATTTTACCAATATTTCGTTAATATTTAATTATTTTGCTATCTCACGTATTAAAATATTTTTTGATTTTCATTTAAAAATGAATACTTTTTGTTGCATCGTTAACTGTCTTATTCTTACCATTTTTGAAATAATTTCTAAAATTCTAGTTTTTCTGACAATTTCATTTTATTTTTAACAATACTAAAGAGTAGGTGTTGAACAACATAATAAAATTTATTCGAAAATATTACTTTTAAACGATAAAATTTGTGGTTGTAGAAGTTAAAAAGGAAAATATACAAGTGCGGCTTTTTTTTTTTTTTTTTTTTTTTTTTTTGTCTTTTAGTATGTATATATATATATAATGCATATTGAAAAAAAAATCTTGCTAAAGCAATGAAGTAGTTTGGACCTCTTGAAGGAATTTGATATTTGGCACCGAAGTAGTTCGGACGTTTCACGCAAAAATCTTGTCATGCATAACTGTGATACATAATTTATTTCATCGGCAAAATACCACCATCAAAAATTTTAAATCCACCAGAGGGGTTTCTATATTAGTTGTAACAAAAACATTTTAACAAATGAATATAGTATCCGTTGCTAAGGATTGTAATGCTGTTACCGCAAGAATCAATAAGGAGGAACAGACCAAAAAACAAAAAACGTATTTTCGTACTAAATTAAATTTTGGTTTTTCGAAAATTTTAAATCTATTACAAAGAAAACAAAAATAACTTTCAGATTTATATACACTCTATAATAAAAAAAGTGATGCACCAAGAAGGAATAATGCAAACTGGACCAAATTGAAATACATACAAGTTTTTATGGAATCAAGCACTGTGAAGTCGTTCCTTCACATATATGAGTTTTAATTATAACTTTAAAAAACACGGCAATAAGTAATTATTATATTTTCAATAAATTAAATGGCTAATAAAAATAGATAACGAAATTCTAAATTACTTTTATTTATTCGCTTTTGTCTATAATAAATATCTTAATTCTAAAACTGGTACTTCAGCTACTTCAAATACCCTTAATATGCGGCTCAGTAAAATGGGGTTGAGCTCAGTCTCCAGATCTCTCTTCCACTGAGGAGGTTTGGAGCATTATAAAAAACTTCACAGGAGCTTATCAGCCAACTCTATCAATTAATCCCAAGCCGAATAACTGCGTACATAAGGGCCAGATGTGGAGCAATGCGTTATTGACTTGTTTACTTTGTGAGGCCCTTTCTTTTGATTAAATCATTCAAATTTTCTGAAACTGTAATCAATTGTTTTTCTCCATGTACATCGCATCTACCAATTTTTGTCCCATTCGGATTACCCATTCTACCCATCTACCAATTTTTGTCCCTACTCCTTCTTGGTGCGTCACTTCTTTTGCTATAGAATATACATACATTTTGTCGGTAAACGAGTTTTGACGAGATTTGAAAATTAACAAACAAAATATGTCAGTCTCTTCTTTTTCACTATAATCGAGCACTACGATGCCTACTATGCTTCTACCTGGAAAAAAGGATATATGTTTATTTTGCTATAATAGAATGATCTTGTCCATAAACAGTGATTTGGAAGAAATAATGTTTAAAAAGTTTACATAATTGTCAGTGATACAGCAATTGTGGCAAATTTGATCTGCTCTCTAGGTAGGTAAACAGGAGGAATAATATTTGACTAGAGGTCGCGCTCATCAGCTTAGCACTTCAGAGGATTTCATGGGTTTGGCTAAAACTTGCTTAAATGCACAATAAAATACCTTAGAAACACCACTGTGGATCGCAATTCACCCATGTCTACGGCAATTGCGTAGTCAATGGTCTTTATTACAAACTCGAACACCAAGACCGAAATATATGTACAAAATCTAGAGTCAGAATTTATATGCAAATCACAAAATGGTTTTTTCAGAAACATACTTAAATGTTATCACTATTAAGGGGACTTGGCACCTTTCACTTGGCGCAACTGAAGGTTTCCTATAAAAGTGTATATTTCCATTTAAGGTTTATAAATTGAACTATATTATGTTTGTTCAATAAAATATGCATTCAGTCAACAATTCTTACGTGTTTTGATTATTTTTTTACACATTTGAAATCTTTAAAATGCGTTTACTAAGTTTGCAATTTTTCTTTCTTTCTTTCTTTTTTTTTAATTCATGATCATCAAAATGTTAACATTTCTGTAGATATTTACAAAAATACTTATTTTTATTTTTATTTATTTATTTATTTATTTATTTATTAATTTTTTTATATTTAATAGAATTTACTTAGAATAATTGGGGATGGATTTTGCAATATATTTAAAAGAAAAAAAAAAGAAAAACAAAAGTGAAAAAAAAATCTTTTTTTTTTTTTTTTTAACCTAAAAACTAATTAAAAAAATTGAAAATCCTTTTTCAGTTTTTTAGAGTAGGGTCTATTAAACATAAAAAAAAATAAAAAAGTAGTGAGTATTTTGTAAAATATATGTAGAAGTTTTTACGAAAAAATGCAATCTGAAAAAAATAAAATAAAATAAAAAATAAGTATTCAAATTTGTAAAAGAAGGAGAAAAAATATATATATGTATAACAAAAACCATACCAATCGATGCCTGAATATATATTTTATTGAGCATATCTAATATAATCCAATTTATAAATATTAAACATAAATATTAATTGAATTTTTTTTTCCGACTGAGTGAAAATAATGCCTGGACCCGGACTCGAACCCCGGATCTTTGACTTGCAAGGTCAAGGCTCTACCAATTGAGCTATCCAGGCCGACATCCCGGTCAGCCTAGATAGCTCAATTGGTAGAGCCTTGACCTTGTAAGTCAAAGATCCGGAGTTCGAGTCCCGGTCCAGGCATTATTTTCACTCAGTCGGAAAAAAAAAAAAATCAATTAATATGATTTTCTTCCACAGTTGATTGTGTGATTTTAATAAAAAAATTAAACATAAATGTAAACTTTTTTATGAAATCTTCAGTGGTGCCCAATCAATCGGGCAAAGTAACTTAATATCATAATTTAATATCATAAAAATGGCAGTTTAAAAATTTTCTAGCATAACTTAAATTTGCTTAAAGAAAGTATCCGGAAAAAAGGTGTTAACCAAGGCCACGATATTATATTTCTCGTTAAATATCTGCTAATGCGATTATTTAAATTTAAATAACTTTGTTAGAGTTAATAACGACTTTTTTAAACATAACTACAGAGGTAATCTCCTATTTATATTTCATTCAAGAATTAAAAAAAAAAAAAAAAAAAAAAAGCTTATAAGAAAAAAAAAAAGAAAAAAAAAAAAAAAAAAAAGAACTTATAGAAGGAAAAAAAAAGTTTTTTCATCTTTTTTATCCAAAACTTTTCCTTTTTAGTCATCTTAGGTAGTATTTTTTAAAATACCTGTTACGAGATAAAATATGCAGCAGGAAGTTGTTAAATGAATTGTTATTATGACTTGTTCGATATTTAAAAGGCACAGAGAGGAAAAGGGGGGGGGGGACGAAAACCATTTAAAGTGATTTTTGAAATAGGGATCTTTATTTTCTTTGGGGAAATAATGAATTATTCATTGCCGTTAAAAGAAAAAAAAAATCTTCTTTTATTCATTGCTAAGACGTATTTTGTTGTTAAACTGAATTTTTTAGAGGTTACCTAATTTATAATCACTTTATATTTATTTGTATATTTATTGAAATTTGTTCTGAAGATTATAAGTTTAAGATATAAGACTATTTTTTTCATATTTTAAAGCCTATTTTGTAAAATTTATTATTAATAAGTTTTACTGTGTTCTATGTTAAAATAATAAACAAGAAGGAAAAATCATGCAGTACGCATTTATTACTAACATTTTCAAACTGTACGTAACTGTTGTACTGAATTTGATATTTTTTGCCTACGTTATCACACAATAGACAAAAGGACTGAAAAATATACAGATAGACTAATTGATTTTAAATATACTCTTAGGCATTTTCGAATATGTTAAAAAAGGCTTAAAGCAAAATAAAATGCAGATATTAGGTTATAATTACAGCTTTTAATCTCTCTGAATATTTTAGTGTAGCCCTGTAAATCAGAAAGTTAATCATATCGTATTCTATACAAAACATTATTTTAGAATATTAACTATACATTTCAATATTTTTATGATTTTTACAGTAGAAAGACTTTTATTTATAACTTTCAAAAAATTCTGTCCTAAAACGAAACGCATTGGCATTTTTTGTTGTTGTTCTTGTTGTCCCTGTAAACAAACTAGTAGTGCAGGCCCTATTAATATCATTTTAAATGCGGAACATACTATAGGGAAAATATTTATAAAAATAACACTCATAGAACACAATGCTTTCGAATTCTTTTGGGTGTCCCTGTACACAAACCAGAAGTGATATTTATTCCATTTTGGATGTGGAACATCCGACAGTGAACATCAAAGAAATATATCAGTTTCGAGAAATTCCATAAATATTTACAGGAGTTAAAGCGTGGGCAGACAGACAGACAGATGGACAGATACCCAAACTTAAATCATATTCAAATTTAAAAAATGTTAAAAAATGTTAAAAACGCTTAATGTAAACGAAAGTACAATTCTAGCAATTTTTTGTTGATAGCTCATAATATAAATGGATATTTTTGTGTCACCCTGTAAATCTAATGCTAATCGTGCTCTGTTCTAAGCAAAGCATTTTTTTGTACATATAAATAACACATTTCCATTTTCTAAAACTTCGTCGAAAGTAAAGTTATTAAAAGTAGATTTATAGAAATATCTCTCCTAGAACGCAATGCTTTGGAATAGTTTTGAGTGTCACTGTACATAAACCGATGGTGATATTTCCTCCATTTTATACAAGAAACACAAAATAGTGAACTTGAATAACATATTCATTAAGATATGTTTACAGTAAAGGTATGAAAATATGGTTTATAGAAATACCTCTCATAGAACTTTGAAATACTTTCGGGTGTCCCTGCACACAAACCAGTAGAGGTATAAACTCCATTTTCAGTAGGGAACGTCCGATAGTGAACTTGAATAACATATATGAGTTTCAAGAAATTCCATAAATATTTACGGGAGTTAGAGCGTGGACAGACAGACAGGCAGATATGATGGAAGAACTATATGAATGAAGGCATGAATTCGCAGCTTCCCTTAAATTAGTTATTTCAAATATATTTTATAACAAATAATTCTTTATTTGAAAAAGAACAACAGTCATATAATTAAATAAAGTTTGACTTACCTGGGTTGTCACAGGTAATCATATATGCCATTGGTGAAGAACAATCCTTTTAATTTATCATCAGATTGTACGCTTGAAATTAGATGAAAAAGAAATGCATAAATATATATATTTTATGGAACTTCTGCTTTAAAGCATAACTACTTCTTTTCCTATAATAAATGTAGATTAGTCTGTGAAATCTTACATAATATGTAGATTAATTACTATTCACGATAATTGAGATATTGCTGCATAATAAAAGAATGCTTAGTTGTTTAGCTTTTAAATTTATTCATCTTAGACAAAAAAAAATTACGATTAAATAGAATAAGAAAATGGAACGTCAGTCCCGAATAACAAAAGTTACATGATTGAAAAAAGTATTACAGTGTAGTCGTAGAGAGACGCGACATATCGTCACGTGATGCGGCAGGTGCATTAAACAATCAGTTTGGCGGGAAGCAAAAAGAAGTCTGGAATATGAAAAGGAAAGTCAATAAAAATGTTCTGAGATTAAATATCACAACACCCCCTCTTAAGCTCAGACATTTTTTATTGTTCATTAAATATTGTCTGTGTCCATTAAGGGCAGTTTTTGGTAGAGCCTTTGTTAAAGTGTCAGCCGTCATTTCTTTGGTAGGTTTGTATTGAAGCTTGATTAGGCCTTCCTGTATTAGGTTTCGCAGAAGATGAAATCTCAGCTGTAAGTGTTTTGTTTTGGAGTGGAATTTATCATTTTCAGCAATCTTGATGGTAGATTGGTTGTCCTGGTACAACACTATAGGACATTGTTGCGGTAAATTTAAATCATCTAGTAGCTTGTTGAGCCACTGTATTTCAAGTGCAGCACTCGCAGCTGCGACGTACTCAGCCTCTGCTGAAGACATGAACACACAGGACTGTTTCTTTGAAGTCCAAAAAATTGGATTTTTTCCTATCTTAAATAAATTTCCAGAGATGGACTTTCTATCATTTGGATCATTGGCCCAATCCGAATCCGA
The DNA here is from genome assembly GCA_963930645.1 of Salticus scenicus. NCBI lineage: Eukaryota > Metazoa > Arthropoda > Arachnida > Araneae > Salticidae > Salticus > Salticus scenicus. Next base: position 63,919,891 of record OZ005659.1, on the reverse strand, counting down.
ATATGCTCTAAGAACAGGTTCACCAGAGTTACAATGTTTTAATTTAATATCTTGGGTATTTTTCAAATATCTAATAACCCTTTTAACTGCCTCCCAGTCTTTCGCTCTAGGATTTTCGTTTCTACGGCTTAAGATGCCAACGGCAACACTTATATCAGGTCGCGATACTGTAGAAATGTAAAGTAACGCGCCTATAGCCTGTCTGTACATTGTGTTGTTTGGTAAGAGATTGTCATTATCAGTTAATTTTATATACCCTGGTTTCATCGGTGTGTCAGAGGGCCGTGCGTTATCTAGCCCAAATTTGGTTACAATGTCTCGTATTTTATTATTTTGACCAAGCGTAATTACCCCTTTACAAGGTCTTTCTATATTTATGCCTAGGTAATATTTGGCTTCCCCAAGGTCGGTTATTGGATATTATTCCCTAAGTTGATTAATGAGTATGTCAATATTGTGATTTTTACCAGCTATAAGTAGGTCATCAACATACACAAGAATGTAAGTTTCTGTGTTATCTTTCTTACGGATATATAAACACTTGTCATGCTGACTTTGTTTAAATCCTAATTTACACAATGATTCATTAATTTTCAAATTCCACGCTCTAGCGGCTTGTTTCAAGCCATATATCGCTTTCTTTAACTTACATATTTTATTTTCTTCGCCCTGGACAACATAACCCTCGGGTTGATGCATGTATACATCTTCTTGCAAATTTCCATGTAGGAAAGCAGTTTTGATATCTGCATGCCTTAGATTAAAATTTTTATATAGTGACATGGTCAAGAAACTTCTTAGAGTGGTATGCGATGCAACTGGTGCAAAAGTTTCGTCATAGTCCACCCCGTATTTTTGAGAAAAACCCTTGGCAACAAGCCTGGCTTTATATTTCTCGACTTGTCCTTGGCTATTGTATTTGGCCTTGAACGCCCACTTACACCTTACTACTTTGGTCCCTGGTTGAGCGTCAACAAGTTCCCAAGTATTGTTTTGTCTGAGTGAATTCATTTCGTCTAATGTGGCGTTCAGCCAATTTTCTTTTTCAGCTGGGTTTTGAATTTTTAATATATCATCAAAACACTTAGGCTCATCAATTCTTTTGTCATTTACTGCAAATGCAAATCTGTCGGGCGGAACACCTTTATTTAATCGTTGTGATCGTCGCGGCAGAGTTTGCGTGTCATCCGGACTATCGTTATCGCCCGCTATATCTATATTTATATCAGTATCTAATATTGGTAATTTGGACACCGGAATTTCATCATTTGAATTTTCATTCTTGATTTGTGATGTTTCATTATTGTGGGATTCTCTATTCTCATCTTCCAAGAATTTTACTTTTCTGCTAATTATTACATTTTTATTATTTGTGCAAATTCTGTAGCCTTTGCTACGATTATCATATCCCACAAAAATTCCTTCTTGAGCGGTGCTATCCAGTTTTCCCCTATGTATCTTATGTACTTATGCGTATGCGCGACATCCGAATGTTTTTATATTTGATAAATCGGGTTTACGGCCGGTCCATTTTTCGTAAGGAGTTGAGTCGCATGAGGAGGTCGGGAGCCTATTTTGTATGTAATTTGCAGTATTTACGGCTTCCCCCCAAAAGGAATTCGGTAAATTACTGTCTTTAAGCAGACAGCGTGCCATTTCGGTCAGCGTACGATTTTTACGTTCTGCCACGCCGTTCTGAGCACTAGAGTAAGGAACTCAATTCCTTCTTTATTCAAAAATTCATTTACTTCCATACTAGTGTATTCACCCCCGTTGTCGGAGCGAATTGCTTGCACTTTTCGGCCAAATTTGTTTGCGGTCATAGCCACATATTTCTTTAACTAAGAAAATACCTCAAACTTATTTCTTAGCAAATATATAATAGTATAACGACTGTAATCGTCGATAAATGTAAGAAAGTAATATTTTCCACCTACAGTGGGGGTTTTCATAGGGCCACATAAGTCTGTGTGGACCAGTTCGAGTGGTACGGAGGCTCTAAATTGTGCAGCTTTGGGGTAAGGTGAATCAGTTATTTTTGACATTATGCATGTTTTACATTCAGTATTATGTTTGCAATCATTTAATTTTATACCCACAGCCATGTCCTTGTTAACTAAATCTTTAATGTGGTTAGTGTTTCTGTGGCCAAGTTTCACATGCCACTTGTTTATGCAATTTTCGTTATCACAAGTTTGTATTACAATGTTCGCTGTGTGTTTGTTCTCAGAATAATTTAATTGACATTCATATAAGTTATTTTTCACATATCCCTCAATGCATGTATTTCCCTGATTTCCAGGTTTTATCATCAAATACAGCGATACAGCCATTCTCTGTTGCTCTTTTTATAGAAATTAAATTAGTTTCTATTTCAGGGACGTAAAGAACATTTTTAAGTGTTATTTTGTTCTGTGTGTTTTCCGAATTTACGGTATACAAATCCACAGTACCGGAACCCAAAGATTTTAGTTGCGTGCTGTTCGCGATAGTGACGTTAGAAACGTTATTTTTAAGTTCGCGAAATTTTAGTTTATCATTGCAGATATGTGAAGACGACACTGAATCAACCATCCAATTTACAGTTTTATCTCCAACATAAAAAGAATACAATTTATCAGCTTTGGTTTATTGCTCCCCTCTGCAATTCGAGCGCTATCTAGCTTCTTATTGTTCTGAGAGCATATGTTGGATCTGAAGTTGGGTTTTTTGTTGAAATTTTTACTGTAATTTTTAATATTAGAATTATTTTTATTTTTCAACTTATAGCAATCTTCGATGTTGTGGTTACTTTTCTTACAGTATTTGCAGAATTTCTCCGATTTGTTATTGTTTTGGACTTTTAATGCTGAGTTTTGAACAGTTTTGTTTTCAAGCCTTTTGGCATATTCATCAGCTAATTTGTTTCGTATATATTCAGGTGTCAATTGCGCTTCGTCTCTCGATTCGAGATTTGTTATGAGAACGTCATACGAAGGAGGGAGTGAGCATAGCATTAATGCAGCTAGGTGCGATTCATCTATGACTTCACCTATGGCAGTGAGTCTGTCGCGTGTTTTATATATATCAGCTATATGTTGGTTTACATCACCACCTTCCATTAATTTTATGGAATAAAGTTTCCTAAGTAAGAAAAGCTTACTAGTGAGTGATGATCTTTCGTGGACTTGGCGCAGAGCATTCCAGTACTCTCGTGCTGCATCTAGATTCATAACGTACACAATCTGATCATTATCAATAAGTAAATTAATAATAGCTCTGGCTTTTCTATTTTTTGAACGCCACTAATCGGTTATTGGGTTGGGAGGATCGTCAGTAATGACTGTAAAAAGATCCTCTTTTTGCAAGTACATCTCAATACAAAACTTCCACACATTATAAATTGTGGAGTTCAGCGGTTCTATTTGGATGTCTTTTGTTGCTGACATACTTAAACAAAATTTTTGTAACAGTTTTGTTAATATTTGTTCAATTCGTAAACAACATTTATTTAATATTTTAAATCAACACAGTTTGGATAAATAGTACTTGAAGAAGAAAATAAAATTAAATAGTTTTCATAAAAATAAGTACTAGAAGAAGAAGATAAACTTAAATAACTTTCTAAGTACTTTTCAATACTTTCGATTTAGTGTCACTTCAGTCCTCATGATCTGATGGAAGAACTATATGAATGAAGGCATGAATTCGCAGCTTCCTCAAATTAGTTATTTCAAATATATTTTATAACAAATAATTCTTTATTTGAAAAAGAACAACAGTCATATAATTAAATAAAGTTTGACTTACCTGGGTTGTCACAGGTAATCATATATGCCATTGGTGAAGAACAATCCTTTTAATTTATCATCAGATTGTACGCTTGAAATTAGATGAAAAAGAAATGCATAGATATATATATTTTATGGAACTTCTGCTTTAAAGCATAACTACTTCTTTTCCTATAATAAATGTAGATTAGTCTGTGAAATCTTACATAATATGTAGATTAATTACTATTCACGATAATTGAGATATTGCTGCATAATAAAAGAATGCTTAGTTGTTTAGCTTTTAAATTTATTCATCTTAGACAAAAAAAAATTACGATTAAATAGAATAAGAAAATGGAATGTCAGTCCCGAATAACAAAAGTTACATGATTGAAAAAAGTATTACAGTGTAGTCGTAGAGAGACGCGACATATCGTCACGTGATGCGGCGGGTGCATTAAACAATCAGTTTGGCGGGAAGCAAAAAGAAGTCTGGAATATGAAAACGAAAGTTAATAAAAATGTTCTGAGATTAAATATCACAACAAGATACACAAAAATGAAATATATTCACAGTTAAAAATGTTAGAAAGTGTTATAAACGCTTAACGTAAATGAAAGTATAATTCTAGCAACTTTTTATTAATAGCTCTTAATATAAATGGATATTTTTGTGCAATCCTGTAAATCTAATGCTAATCATGCTATATTCTATGCAAAGCATTCATTTGTGCACATAAATAACATATTTCAATGTCCTAAAACTTCGTGGAAAGTAAAGTTATTTAAATTCGATTTATAGAAATATCTCTCATAGAACGCAATGCTTTAGAATACTTTTGAGTGTCCTTGAATATAAAACTGAGTTGGTATTTAATTCATTTTATACAGGAAAAGTCCAATAGTGAACTTGAATAACATATTTCAATTTCATTAAGATATGTCTACGGTAAAGGTAAGAAAATATGTTTTATAGAAATACATCTCATAGAAAACAATTCTTTGAAATATTTTCGGGTGTCCCTGTACACAAACCAGTAGAGGTATAAACACCATTTTCAAATGGAAACATCCGAGAGTGAACTTGAATAACATATACCTGTTTCAAAAAATTCCATTAATATTTACGGGAGTTAGAGCGCGAGCAGACAGACAGACGGACAGACGTACAGATAAACAAATTGCTATGATGTTGACACGTAAAAAAATGTTAGGAAGTGTTAAAAACGCTTAATGTAAACGAAAGTAGAATTCTACAAAATTTTTAATAATAGCTCTTAATATAACAGAATATTTTTGTGTCACCCTGTAAATCTAATGCTAATCATACTATATTCTATGGAAAGCATTCTTTTGTGCACATAAATAACATATTTCAATGTCCTAAAACTTCGTGGAAAGTAAAGTTATTTAAATTCGATTTATAGAAATATCTCTCATAGAGCGTAATGCTTTAGAATACTTTTAAGTGTCCTTGAATATAAAACTGAGTTGGTATTTAATCCATTTTGTACAGGAAAAGTCCAATAGTGAACTTGAATAACCTATTTCAATTTCATTAAAATATGTGTACCCTAAAGTTATGAAAATATGATTTATAGAAATACCTCTCATATAACACAATGCTTTGAAATACTTTCGGGCGCCCCTGTTTATGAACCAGTAGTGGTATTTAATCCATTTTATGCAGGAAACATTCCATAGTGAACTGGAATAACCTATTTCAATTTCATTAAGATATTTGTACAGTAAAGGTATGAAAATATGATTTATAGAAATACCTCTCATATAACACAATGCTTTGAAATACTTTCGGGCGCCCCTGTTTATGAACCAGCAGTGGTATTTAATCCATTTTATGCAGGAAACATTCCATAGTGAACTGGAATAACCTATTTCAATTTCAATAAGATATTTGTACAGTAAAGGTATGAAAATATGATTTATAGAAATACCTCTCATAGAACACAATGCTTTGAAGTACTTTCGGGTGCCCCTGTACACAAACCAGTAGAGGTATAAACTCCATTTTCAACAGGGAACATCCGATAGTGAACTGGAATAACATATTTCAATTTCATTGAGATATGTGTTCAGTAATAGTATGAAAATACGATTTATAGAAATACCTCTCATAGAACACAATGTTTTGAAATACTTTTGGGTGTCCCTTTATACAACCCTAACAGCACAAAATATTCCAGAAACGTAACAATCATATAACATTGAAACATTATGAAACCTTCCGAAACGTTTAAAACCGTTCAGATTACTTTCCGATTAGTTTCAAAAACGTAGAAATGTCTGCGATCGTAACAAAAAATCAGATACGTAACAGAAACATTACAATCACTTAACAGATAGAAAATCAAAAAGGGCGAATGTTTCAGAAAGGTATCAGAGAGCATACTAAAACGTGTTACGTTTTTGAAAGATTGTAAGCTTTTTGCAACATAACTGAAACATTCTGTGCTGTATGGGAAACCTGTAAAAGAGTAAACTCCATTTTCAATAGGGAACGTCCGATAGTGAGCTTGAATAACATATATGAGTTTCAAGTAATTCATCAAATATTTACGGGGATTAGAGCGCGGAGAGACAAACAGACAAGTCATTAACAGTTTTCAATCTTGTTGGGAAGTGTTAAAAATGTTACAAAATGTTAAAAACGCTTAATGTAGATAAAAGTACACTTTTAACTTAACGCTAAATCTTTATTAATAGCTCGTTGTATAACTGAATATTTTAGTATCAACCTATAAATCTAATGCTAATCATGCTATATTCTATGCAAAGCATTTTCTTTTGTGCTTATAAATAACACATTTCAATTTCATAAATCATTGTGCAAAGTAAAGTTATTAAAATTTAGTTTATAGAAATATCTCTATAAAACCCAGTGCTTTGGAATAATTTTGTGTGTCCCTGTACACAAATCAGGGGTGGTATTTGCTCGATTTTATACAGGAAACATCCGATAATGAACTTGAATAACATATTTGAATTTCATTAAGATTTATGTGCAATAAGGGTATGGAAATATCGTTTATAGAAATGCCTCTCATAGGATACAATGCTTTGAAATACTTTTGTGTGTCCCTGTACACAAATCAGAGGTGGTATTTGCTCCATTTTATACAGGAAACATCCGATAATGAACTTGAATAACATTTTTAAATTTTATTAAGATTTATGTACATTGTACAATAAGGGTTATGGTTTATAGAAATGCCTCTCATAGAACACAATGCTTTGAAATAATTTAGGGGGTCCCTGTACACAAACCAGTAGAAGTATAAACTCCATTTTCAATAGGGAACATCCGATAGTGAACTTGTTCAACATATTTCAATTTCATTAAGATTTCTGTACAGTAAGGGTATGAAAATACGGTTTACAGAAATGTCTGTCATAGAACACAATGCTTTGAAATATTTTCGGGGATCCCTGTACACAAATCAGTAGAGGTATAAACTCCATTTTCAATAGGAAACATCCGATAGTGAACTTGAATAACATATATCAGTTTCAAGAAATTCTATAAATATTTACGGGAGTTAGAACGCGGGCAGTCATACAGACAGACAGACAAACCCAATCATAAACATCTTTGAACCTTGTTGGAAAGTGTTAACAAGTACATTGCATTCGTAAAATTTTTTCACTTACCGTTTTCTAAAGATTTAGATGTTTTGTGAATTCTCGAACACAATTATCACATTTTAATAAAATGTCTATTTTGTGGGAAGAATTTTGTGGTATCGGTAAATTACAAACAAAATTTAGCATACATTGCACAGAATTCGGTACAAATGTATGTTTTCTTGCAGCATGACATAAATTGATGCCTAGAAATTGTTGGTACAAAACTACAAATAGGTGATGCTACTATGATGCGATTTTCCGCGTTTGGAAATAAACTGATATGTAAGAGGACCATTATGAAAAATTATGATGATTCAATTTTTGTGCTGTACATGTATTATTAAAACAAATAATCCCTTTTGGTGGCGTTTTTCTATTTCTGTTTTTTTCGGTGTACACCAATAGAAAATCATTTTCGACCCTACATTGATGTATAATTCTGAATCGTTAGATGCACTCCAGTTTTCTGCAAATTCTGAATTATGGTACTGAAACACCCTGTATAAATATATGTATTACAAGGTATTTTAAATTATTGAATATTACCTGGAATAATTAGTTCAGTCAGGCATAGGTATAGAGACTTCCCATAGAGCACTGAATGTTTCGGTTATGTTGCAAAAAGTTTACAATCTTTCAAAAACACATTTAATTATGCTCTCCGATACCTTTCTGAAACATTCGTCCTTTTTGACTTTCTATCTGTTACGTGATTGTAACGTTTCTGTTATATATCTGATTTTTTGTTACGTTCGCGGACATTTCTACGTTTTTGAAACTAATCGGAAAGTAATCTGAACGATTTTAAACGTTTCTGAAATGTTTATAATGTTTCAATGTTATATGATAGTTACGTTTCTGGAACATTTTGTGCTGTTAGGTTTATTATACTAGAATACTGAGCCCGAAACTTAAACATGTTTACTATATCGGGTGATCCAAAAATCACAGGAAAAAATAAAATACATACATATATATATATATTATTCAAAATGTTTTGACCGTAAGACTATGCAGTTTTCACTGAAATACACAGAGAGGTGTAGTTTTTTTTTTTTTTTTTTTTTTTTTTTTAGGTAACAAAAGATTTATTAACAGATTAGTGACAATTCTTTTCGTCAGATAGAGCTTTAAATGTAAAATTACTTTTTTTACAGTTGCGCAATACATACATCAACGCAATTACGACTTTAAATGATCTGTGTGACGGTCGTTATTCTTTATAGCTATCGTCAGAAGTTGTGGAATGGAAATTCTCTTAAACAAAAGCTTCAATATTTGCAGTATGCTGTCATTTGATCAGGTGAATCTGTTTAAAATGCAAGAGGAAACTTTGAATACAGCGCTATATGTTGATGAAATATATAACTAATATTTTTTCTTATGTGTATAAAAAATAATCCCATGTTCCCCTTTTCATTTTAGTGAAAACCGCATGGAGCTATAGTCAGTACTTTTTGCATAATATATATATATATTTGTGACTTTGGTATCACCAGGTATATATATATATATATATATATAGTACTATTATATTACTTTGGTTAGGTTGCTTTTATCAAGTATTGATATTGTTATATCTAATTTACCATTGATTTAAGCATTACTATTGTAATATATACTTTACCATTAATTTAATCTTGTTTTAGTATTTCGTTGTTTTTTGTTGGGAGTATGTTAGTTTCACCATGTTTCCGAAACCTGTTAGGTCCTTTCAATTTACTTAATTGTCTGTTCTGTTGCTCCCACCCACTGAAGAGGAAGCGGAAGGGTTTTTTTTTTTCACATGTAATGTTATTTTTACTTTCCGGACACTACAGTGAGGAAAGTATTGTAATCATGTCAAAAATCCGAATTTGAGATTTTGATGTTTGTATACGTTACGAGATCCCCTGAGTCCGTTTTCACTATTTTTACGATAATGTATGTATTTGTGTGTGAATGTATGTTTGTATGTGTGTGAGTGAACACGCTAGCATCTAAATGATTTGTTCGAATGAGCAGTAAGTTGGTACGCATATTGCAAGTCACCGTAGCACGAACCCTATTGATTTTGATGAATCTAGCACTTATAGCTTTTTTACAGGGACACCAAGAAAAAATTCTTTATCATTATGGCCTATGGGACCAAACTGTTAAAAGTGCGATAGCATCTAAACGTCTTATTTAATTGAGCAAAACATTTATACACATATTATAGGTCACAGATACTCAATCTGTATAGATTTTTGAAAGTCTAGTCTTTATAGTTTTTTTACAGGGACACAAAGAAAAATTCTTTTCCATTATGGCCTATGGGCCAAATTTTTAAAAGTGCGATAGCATCTAAACGCCTTATTCAATTGAGCAAAACATTTATACACATATTATAGGTCACAGATACTCAGTTTGTATAGATTTTTGAAAGTCTAGTCTTTATAGTTTTTTTACAGGGACACAAAGAAAAATTCTTTTTCATTATGGCCTATGGGCCAAATTTTTAAAAGTGTGATAGCGTCTAAACGCCTTATTAATCTGAGCAAAAAATTTTTTACACATGTTATAGGTCACAGTTGCACCAACAGTATACATTTTGGTGAATTAACACTTACAGTTTTTTTACAGGGACACAAAGAAAAACTCTTTACATTATGGCTTTCGGGACTAAATTTTTAAAAGTGCGATAGCATCTAAACGCCTTATTCAATTAAGCTGAAAATTTATATGATTACTATAAATCACTGTTGCACTAACTATAAGCATTTTGGTGAATCTAGCATTTATAGGTTTTTACAAGGACACAACGAAAAATTCTTTATCATTATGATCTATGGGCTCAAAGTTCAGTAGCGTCAAACAAAACATCGTGTAATATATGGAGAAAAATACTCAAACACTCTATTATGGTTTTATCTCTTTTCTTTCTTTAACAATTCCTCTTTCTTTACTTTATCTACAAAACTGTTAATTACTCAATGTTCGGAAAGTCGAGTGGAGTCACTCCAGATTTTTACAAATGTTTTTTGGTTACTTTAATTCATTGTTTTAAGTTTATTAACGTTTTCTCTTCTTATTAACCACGCCCACTTATCTTCAAGCCTTATCATATTTTCAAAATTACATATATATATATATATATATATATATATATATATATATATGATAGTTAAAAAATTTAATAAATGTTATTGCATAACCATACAAAATTGATTTTAGTAGAAATAATTTTCTTTGAAAAGGCAACAGATTAAACATTTACTTTACATATTTAAATTATTTACATATTACTTTACATATTTACATATTTGCATATTAAATTACTTTACATATTTTAAATTATTTACTTTACATATTTAAATTAACACACATACGTAATTGATACTGAAATGTATTTTATGCGGATACAGTATAAAAACGCTAAACTTAAGGTAACCCAAATATACATTGTACATCTGTTTCTGTTTTGTTATTACTGATTCAAACAACAGAAGAAATTTTTAATGTTCGCTATAATTTAAATATATTATGTTATGCAAATTAAATTTATAAGAACTCGCAGTAAAATTCACTGAAGTACAGATTTTTAAATATGAGGAAATAAGCAAGCATTGTACAATTAAAAAACACAACAATTGTTTGAGGTCGAGAGTACGATCTTCATCCTGCAAAAAATACTCACGAGTATAGTGTGAACGCTTAAGGTTTAATTCCAGTTAGTTTGAATATTTAGGTTTTGTAACAGTGAAATTTGAGTACATACTCTAAGTAACAAAGTTTCAAACCTTTAGATTTAAAATTATCTTGAAGTAAACCTTTAACTAGTTAACCAATAACTATGTTAACAAAGCAAACAACAAGCTTGCTTTAAATATCGTTATTAATTAATTTATTTATTTTCATTAAATTATTTTTATAGACATTTCGTAATTATCAAAATAAATTAGTGTTCATTTTTGCAAAAGAAAAAAAAAAAAAACATCTAACAAATTTGTCCTTCATGTATGATATTTCGGCAGATTTGCTGAAAAAAACGATTGGAATTACTGGTGTCTGGTCATGCTAATGGAAACTCTAACAATAAAAATTAACAGATTTGAACATGTTTAAATGAACAGATTATTTTTTAAATGAACAGATCAAAGTTACATTGCACATTTCAAGACTTGACGCGTAGACACAAGTATTTGCACTGAGGTTTGAAATTAGTAAATTAGGGTAGTAGAATAGTTTCAAGTGCTGATATTTAAAATAAACATGAAAATGCCCCCGTTAATAATTACGATGTTCTAGTCGTTTATGTGTTTATTCTTATAGACATAAATAATTTTTCCACAATATATTAACATTACAACAAGTCTTTGGATGTTTCTTTTTCCCAATTCTATCAAACATAGAAATTATTTAAACATAATTCGGAAAAAGATAAAACGATTATGCTTCTTCGAAACAATTTATCCAGACTTCATTACTGCCTCAACTGACAGGTTGTAATTTTCTAGGAGTTTTTAAAATGCCTGTCATAAATTTTCATACTATTATTTGTAGAGTAACGTTAAAAGGCATTAAAATCATTTCACATAGAATAACACGTTGGTAACAGTTTTCAGTAATTTTAAAAACATTCGTCAATCATTATAATTGTTTATGACGCTACACACAGTAAAATTTTATAGAACAGTTTTGTTATATTATTTTCAGTACATAATTAGGCAAAAAATATTCTTTTTTTTTTCAATTAATTTAGAGGGGAAAAAAAAAGAAAGAAAGAAAAAAACACGCATAAAATATTTCCATAAAGAATTTATTAAAATGTGAACATTATAAAATTTATTTATTTACATAATAGAATAATTTATTGTAATTTTAAAAATCTTCCGCGCCAGAAAAATTCTGCATCCCAAAAATTTGTCTGATTGAGTGAGACTTTGTAATTTAATTTTAATGCATTTTTGGTGAATCGATTTTACTAAAATTTTAGATATCATCAATGGCAGTAAAAGGGAAAATATTTATAGGGATTTGTTTGTCAAGGAATGTTCCCTATCTAATTTTCAATCTCTTTCACTGAAGCGATTTTGCTCAATTTTTTGCACATGTTCCCATAAATGATACCAATACAATCCACCAGAAATTTTAGTAATATCTCTCTCAAGGGATAGATTTCTTTGGTAAAATTTTGTCTGCATGAATCAAATCTAGAAATTCTTTATTAATTCCTTTTGCAGAAAACATTTTTCCTTAAATATTTTACATGATTCCATAGTCGAATGCAACAATGAAAGCAATTTAGTGATCTATACCCTCATGACATGTTCCAGAATAAAATTCTGTCTGTCTGTGAAAAAAACTTTTTTACATTTTTGAACCATTCTGAATAACCGATTTTATTCAACTTTTCCATACGGGTTGTGGTCGAGGAGAATACAGTACACCAATACCTTTAGCAGCCTATCTGATAAGAAGCAGATAGCTATCGGGGGTAAATATTTGTCAAATCATGCATAGTATTTTAATGCACTTGAGACAAACCGAATTTACTCAAATTTTAGGCATGAATCCATAGTCAATAACAAAAGAATATGGTAGCATTTTCAGAGTTCTAATGAATCAGAGGCAGATTCTCTAAGAAAAAAATTATCTGCTTAAGTAAAATTTTGTGATTAGTTTTTCATCTATTTCCCCATTTTGGTACAATAAGGAAGCAAAGCCTGTTTTGAAACTGTTTAAATTACATAAATTATTATTTCAAAGCCATCTGTTTACCATTTCACTAATCTTGCTCGTTTAACTTCAATGATTGGTTAGCATTTTAATACTCTTTTCGTATTACTTTATTTTTCGAATATTTATAGCTATGTCAATATTTATTAGCAACCTTCTAGCCATGGTGAACATTCATTGCGCATCTTTGACTAAACAGACAGAGATTTACGAAAAGAATTATTCACTGTTATCGTGTTACAGAAGTACGTTGCCGATGTTTACTTATTAATGGACTCTTTTTTGCATCATTACGAACTCAAGGGACTAGAAAATACGAAACGTAAGTGATACATATCTGATACTAAAAGGAAAGCGTAATAGGAGAATGTATTAATGTATTACACTGAGATCATCGTTTAATTAAAAGTGAAACAGCATTGAGACGTAATTTACATTTTAGATTTATAACTCAAGAAATTTTCATTGATGACAAAAAAAAAAAAAAAATTATATATATATATATATATATATATATAGAGAGAGAGAGAGAGACTTGTACAATCTGTATATAAATTTATTAAACAGTTAAAAAAAAAAAAAAAAAAAAAAAAAGAGTAACCCCCCACTAGTGTTAAAAATTTCAATGTGTAAACATTATGTGCAACAACTTTTGACTTCGTCGTTATTAGTACTTTGTTATTAGTATTTTGTATTAGTACTTCGTTATTAGTACTTTGTATTAGTACTTCTTTACTGGACCGTACTAATCTAGTGTGCCACCCACACGAATTTCTCTACTTTGCATTTTAATACTATAAAGACAGATTCCATAATGTAAAATAAGAAGTATTGAAAATGAATCTGCTTTTAAAACAACGTAAGATAGGATTAGGAATAGACTTATTTGACATGTAATTTAATAGAGGGAAACTACTGTCCCTCGTTTCACAATCCCTCACAATCCCCCAATGATTGGTTAGCATTTTAATACTCTTTTCGTATTACTTTATTTTTCGAATTTTTATAGCTATGTCAATATTTATTAACAACCTTCTAGCCATGGTGAACATTCATTGCGCATCTTTGACTAAACAGACAGAGATTTACGAAAAGAATTATTCACTGTTATCGAGTTACAGAAGTACGTTGCCGATGTTTACTTATTAATGGACTCTTTTTTACATCATTACGAACTCAAGGGACTAGAAAATACGAAACGTAAGTGATACATATCTGATAATATATATATATATATATATATATATATATATATATATATAGAGAGAGAGAGAGAGAGAGAGAGAGACTTGTACAATCTGTATATGAAATTATTAAACAGTTAAAAAAAAAAAAAAAAGAGTAACCCCCACTAGTGTTAAAAATTTCGATGTGTAAACATTATGTGCAACAACTTTTGACTTTGTCGTTATTAGTACTTTGTTATTAGTATTTTGTATTAGTCTTTCGATATTAGTACTTTGTATTAGTACTTCTTTACTGGACCGTACTAATCTAGTGTGCCACCCACACGAATTTTTCTACTTTGCATTTTAATACTATAAAGACAGATTCCATAATGTAAAATAACATGTATTTAAAATGAATCTTCTTTTAAAACAACGTAAGATAGAATTAGGAATAGACTTATTTGACATGTAATTTAATAGAGGGAAACTACTGTCCCTCGTTTCACAATCCCTCACAATCCCCCAATGATTGGTTAGCATTTTAATACTCTTTTCGTATTACTTTATTTTTCGAATTTTTATAGCTATGTCAATATTTATTAACAACCTTCTAGCCATGGTGAACATTCATTGCGCATCTTTGACTAAACAGACAGAGATTTACGAAAAGAATTATTCACTGTGTTATCGTGTTACAGAAGTACGTTGCCGATGTTTACTTATTAATGGACTCTTTTTTACATCATTACGAACTCAAGGGACTAGAAAATACGAAACGTAAGTGATACATATCTGATAATATATATATATATATATATAGAGAGAGAGAGAGAGAGAGACTTGTACAATCTGTATATAAAATTATTAAACAGTTAAAAAAAAAAAAAAAAAAAAAAAAAGAGTAACCCCCACTAGTGTTAAAAATTTCGATGTGTAAACATTATGTGCAACAACTTTTGACTTTGTCGTTATTAGTACTTTGTTATTAGTATTTTGTATTAGTACTTCGATATTAGTACTTTGTATTAGTACTTCTTTACTGGACCGTACTAATCTAGTGTGCCACCCACACGAATTTTTCTACTTTGCATTTTAATACTATAAAGACAGATTCCATAATGTAAAATAACATGTATTGAAAATGAATCTTCTTTTAAAACAACGTAAGATAGAATTAGGAATAGACTTATTTGACATGTAATTTAATAGAGGGAAACTACTGTCCCCCTTTCACAATCCCTCGTTCAAATATTGTATACATACTATAAAAAAAAATTAAGGCTGTTATTAAATTTATATGTTTATTCTACATTATTCAGACAGCTTTGAACCGCAAAACGCCTGAAAAAGTTACAATCTTGATAAAAGCTTTTAATGTAGCAACGCCATAAAATTTCAAAATATACAATTTGGATTTTAGGCAACTATTTGTTTTTATGTCAGGCAAATACATACAGATATATGCACATCAACTGCTAAAAATTTGCCTTTCGTATTCAGGAGACCTCGAAATGAAATTTTATTCAAAGCATAGAGTAAAATATAAACTTCAAAAATACTTTATTTATGGCAATGGTATTAGAAATTAATTTTTATTCTTGGACAATTTTTGTCAGCATTGTAAAATATAATTAAGCATTTCCATTAATTACATTGAATAGTAAAGAAGGTTTTCGCTTAATTTTGGGTAGGACTGTAATTTATATAAATTATATATACACAGTTTTATTTTGTACTTAAATGAAGTATTACATAAAAAACACCTAATAATACAAATTGACATGTATTTCCAGTAATTTCATAGTATAGCCCAATACATTCAAAATTTTAGCTACCCCTGTAACTGAATAGTGATTTTTTTTTAATCATATTCTTTACAAAACGTTTTTATGCATTTAAAATTATGTAATCTCTTTTTATTTTGTTCAGTGTAGTATACAAATGTTAAACAGTACATACCAGAAATTCCACCTATAGACGTAATGTACTTCAATTCCATTGGTTGTCCATATGTACTCGAGCTATTCGTTTGATTGCAACAAAAATTTTACACTAGCATCTCTACATGAAACAAATTTAGAAACTCAAAGTTGAACTTCTGCCTATTATTTAGTCTTGAGATATGCTGATAACTGGTATACACACACACATACAAACAAAAACAGAAAATAAAATAAAACAAATAAAAAATAATTTTCAGATGCATGTATCTCAAAAATGTATAAAATTCATAACAATTTTAATTTCAAAAATTTTAACCCAAAATAACCATTCATAGGTCAACAATTCATGGGTAAAAAAAAAGAAAAAAAAATTAAAACATGTACTTTTCTACATTAAAATATTCATCCGAAAAGTCTAAAATAAACATAATTTGCGAAGTTTGCAACATAGTATTTACTTTACACACAGAAGTTCACACTGGCAGAGAGACATTTACTAAAAAGATTGAAATCATGGTCAGGTCATTTGAAAACTTTTAATTTCACTGAAAATCAGAAGTAGAATACTTTTACGAATACAACACTTTTTTAAATTTCTTTCTTATAGAATTAAAAAAAAAAAAAGAGAAAGAAAGAAAAAAAGAAAAGAAATTACTTATTTCATGAATTCATAACATTTTGGTTTTAAATATGCAGGAGGTAAAAAACAACAACAACAAAAAAAAAAAAAAAAAAAACGAATTTTTCCATGTAGTAATAGAAAAGAAACCTTTATTCTGCCTTAAAATCAAAACTTTTCTTTCTTTTTTATTAGATATCATAAAAGTCAATTATAATAAGTGAAACATGCTAAACAATAAAGGTTTTCAGGCATATCCAAGTCAAAATTTATTTACGAAACATATGTCTAAAGTATAATAAAGTAAAATTGTCACGAATCCTTGCGGTTATAAAACACAGAACAAAAGTTTTCATTCTAAGCTTACAAATTAAAGTCAACAGAAGTTAATTGTTTTTCCCGTTATATTACATTTTTCCACAATTGTGAAGTTGACAACCGTCACTTTCAATTACTATCAAAAATTTAAGAGTTGTGTTAAATGGAAAGCAATTTCTTTTGAGCGGCACTGATTAAATTATTCTTATTAACATTACAAATATAAATCTGTTAGATAATCCCATTTAGTTTTAGTTAATTTAGTGATTTAAAGTAAGTACACAAATATGATTAATATTTGTTTTTGTTAATGTATTATTTTCCTTTATATATTTTGTCACATAACTTTAAAAAAAAAAGACACATAACATGAAACATTATTGAAGTTATTGTTTTATGATTATTACTATTGTATTTGATTAGGTATTTCAATTTTATTAAAGTGCTTTCATTACACATATGTTAGTCACGCGGATGGATGAGATTTAACCATTTTTTGAAACGATCATTTCCATACAGGAACTCATTTATAAAATAATGCTATAAAAAAACGGCAAACTTAATAGTAATTATTGTTTGAAAATAATGGTGCCCAAGAAAAGTAATTATAAAAATTTCTAATATATAATAAAATATATTGTATATATATATATACCTGTCTGCGTGACTAACTTAACATTTGATACGGACTGACCCATTATGATTTTATTATTATAGAGGTGGTAAATGTTTTCAAATATTAATTCATCAATATTTTTTTTCTGCACTTTAGAAACAAATAATGTACTCTTGAAATATTTTCATTTACGTAAAACGAAAATGAGGGAAAATATTTATGAATGAATACAATATAGAACTCCATCGCAAGTGTGTGTTTAGGCAGTGAATTAATTAACAGTAATCTATATTCGTACAGTAATCTATGTTGTTAAACCATCAATTTAAAGACGATCTGCCACTTGGTAAATCAGATGATGGCGATCAGAAATAACAATCTTATTCTTATAATAATAAATTTTAACGTGTTAAGGGTATCAACAGGTTATATGTGTGGGTGACAGTCGCACATTACCTATGACTTTTACCTCACATATTCGTCGTAATTAAGCGATTTTTTTCGAAGATTCCTTTTATGCCTTTCGAAATCTTTTAGACAGATTGTCTTGTAAGTACAAGACAATCTATTTAAATGCATTAATGATTTTGTATTGTAACATATCTTGAACGTGTTTCAATTAAACTCGCTAGTACACAACTATCCGAGTTCATTGTTTCAATATCACAACAAAATATGGAAAACAAAATCCTGTAATCTCATGTTTTTTTAAAAAGAATTAGAAAATCAGCCCATCCTCGTCTAAATGTGCACGAAAAGTACGTGCTTGAATAACATGAAAAATCTGGAATGGTAGTGCAATCATGCATTAAGAGGTAATTTCCTATAGCGATCATGAATTGCTATATGAATATTCTTTTGTGAACGTACACTTTCACTAACTACAAGAAGTAATTCCATAATATTTTATAAGAGGGAATTTCTATTCTTGAACTTATTAGATATTCATGCTGCGTATATTGTACTGTTGACAGATTAGGTAATGCTTTTGGATTGAAATAAGAAAAAAATCTGAATACACTAATGTATTGTTATAGATGCATAAAATATTCCAATATATATATATATATATATATATGTATATAAAATAGTCGTTATAAATACAGAGGAATGTAGCTAATGTTTTTTATTAAAATATAATACAATTAAGATGCATTTACTACTATTAATAATTTTCCAATGCTAAGGAAATACTTCTTTCTTTCTTTCTTTCTTTTTCTTTTCTTTTTTAATAATTTTATAACATGAGTTAAACTTTTTTCTTGATAATGTACTGATATAAAAATTAATATATTAAATTTGTATATTAATAAACAAACTAAAAAAAAAGAATTCTTTTTAGTTATTTAACGCAATAAGTAAATAAATAAACAAAACAAAAAAAATTAAAAAAGCATTATTATTTTATTATTTTATTATTTTAATTGATATGCATCACAGATAGAGACATTTTACACTCTTCTATAATAGTTAGGAACCTTCTTTTTTACGTCAATAATTAACAGAAAAAACCCAATTAAAATGCTTATTATTCGCCATCCTTTAACGCAGAAATTAGTTCCGTTAATTAAATCCATGATAAATTATAATAGTTCTTACATATTTAAAATTATAGAAACTTATTATCTATATGACAAAACTTTTAGCGTGAAAGGAACGAATATAAAGACGATGGTAAAAATTTTTAAATACAAAGAAAAGCCTGAAAAAATAATACTTTGATGTATTTCTTTTTAATTAATTTCTTGCATGTCAACTAAAAAGAAGTATAATCTAATTAAACGTAATTAGATATCGTTTCTACAAATCTCATATGAAGGTTCCCAAAATAATTATTTTCGGATAAGTAATTTATGAGAAAATTAGTTACATTAATACAAAAAATTCATAAAGCGAAAATTTAATTGAATTTGTAAATTGAGAAAGGAATACACCTTGTAATTTATTTAAAATTTCGTTGTTCATTTCATGCTTAGTGTTTATATTATGTTCTTTGTACGGTAGAGATATTTTAATTGAATCGGGTATCTTAAACTTCATTATTATATTTTATAATATTCTACAGTTAACATCA
The DNA here is from genome assembly GCA_963930645.1 of Salticus scenicus. Lineage (NCBI taxonomy): Eukaryota > Metazoa > Arthropoda > Arachnida > Araneae > Salticidae > Salticus > Salticus scenicus. Next base: position 63,900,055 of record OZ005659.1, on the reverse strand, counting down.
CTGGTTGAAATAACGCATTTTGCTAATTAACGAAAATTTACCTGGTGTAAAATTTGCTAAATGTAATTAGGGGAGTGTGGGGTGACCACGGGGTACAATGGATCGCTTCCTATAATTTATTTATTAATTTATTTTTATGGTTCATATTTTGGTACATAGATAGAAGCACTGCAGTGATGAAACTTAGCCGGGAACTTCATGCATGACTATCAATTTAGCCATATTAATCGTGAAGCTTAGTTTACGGTAGCCAAAAGTAAATACTTTCAGTTAAACATTTTCCTTTTCGTTTTTCAGCAATAATGATCTGGAACAGGCTGTTAATAAAGCTCATAGTAAAGAGCTAAGGCCATCTGTTATTATTAAAATATTTTTTTTATTTTTTATTTATTTTTTAATCATTCGCTGCCAGATGTCCAGACGGGTTACAATGGACCACGTTCCATTTACCCCAGTTCTCTGTCATAATAAACTGATTTACGATATCTGCATTTTTGAAGTGTTAGCTATAAATTATATATAAAAATTTCAGAGTTAACCTTAATTAGATCTACTATGTCTTCAAAGATGAATAAGAAAGCAATTTGTTTTGAGGTTTCTTCTTATTTATTTTTAATATCCATTCAGTTACTTTTGTATTCTTATATATTTACAAATATCATACAGCTATAACAAACTAAATTAAAAAATGCCAATGTCTTTAAATAGTTTAAGACACTTCAGATAGTTTTTATTATAGTACGGATCTCCGTAGGACATCTTCACAATGTTCGAGGTATGTCTTGAGAAATACAGGTCATTCCCAAGATTTCCTGAGGAAAAGATGTGCTATATGAGCTGTCTCCTAAAACGTAATGTATGTAAATATTTCATGGTCTCCTGAAAAAGAATTATAAACAATACATACGTCACGTATACATACTTTAGTAAAACAAGGCAACATAAAACAGTTTTTTTTCCACTTTTATACAATTCAACATTATTTAAATGAACTCAAGACCATTAACTGCATTATACAAGAAGCATATTTTACATTCCTAAAAGATAATATATATATATATATATATATATATATACATGTCCTGGAAACATTAATATCGATATTATTAATGCAATAACAGCTATCCGATGCCTAAATAATTTTGTATTAATCAAATATGGAGTTAAAACCATGCATACTTAAAATAGCTTGATAACTAATGTCTCTAAGAAATAAAGATTATTCACTGTGTTTCTGCAAAAGAACTTTAGAACTTCAATCACGAAAATCTGTACAGATTGTATTTCCTATCAAATCAAAAAACTCTAAGTACTTCAATCATGAATCTCTATAGCCACTGAGTTGATAACACGTAATTTGGCTATCAATATAATATGAATTGAATCTATAATTAAAATCATGCATACTTAAAATAATATATATATATAAAATTGTTTGTCTACAGTGATCGCGTGTTTGAGTGAGTGAGTAAGTGAGTGATTCCTCATCGCCCAACCCAAGCCCCTGGATCTAGATGCATGAAATCTTGTGACAATGTTCGTTTTAATACGTAGGTATCCACTAAGAAGCGATTTTACAAAATTTGCACGAGAGAGGGCAAAACGTAATTTCACAAAATCCTTCATATCTCAAACAAAAAAACTAATATCCGTAATTTTTTTACTTTAAAATGTAGCTAACACAAATATCTAAAAAATAAATTTCTGCAATTTGAGAAATTCGGTTCCCAAAGGAGGGGGAGAAGGGCACAAAACGTGATTTCAGATGCGCAAAACGGGATTTTACATAATCCTATATATCTCAAACAAAAAGAAATACGTGAAATTTTAGCTCTAAAATATATCTAATAAAAAAACCTAAAAACAAATTTCTGGAGTTTTAGATATTCAGCCCCTAGAGGGGAGTTGTGGTGGCAAAACGTGATTTCCAATAATTATTTAAATTGCAAACAGAGAAAAGATATATGTGAGATTTTTGCTCTAAAAATTCGCTCACACAAATATCTAAGAACCAACTTCTGGAATTTTAGAAATTCGTCCTAGGTAAGGCGCAAAGGGGACAAAAAAAAAAAAAAAAATAGAAAAACATTGGGACAGTTCAAAATTGGTACAGATAGGTTTTAGAGGCCTGCAAGTCAAATGAGGATATTTTCGAAAGTGTAAAGTTGTTAGGAGGGGAGGAAAAGGGGGAAGGGGCAATAAATAAAAATAGAGTTAGATCGTTCAAAATTGCTACATATAGGTTTTTGGTACCTACAAATCTATTACAGATTATTTCGAAATTGTAAAATTTTTTGGAGAGCCGAGAAGGGGAGAAGCGAAGGGGCAAAACAAGAGAAACACAGTTAGACCGTTCAAAATTGGCACGTGTATGTTTTTGGGTCTTACAAATCGAATGCAGATATTTTCAAAAGCGAAAAAGTGTTAGGACACACGGAAAAGGGTGGTGGCGGCGAAGGGACAAAAGTATAGAAAAAAGAGTTAGAGCGTTGAAAATTTGTATTATTAGGTTTTAAGGTCCGATTAATCGATTGCTGATATTTTCGAAAGTGTAGAATCATTAAAGTGGGGCGGGAAGGGGGCGGTGGCGGAGGCTAAAATAAAGAAATCTAGATAGAATGTTGGAAATTGGTATTATGTTTAAAAGCCTGAGAAAACGGGCATCTAGTAATGTGATTCAGTTATTTGAAAAGGGTTGCAAATTTTTGGATTATTAAAGCTCTTTTAATACTATCTTATGTGTATCTTTTCTTCCAGTCTTCTACGTGTATTAAAGAAAAAATGATTGTAAAATAAAAAGTAATTTTAATTATTAAAATACTTTTATATATTTATTTAAAAGTGTCATTCATTACAATGTGTTTGAAAATCCATAAAATTTCAATATATGTTTGTAAATGTTTTGATGTTTTTTTCTAGACTTTAAAGTTTTTTAAAGTTCATAATCTCTAAAATGATTAAATTAACTGAAAACAAGGGGGAGTTCTTAGATTATTAGCTGTTTTTAAATAATATCTTATATGGCCTTAATATTTTTTCCAACCTTTTACATACATGAAAAAGAAAAAGAAATTTTAAAAAAAGAAATAATTTAATATTTTGCAATATTTTTCCTAGATAAAATTAAAATTGCTTTTTTTTGTGTTAAATTTAAATTTGCATAAAACTCATTTCAGCGGTTGTGAAATAAATTAAGTTTTTCGCTTGGCCTTCACATCGATATTTTTCACAGTATGATCCGACCTTATTAAAAGAAACCTGCGGTTTCTTTTCTACGTTACACATGGTTAAGTAAGTGATGGTACAGTTTGCAGGAGATTTCTTTTTAAACCTTTCGGGTATTCCTAGAATCTGTCTAACCCAAAATTTGTTAGTGTTTCTGTCAGTGAGTTGTTGAGAGAAAGAGTCCCAAAGAACATTTTCAACAATAGATTTCATAGATTTGTAGGGAAATCTGGGTTGTGATGTTTGGAAGACAGAAGCTTTCTTTTCAGACAATAAATTCCATTGAAATTCATAATGAACAAGGATCTATTGAAGTACTATCTGTTTATTTTTTCTTTACCTGAGAGAATACACGCGATCGATAATCAAAAAGCAAGACTCAATCTGCAACTCAGTAGCTTGGAGGACGACTGTAGAATCTTACACGAACATTACTTTTTATATGCACATAAAAGGGTCTGTAGTTGTAAAAGAGGCAGGTGAATGACCACAGTTTCATCATCAAAAACAGTTTGTGAGGTCTGCGCCCCGGCATCAGTTGCAGCAGACCCTATCTTAAACTTAATTTAAGAAATAAGTTGATGAGACTCTTAAATAAATGTAAATAAAAAAGAGTTTATTTAACACGAAAATATTAGGGGGATTTACCCGTCAAGAAACTCAGAGAATAGTCAGATAAATGAATAAAAGAAATTTAAAGTTTTAGCCCACCCCTGGTGATTGACTAGATCAGGTGAGAAGCTTGCAGTTGCTCTTCAGAAATAACTCGATGACTTTAAATCCCGCAAAATGGAGGGAGATTCTAACCGCTCCACAACGTGTCACTCTAGAAATATACCACTACGAAGATCTAAATCACTCTCTAAAAACTCTCTTAAAATCTACTCCATAAACATGATAAATTATCTCGTAGTATCCACACCGCCACACAACACAACACTTACCACACTACACTTATTTATCTATCTTGAAAACCTATAACTTCATCACTTCCTTTCTCCTAACTTCAATAACCGATCATATTCACGCACCTTACGCAATCTGCGCAAGGCTTACTCTCCTTTTAGTGGCATGTATGCTGGCGTAAACACATCCCGACTCCATTCTATTACGTCACTCTGTGCTGGTACCAGACTTCGTGTTTCCAATCTTCTATCAATATTCCTTCACAAGGAGCTACATCATTTTGCCTCAACTCAGGCGCTACGTTACGATTTTACTCTCCACACCGCTTACCTGCGGTGACCTTCAATTGACTCAACCTGTTCTATCTTACAAGTTGTATATGGGTCAGTGGGTGAATACGATGAATAACTCGCAGTAAATACCAGCACCCGCGTTGATGCAATCGCTCATGCTGGAACCATCGGTATGCACTCGCAACAACTGTCTTTTCATCAGAAACTGTTTTTTCATCATATATTTAAAAAGGTGTAACGACATATTTTGTTACATAATAATTGCATTTTATTTTAAAAAGAGCCTAAAGTTTATATTTGAAAGGTATATATTTATTCTATTGAAAATCACTATTTAATTTAATACTTGTCCATCTAATATTCTCTTACAAAGATTTTGAATACTATAGTATTTCCTGTTAAACTTAATATTTCTAAATCTTTTGGATAGTTTAATTATATTTTCTATTAAGCAATTAATTTGCGAGATCTGGCTGTTTAAATCTTTGAAAGAACCTTTCAATAGGGAAAACAAAGCACAATTAATTAATTAATGCGTTGTGGAAATTGAAATTAATTTTCTAGTGCAATAGATAATCTGACTGTTTTTGCTAAAGTAATAAAGTAAGATTTATCATCTGGGGTATCAGACAGTGTTTATAGAATATATAATTTTTATAACTATAAAACATGTCTCATGTAGAATATGTTATGGAAACCATTCAATGTTTGTATACAGGACTACACAAAAGAACTAGATAATAGTGCGACAATACTTGAAAATTAATGAAAATGTATTTCAGGTTATGCCATGTGTTATTTTCATAGAATTACATTTATGTGCACCATGTGATGTGTACACAATCTTCAGAAGATGTACAAGGTTGCCAATATTTAAGCCATAACATTATTTTTATTGTTAGTGAAAGTGCTTTACTATAATATTTTACCATATAGAGGAGAGCTGCTCAGAAATTGAAATTAATTCCTCGTGTCTATCAGGTTAATAATGTTTTTTTTTTTTTTTTTTTTTTTTTTTTTGTATATTTATAGATACATTTTGAAGCTTCAAGAATACGGAAGTCAAGTTTTTAACGTTTGATGTTTTTCTGTGTCACTTTGAGTAAATTAAAAACAAATAATTTCAAGCAATCCAAATGTTGTATTTTGGAGTTCATACGTTTGTTATTGAGAAAGTTTAATCAAGATTGATAAAGTTCAGGAAATATTGCGTGAGAAAGTTGTCTGAATAATTTTTAATGAATTTTTGAATTTAATAATAGATTTGAATTCTATATAAATATACGTACAATAAAAAAAAAAAAAAAATGTGGGGTTGAGGGGTGCGATAGCCCCCTTACACAGAATTATTTGTCAAAAAAAGTTGATCCGAAGCCTAATTTGAAATGTTTTTACATAGTTTTGTATAACCATACTCGTTTTCTTACTCCTGAATCTCTAACTTGTATTTATAGTGTTAAATTTCAGGGTAAGAGAAAGTCGTGTAAGAGACACATCAGATTATTTACTTTCTCTCACCCATATATATGGTAGAGAAAGTATCGTTTTTGGATCAAATTTTCGAAATTTAGTTTTTGTTATATCTACAGGTTTTCAGGTCTCTTAAATCAAGAATCCCCAATCTGGTGAGTCACACACACGACTTTCTCTTACCCTGAAATTTAATACTATACATAATATACATTGTACTGCGAATTCATGTATATATGCCGCCTCTGACTCCTTTTAAATTTTAAGTAGTATTTCTCTTATCGCCCTGTATATAGACTGACAATATCATTTCTTAAAACACATAAACATTCAATTAAAATTTTCATGGAAACATTATTGAAAAAAAAAAAAAGTTTTTTTTTTTTTTTTTTTTTTTTCTGTCGAATTAAAATGATTGCTTTATTTAATTAGAATTATATCTTTCATGAAATAAAAGTTTAATTTAATAACTACTATTCATATCTAGTTTTAAATGCTTTTATTTTGAAATTTCTAATTAGTCTATTAAAATATATGAATAAACATATCTGTTTCTATATGAAACATACGGTTTTAAAACGGATTATAAAAGTGATTAAGAGTTTAGTATATATCCATTCCTATTCGTAAAATTCAAGCCCTTAGAAATATTAGGTTTTAAATAAAGAGTATTTATTAAGTTACTATAAAAATTGTTTAAGTTTATTAAGTTTATAACTAGTCTTTTAACTTCAATCTAACATAAAGTACCATTTATCGAATAGGTTTTAATTAATTACAAAATACAATAAAATGAATTACTTCCTTAATAAAAAAAAGATTTAAATTACGAATTAAGTTTTGATCGTATAGTATTTTAATCCCTACAAATAAAAAGTTAAAGCCGCGTTGTGTACAAAAAAATAAAAATAAAATAAAATAAAATTTAATCAAAGAAATTAAATTGCATAGTAATTAATCAGCATTAAATTTAATAAAAATCCAAGGTTCGGAAAATGGGTAGAAACTACCCGTAGACAAGAGTACCCCCCCCCCCAAAAAAAAAAAAAAAAGATTTAAATTATAAATACACAAGGTATTACACTTCATTAAAAAAAAAAAAAAAAAAAAAAAAAAAAAAAAAAAAAACACTAAGTTAGATTTTAAAATACAAAATTTTAATGAAATGCAGTAAAATTAAATTACAGGACTTTTAATGAGATCTACTTTAGTTTTTAATTACAGAGTACACCAAATTTCTCTACTTTAGCTAATTATGAACAATACATATAACATTAATTATCATAATAATAATATACAATTTTAGTACATACACCGCAATTACTTAACATCCTTCAGTAACCTTTCCTATAAAACAATCGTCGGTACATTTAGAATTACAGGTTACAATTCTTTATTAAATATCAAATAGACAAAAAAATATCAAAGGCATAATAATGTTGCTAGACTTACATAATTTTTTTTCTGTTCGCTGCAACGGTTAAGTCGAGGATGGACGTATCCAAGAAGCAGGCCCAATCAGACATCATCTTGTGCGTTTCAAAACCTCAAGATGTCAGCTGGAAACAGATATCAAACCACGAGTTATAACAGCACAGGAGAATCTCTCGACAAACGGCAACGACTGCGAGTCTGCTTATAATTATAGAAATGTCCAGGCAACAAGAGAATCTAATCAGAAATTCAGCATGACGCACTTTTAACTTCCACAAGGGGAAAAACAACTCGCTTAGCAGGCACTCCTCCCAGCCAGCGCAGTAAAACACAACAACAGTCTCTCATCACTTCAGAACTGCCAGCACAACTTAAATCGAAGTGCACGCCGAAGAAGCATGATCAAACTACATTTACATTCGATCGCCACTCTTCTTTCGAAAACTATCTCGTAACTTTCTCCGTCAAACTTTTGCGAAATTCCATTACCAGAGACTCTATCGACTCATATCTCTACGACTTATTAAATCTCACCTCCTTCCTCTTTTTTCTATCATCTACTTTTTCATCTCGTTCGTTCTTCTTCTTTTCTCTCTAAATCGCCTTTTTCAACACACTGCGACGCAATTATATTTCCATTCCACAGGGAGGGGAGGGAACACAGAACCTCGCGAAGAGCCCCAGTGCTATCAAGACCGTCCCACGTGGTATATAGCAACAAACAGCTCCTCCTTCACTGATACGTTAAAATACTCGTGTACGTCACCGAGAGGGGAGACTAAGACACACCTCCCACCGATCAGCTGCGAGCCCGGACAGCTGTTCAAAGATACTCGCCTAGCATTCCAACAGTGAAAAAGAAAAGCACTTGAAAATGAGTTTTACTACCCTGCTGAGTGGGATTAGAAATTCTCAAGATACTGATAACTTTTAAGCTGCGTTCACAATGAGATTATTTCTTCGCGTAAAAAGGGGTTTACAATTCAATACGTTGGGATTAAAATTTGTTACTCGTTAAATTACAAAATACTACGAGTAATGAATAGTGCTGGACGATATCAGAAATTAAATATCGCGATATATCACCAAGTTAATATCGATATTATGTGATATATTGCGATATTTCTTTCAAGATAGGAAAAAATAGACATTTGTTATTTTTTAAAGACATATGCACACGAATTTTAAAGTATACAAGCATAAAGTGTTTTCCATGTATTTTCTGGTATATTACTACCATAACTTTATCATAAAAAAAAAAAAAAAAAAAAAAAAAATATGCATAAAAAGTGAATCAATATTTTGTGTTTCTTATAACTTATACTGTTGCTTTTTAGTATACCTCTGTATAGTTTGTCCTCTATTCTTCCCATTTTAAGCTTTAATTATTTTAAAATCATATTTTAACACAGCTAATATGCGATCTGTGTTTTATTTGTACCAAGTATATCAAAATTCATAATTCTACTAAAAATAAAGCTTAATAAAAATTGTCTTAAGATTTAGGTATTAAATAAAAAGGAAAATCATTCTAAATAGTTAAGAATTGCCATTGGATACATCTTTTTTGGTCGTAGAGAGTAATATTTTTTACTTAAAACTCTTATATGCATCCTAAATGTCAGTTACTTGTCATTTTTATTTTTGTATCTGCTTACCAAATCATTACAATATTTTTTAAATGTATATGTGTTCAATTCACATTCGTAATAGTTTCATATATTCGTAATAGTTTCATTATATATATATATATATATATATATACATTGTCAGTATAAAAATTATATTATTTAAAGAAAATTATGTTAAAGTTTCATTTTGTTACTTAAAGTAACTCATTTTGCAATTACATGTACGGCTTAAAAAAAAAAAAAAAAAAGAAAGAAAGAAAGAAAGAAAAGGAAAGAGAAAAAATAAATGCTACATAAAAAAAGTAATAAACTATCCAATATTATATAATTTAATAAAGAAACTGTCACTGTAAAATTACTGAAGATAAGACTTTATTTTACATCAGTCAGATAGCACCCTTTCTCCCTTCTCATGTTTTCCAATGGGATTTTTGTCGCGTCGTTTTATAAAAATATTTTATTAAAAAATTAACTTTTTCGAATTCTTTTTTTTTAATATTACTCTTTGAACAGGTCGTCTTTTAGCTTAAATTCTGTTTTTTGAATATTACTCTTTGAACAGGTCGTCTTTTAGCTTAGTGAACAATTTTTCGAAAAAATAAATTTAAATATTTTACTTAGAGATCCACACTTAGAGTCCATAATTTACTTATTGAAATAAAATATTTAAATTAATTTTTTCGAAAAATTGTTCACCAAGCTAAAAGGCGACCCGTTCAAAGAGTAATATTCAAAAAACAGAATTCGAAAAACTTCATTTTTGAATGAGATATTTTTATAAAACGAAGCAACGAAAATCCCATTCGATAACATGGGAAAGGAGAAAGGGACTGATGTACAACCCAAACAGTGATGCCAGATGGTCGAAAATTATTTCCCCAAACAGGTCTTCAAATTTCCCCAATTCAGGAGGTTCTTTTCGAAAAAATCCCCAATTTGATTTCTACTAAAAAGGGGAAATAAAAATTTTTTCAAAAAAAATATCAAGCAGATTTTTGTGTGATAAAAATTCAGATTTTTCCCCAAAAGAAGGCAATTAAAAAAAAAAAAATCCCCAAATACCAATAAAGATACTGAAAGTCTCTAGTCGTAGGGTTAAATCATTACGTTATCAACATTGACAGAGTTAAAGAACTCCCCAGATTTGTCCCCAAAAATTTTAGAATTCCCCAAAAAAGTCCCCACAAACATTTGGTCCAAAAGCCTCAAAAATCCCCAAATTGGGGACAAAATCCCCAATCTGGCATCACTGAGCCCAAAGCGAGTTAAACACATAGCGCATCTTATTGGCCAGAAGATATGGATACTTTGAAATAAACCAATATCAATGAACCAATAGCAGGAAATGAGCTAAAACAAAAGATATCGTTTTCATTCGTCATACTCATAATAAGCGTTTGTTTTTATATCGCCTGTCTGTGGTATTACACCTACGATCCACGAGCGATGATGTGCAATATTATCAAACAACTTATACTAACGGTAGTATAAATTCTTTCATATTATCGTTTAGAGCCAGGGAAATGCATGAATGTAGAATGAGAAGTCAATATACTCTAAGAAGTCAATATACTATGGGAAGTCAATATACTGTGATAGTTTAATTTTCCTGATGAATATCATTGACTTTTTGTTTTTGGACAGTGATATTTTCAAGAAAGTAGATACATTGCGGTATGGAAAGAGAGGATTGTTTGGGGTTGGGAGTTTTAGTCAGTGAGTAATAGGAGGGGGAAAAGGGGGGTTGCATTAGTATAAGCTATTCAGGTCTCTTTTTTTTTCGGGCTTTGCTTGGCGCGCGGTGATGCAGGTTTGTGGCGCGCACAAGGGGTTGCGTCACTTCCGCTAGCCAAACGGTTTGTTTGTTTTTTTTTAGAAAACACTGTGAATAAGCTATTCGGCGTTCTCTTTATTCCGAGCGTGGTGACTGGTGATAGGTGCTAGTGGGGAACATTATTTATCGGCGCTTCGATCGATCGCTTAGTGTGCGCTAAAGAAATATCGTTAGAGGGATATATCAGCAGAGCTAGATCTTTAATATCGTTATTGCGATATTTAAAAAATATTGATACTTGGGGATATATTGATAAATACTCCAGCCCTAGTAATGAATGCCTCAAAACTGGAAAACAATGATATCGATTAAACACATCTTAATGCTTGTCAAGCATAAATTTTCGTGAAATCTCCAAAGAAATACTTCTCATACTTTACAGAATAGTACAAGTTTAAATCCTATTTACAGAAATATACAAAGGAATAAATATACCAAATTCCACCCTCAAAAGGTGCATTCAAACTAGGGATTATATACAGACAGAAATATTTTTAGCATCCATTCTAGAATTTTACACATTCCATTCATTACACATGTACACACTTACTATTTCTTTACCCATTTATTTATTTATTTATTTCACAAAAGTTTACTTGATTCAGGGAAAAATCGTTAAACCTGGCACATAAAATTACTAAAGCATAATAAACGCCGTGATAACTACTCTCCCGTCACAAAAAAAAAAAAAAATCAACCAGACATAGCCAAGACCACCACACACTGCACAAGCATCCGAGTATTCAGAAGGAGACAAAGATTTTAGACAACAGTTTTAAGCTACAAGTTACTTTTAAATAATTATTTATTTATTTATTTGTAAAAGAAAGTAATGAAAACTAAACCTGCAACATACCAACCTAGAAACAGCCAGAAACTCGCAAATCAGAACCCACATCACCTCAGATCAAACATAGACCCGAGGAATGCAAACCTCTAACCACCAGTTCCTGCCGAGCCTGTGGAAAGCCGATCGCTCTTCCCACACACCCTACAATCCCCAGGACGGAGTGATCACCAGCTACACCACCGCAGTACAAAAACTAACAACTCAAATAATAGTTCGGCCAAAATTTACTATTAAAAGAACTAAAGACTCTACTAACCAACATTAACTGAATACCCATCCGCCTGACATACATTCCGAACCTAGCACATGCACCGATAGCGACAATTTGGAGTTGCAGACCAATGACGCAAGAAAGGGTAGATAAAATTTAATTTTTTTTTGCCAGGCATATAATTTACTGACAATAAGAATACTCAATTATTTCAAATTTGTAAAGAAAAGGGGAAAATAACTAGTTGACTTTTCTTTTTGAAAACCTCCACATCGACTGAACTGTTACAGCTTTTTACAAGACACCACATAAGCAAGGAAATATCTGTTATTTCTACGTTTTTACATTACTTAGCAAACCATAAAACATAACATTCTTTTCAATATTGTACCGTTGGAACTTAATTCAATCACACAGTCTGTACAACGGAAATATTACAGAGGGTAAAGGAAAATTCTTGTCAATTTTACTATTAGAATGTTTCTCTATTTGAACGCGACATACTTTGTTATATTGTGTTAAAGATTTTTGATTGAGATCACAATGTTCATGCAAGTTTTATAAAAGTTCTATTCTTGTAGACATTGTCAATAAAATGTGGTAAAATTAGCAAAAGTCCTTTCTTTTGTTTCTTGTGTTACAAATATTCTTGAGCAGATGATACTTAATCATTACATACAACATTATAATTTTGCAAAACCTTGCTTTCTACTCCACCACAAAAAAAAAAAAAAAAAAACAACAAAGCTGACAAACATCTTGACTAGCACCGAGATAGACTCTGTTAATAAAAAAAATTAAAAAAAAAAAAAAAAAAATTACTACTCACGCCAAATGGCAACGAAAAAAATGGTGCGCTCAGATAATACATTCAAACAAAATATATCACCATCAGTTCGAATTTATATACACTGATGGAAAAAAATTCCCAACACCAGGAAGGAGCTGTGCTAGATAAACGAAATTTGGTATACGTGTTTATACATCTGAAAGATGACGTCGATTCAAATTTCGAGCTATGCGCATAAGTGTGGCGCTAGTAACAAAACTATGAACATGCAAATGACGTTTGCTTTAAATAAGCGCTGTAAGGTTCGTGATCGTTATTTACAGTTGAGATTTGACGTAGTGGGTTAATGTTAGTCAAGGATGCCTCTAAGAAGACGAAGAAGCCATTATCAACAGCTCACTGAGTTTGAACGAGGTCGTGTAGTAGGGCTACGAGAAGGTTGGTTTTCTTTCCGCGATATTGCAGAAAGACTTTGCAGGAATGTATCCACTGTGAATGAGTGTTGGCAGCAGTGGTCAAGGGAAGGTACTGCCTCAAGAAGACCGGGTTCCGGGCGGCCACGTGGCACTACTGAGAGGGAAGACCGCCGTGTTCGGCGTATGGCTGTGGCTAATCGTACTGCGTCTGCAGCTGAAACTCGAGCTGCAGTTGGCACCACAGTGACACAACGAACTGTTACAAATCGGTTACTTCAAGGACAGCTCCGAGCCAGACGCCCTGTAGCGTGCATTCCACTGACTCCAAACCACTGCCGTTTGCGACGTGAGTGGCGTCAAGCTAGAGCTCACTGGAGGACGGAGTGGAGATCTGTTGTGTTTTCTGATGAAAGCCGGTTATGCCTTGCTCGCAGTGATAGCCGTGTGTTGGTTAGAAGGAGGCCAGGTGAACGCCTGCAAGCGACCTGTCTGCGGCCTAGACAAACAGGGCCTACTCCTGGAGTTATGGTTTGGGGAGCAATTTCGTATGACAGCAGGAGCACTCTCGTGGTTATCCCACGCACCCTGACTGCAAATTTGTACGTCAGTCTAGTGATACAACCTGTTGTGCTGCCATTCATGAACAGCATTCAAGGGGGTGTTTTCCAACAGGATAACGCTCGCCCTCATACCGCTGTTGTAACCCAACATGCTGTACAGAGTGTCGACATGTTGCCTTGGCCTGCTAGATCACCAGATCTTTCTCCAATCGAGCACGTATGGGACATCATTGGACGACAACTCCAGCGTCATCCACAACCAGCATTAACCGTCCCTGCATTGACCGCCCAAGTGCAACAGGCATGGAACTCCATCACACAAACTGATATCCGACACCTGTACGACACAATGCATGCACGTTTGCATGCTTGCATTCAAAATTCTGGCGGTTACACCGGTTACTAATGTACCAACATTTCACATTTGAAATGGCTCTTCTCGCCAATGGCTCTACCTGTGATCTTGAAACATTAATCAATTAAATATGTTACCTAGACAAATGTATTGCTGAAATTTCATTACTGTACAATAGTTTTTTCTTGGTGTTGGGATTTTTTTTTCCATCAGTGTAAGTGCAATCCCTAACCCGATTAATATATTTTTTCACTTTTTCTATTTTTATTCTAATTTTTATATTTTTTCAATTTTTATTTTTGTATAATTAATCGAGGACGGCCAACCTTTACTCATATACAAGGAGAAAAAAAAAACTTTTTTCTGGCCACCCTCTCCACAGCTTTAGGGACAAATATTTTTACCCCAAACAAAACCCTTTATATGATAATTTCCCTCAGAGATCATCTTTTTGAATGAGTAATTACTACCAGTTATAATACACTTATAAAGCATACATAATACAAAACACACTAACTTATATACAAATATATTTACAAAATTTTTCATATTTACATTTTTTTTTTTTTGCCTATCTATTTCTAGGACGAAGGTTATAAGAATGATTGGCAAGCGGTACTACCTTACGAGCACCTACCACCTTTTTTGATAACCATTTTTCACTGCCTCGTTGACTGACGGTGACATGGCCATGGGACCATCGACAGAGGAGGGATTAGCCTGGGACACCTGTTCGACATCATGCTCACTAGAAATCCCAGCCCTGTCCGTAGATACGACATCAATCTTGGTTGTGCAATTCTGTAGCTGATCAGCTAGACTATAACCCAACAAGTTGTCCTCACCAGCACTAGTACCAAACACGAGCCGGTTCCTTCTTTTCTCAAGCCTCTCCCTTCTACGCAGCTCATAAAGATCAACAAAAACCTCTTCCTCACAGGAGTCCTCAACTAAAGATTTAGTTACCGCGATATCTTGTTCAGTACCGTTACCTCTCACAAACGCAGGGAAGACAGGTTTACTAATAATTTTTGTCAGCCTATCCACATGAACTATTTGGACATTCTTACTGTTACATAATTCCTGTATTTCAAAATTTAACTCACCTAGCTTACGAACCACCCAAAATGGACCACTATTGAGCTTGTTAAACTTCTTACATAACCCCGGTTTTATGGTAGGAGTAAAAAGCATGACCAGACTATCCACATTTATCTTTTTATTCACGGCACTTTTACTTCGAAACTTTTCTTGCCTGTCCGCCGTTTGCTCTAACAATAGTTTAGTTTGGGAAAAGACTTACTGCAACGAAGGAATTAATTGATCACAATAGGATGGGCAATCATTATAGTTCATAGGTAAACTAGCCTCAAGAGTATTATAAGGTAGTTTTATGTCCATACCATGAGTAACAAAAAATGGGGTCTCATTAATAGTTCAGTGAACACTGGAGCGCAACGCCAACAACACAAATTTCAACTTATCGTCCCAATCATTATAGTGACTATTGACCAGATGTGCCAGGGCATTATTCATAGTGCCATGGTACGTTCCACTTTAGCATTGGAGCAAGTGTGGAAGCTTGAGGTATGTATGTGCTTGATCCCTAACCGTTCATACATCTGAGCAATTGCCTTACTCATATAATTTGTCCCCCGGTCAGTAATTAGTTTATCTGGAGTCCCATGCCTACATACAAATCCCGCCAATGCGTCAGCTACAGTATCAGATGTTATATTGGACACAGCAAAGACCTCGGGCCTCTTACTAAAGCTATCGATGGAGACAATAATATACTTGTTTCCCTTTTCGGTAGTGGGATAAGGCCTACAAATATCCGAATGAATTTTCGAAAAAGGGGACTCAGGAATCTCTAACCTCTGGAGTTCAGCCAACCTCTTGGGTTTATGGGCCCTGAACTCCAGACAAGACTGGCAAGAGGCCACAAATCGTTTTACATCAGCAAACATACCCTGCCAATAATAATTTTCCTTAATTCAATGGAGAGTCTTGAAAAAACCCGCATGACACGCAACATTAGATTCATGAGTCATACTTAATATTTGAGGAACCAGAGCCTTAGGCACAAATATTTTCTCTCCCGCCTCCTTCCTGGACTTGGGACTCAACCTTTTACACATAAGCACCTCATTTTTGACAAAAAAATTATAAGTTTTTGGATTAACTGGCAATTCTTTACAAAGCCTATTATTTACATATTTACAAAATTTGTCACTGCCCTGAGCAATCTGAATATCCTTCAACAACGCACCACTATCTGCACCATGTATCTCCTGACAAGCCCTCTCAGTAACAAAACAGTTTTTACCACTTTCACTATTCCTATACTGTACACTATGCTCAACAAATCTAGACAGAAAATCCACCACAGAATTGCACTTTCCTTTGATGTACCTAGATTCAAAGTCAAACTCGCTGAGAGCACATAACCAACGCGCAATCCTGAAAGTGGGGTCCTTAAGCTTTAAAGCGTACGTAAGAGCAGCATGGTCAGTGTATACAATAAATTTTCGATTAAAGATGTAGCATTTAAAATACTGGATGTATTGCATTTAAAATACTGATGTATAAAGATGTAGCATTTAATATACTCGGTCGTTGACTATCTAGACTCAACCTTTTTCAGTTTTCGACTCGCGAAAGCTACAGGGTAAGGAAAATTTTCTTCGTCCGGTTGACATAAAACTGCTCCCAAAGATACAGCAGAGCTGTCCGTGAAAATAATAAAGTCTTTAGACATATCAGGTAATTTCAAAGATGGAATTCTAATTAGTTCTTGTTTTAAATCCTCAAATTCAACCTCAGCCTTCTGCGACCACACACATTTATTTTCATCCTTAGTTAAATTAGTGAGAGTAATTGTTCGTTTAGAGTTGTCACTAATGTGACGCCTGTAGAAACCTACTGACCCAAGAAAAGACCTAACTTGTTTTCTATTGGAAGGACGTTTGATTTTTTTGATTACTTCTACATTCTTTTTGGCTGGAAAAATTTCTCCATCACTAACCTAAAAACCCAGAAAAGTAATCTCCGATTGGAAAAAATGACACATAGAAGATTTTAGTTTAAGATTATGCTGCCTTAACCTATTGAATATTATATGTCTAACTTTTGAAAATGAGAATCAATATCTTTAGAGGGCACACAAATATCATCAATATAAATTAGTATATTAAGATCCGACAAACCACATAAAACTACATTCATCAAACACTGAAATGCGGCGGGGGATGATTTAAGACCAAATGGACTTCTGGTCTATTGCAATAGCTTATCGTGTGTTACAATTGCGGTGAGATGTTGTTGATCGGGAGGAATCTTTTGCTGAAAGAAACCACTGGTGAGGTCCATGGTTGTGAAATACTTGGATCCAGCCAGCGAGTCAATGGTTTCTGCTATATTCGGGATTGGATAATTGTCATTTGCAATTTTTTTGTTCAATTTACGGAAATCACAAGCGAGACGAAATGACCCATCTGCCTTTTTGACCAAAATAACCGGTGACGCGTAGTGAGAGTTTGATGGTACTAACATTTTTGCTTCGAGTAATGTGTTAATTTGCCTATCCAATTCGTTACGCAGGTTATATGGAACTCTATACGGAGTACATCTTACAGGGGTTTTGTCGTCTAACTTAATGTTATGTAAAACAGTATCGCAGCCAGGGAGATCTAAAACAGAAGCCGCAAAGACATCCGAGTTATTTTTTAAAAAATTTTCCACTTTTACTTTTAATTCAGAATCTAAATGGTCAAGTTTAAAATTTGTATCCCATTCAAGGTTAATATTTTCTACCTTCCCAGTCTCCTCCTCCTCAACACAATTTACATAGTCATCAGACTGGTCACTAAAAATTTCTTCCATAAAACCGTACTGGGAATTTTTATTTATGTGGACAGGAGATTCATTAATGTTTAAAATTTTGACCTTTAAGTTGTTTGGTGAATTTTGACAAATGGTGTGACTAATAACATCAGTCTCCCCAATAAACTTATGCGTATAGATTAAGACATTCTCTGTATTGACACAATTTAAATCTGTAATTTTTACATTGATAATAGTCTCAGAATTTGTGGGTAAAACAAGCTTTTGTTTTGTATAAACCGGAATGGATTTTATACTTGAATCTATAAAATTTACACTCTCGCAATGTTGTAAAAAAATAGGAAAATTAAAATCTTCCCCACTAAGTATTTTATTTTTACAATTTATCTGAACCTGAAATTTTAATAACCAAGGAACACCTAAAATTAGTTGAAAATTTGGTGATATGCAACCCTTAGCAATACTGAAGTTATCTCTGAAATCCATTTCAACTTTGTCCTGAATTATTACTTCACCCCCAAAAGAGTTTTTAAATTTACTTGACATGGCATTTTACATAAATTTACATTTCTCAACACAACATCTGACACAATATTACAGCTCGAGCCAGAGTCAATAAACCCATACCATTTAGCATTATTAAACTCAATCTCAACATTTTGTAATTTGCAGCCTACTGTATTCCAATTCCCGCCGGTAAATTCATAATTTTCTTGGTTACTATTATTTACACTAGGGTTACCAGCACCCTCCTCACACCTGACATACGGCATGGTGAGCGATTCAAATTGAAGCATAGAGTCCCCTGCAGCCGCTCTTTCTGACGAGACCCCTATGAGTTTAAATTTTCTTCATTACTAGATTGTGCATTACCCCTGTTACTTTGATAATTATTTCTGTAATATCGAGGGCGCCTATGAACCTATTACCTTTATTCCTACATTCGCTTTTATAATGCCCTTTAACCCCACAAGCATAACAGACCACTTCCTTTTTTGGACGAGGCGGAGGCCTACTTAACTTCTCAGGTAACACATAACGTTGTTATAGCGTTGCAAATAAGTCTGAACAGTGAAAAATTAGTTACGTTTTTTTTATGTCCGTTGAAAAATAGTTTTTATTTCGCAATATTCTCACTGAACAATTTCGAATATTTATTTAGTAATAAAGAAACCTATAAGAAACGGTGTTTTATGGTTGTACTTTTCTGTTATTTTTTCGACGTTTTAAAATAGGTATTTTATTAGTTTTTGTTTTCCTTTTTGATTCTAATAAAAAATATGTTTTTTCAACGACTTAATAGGTACTTTTTATAAGTCATTATTTCCGTCAAATGACGTTGAATCTCTTCAACTTGATATCGATATACGATTGTGAATTGGCGGGATGTGCGTATTGTAATTTTCTTTAGAGTTTTAGAAGATGGTGTGCTGCGAAAGAACTTCTAACATGATAAGAAAGGAAGCTTTTGGCAAAGTAATTAACTAGTAGTAGATGTTCTTTGGCTTTCGGAAACCGTAACTAATGAAGGGGTTCATATTGTACGCTTTCTCCCGTTAAACATGCGAAATCGCCAAGTATATTGTGGCAAACCTAAAAGCGTCTTACGACGCGTGCCATTTTGAGAGTGAATGTGATGTGAATGAAGTTATCGCTTTCCTGTTAAATTGGTATGAAAGTTTTCTGTGAAACAATAATTAACACGTTAATCGCCACGATAACATCAGAAAAATTTTCACATGGGCCATGGTAACTTTATTAGATAATTTAGTAAAAAATGTATCAAGAAAACTTAATGTATCACAGAATTTTTTTTTTTGCCAAAATTCCCGGAAAAACACTATTTTTTATGACACACATATATGACTGACATGGCCCTATATTAAAACTTTTTTTCTCGACAAGCCGTGTCAGTCTTATATGTCTGACGCATCCAAACAACATACAACAAGTATTACCTGTTTATGCAAATGTATCGTTTGCGTCGGACATCTGTGATCCTTCTACCAAATCGCGTACATCAGACATATATGTCTGACATGGCTCATGTAGAACTACTTAGCGTCAGGCACATATGACCTTTTTGATTTTCGTTTAATTGCAAACTGTAATTTTTCTTTATATTAATTAACATTCCCATTTTCTGCTTGGATTTTATTTATTCTATTATTATTAATAAAATTATTATCTTTTTGATAGTCTTTTAACTGCAAATTTTAATTTTTGTTTACATTAATTAACATTCCGAATTTCCGCTTAGATTTATTTATTTTATTATTATAATCACAAATTATTATCATTTTGGTTATCCTTTAATTTCAAATAAATACTCTTAGCTAATAAATAGACAATCACAGGGATCTAAATGTTGGTTTATGGAAATTTTAAATATTCGATTTTTTAGCTTTATTATTATTAAATTGTGTGAATTAAAACTAACTAGAGTTTACATAAATAAAATAATTTTAAAACAATATGTATAATTAGTATAGTATTTTTTATTGAAATCTATGAATTTTATCTATGAACTGTTTTCCACATAGATACATCTCAGCATCTGTTGATTAAAATTACACCAAATTTCATAAACAATTGATTAAGGAAATTAGTATGTTCTATCTAAAAGCGCCACTTGCAGTTATTTAACATGCACTGAAGTTTTATAGAGGTTCTCAGAATAAAGGTTTTATATACAGAATTTGCAGCAATTTTAATTAACAGATGTTGAGATGTAGTCATGTAAAAAATCTCTGAAAGTGAGTTATGAGAGCATCGCCTGTCGGCTGATACAAACTCTTAACTAATTCAGTATTCGTTTTTATATTGGTTGTCTCACATATCAAATTTAGTGCAGTTGTATGTGCTATAAAATTTAGCTTTCCTCATGAAACAGAAGTTAAAAATTTTTACGAATCTAATATTTTCGCATATTGAGTATTAAAAAGTAATAAAATTAATCACAAAAAAAGTCTAAAAATTAAGTACAAAAGATTGTTCCAAAACTTTTTTAACATGGGAATTTTTTCTTTTAAAAATTATTAGCAATATTTTAGAAACGAAAATTCAATGGATATATAGAGCTAGCTATTTTTCTTTGATTTCAACGTTTATAAGACATAAGAAAAACCGTTGAAAACTGATATAAAAAACACGAGAGTATTGCGATTTTGAACAACCCTTTTTACAACGGTTTTTTTTTTTAGGTTTTAAAATGTATTAAAACAACCGTTGAAAGATGAGAAAATCAACGAGGCATATTTTCAGATTATTAACGTTACAGAAAAACGATCATTCAACGGAATGCATTGCCGTTTGTTCAACGTTTAAAATACCATACTGTACTATCTGAGTTATTACTCTCAAGTGCCTGCACCTTCAAGCTTAAATTAGCTATTTGTTCCGTAAGATCAGCGATTATATTTGTAAGACCTGACAATTGAGAATTTGACATTTTGGAGCGGTTGTTACTAAGTTGAGCAGCACAAGCCATTTCTAGCTGATTATGCTGCATGTTGTCGATTACCGGTTGATTTGCTTTAAACGCTCTTTCTTCCGCAATGTCAATTTGCTCTAACTGTGAAACTGACACTGGTGAACGGGCTATTACACCTCTCTTAATGCTGGGGTGAAGATTCTTTACCAGCATGGCTAAAAGCCACTCCTCCTCAGTTTGAGCCCAAGCACTCTCGGGAATTTTCTGTGCTTTTACGACTAATTTTACCTTCCGTTTGGCCCTGACAATAAAATCCTGAACCGGCCTATTAGCATCCTGAGCAAAATTCCAAAAATCACTAAAGACCTGGTGAAGGTCTGGCTTTTCCGTGAATCTGTTCCTCAATTTATTTTCTACCTCTTTAAATTTTTTTACATTATGGGCATAATACCTGAAAACCTGTTGAGCAGCACCGGCCAGTCTTTGCTTTACTGCAAAAAAATAGTCCTCTTCCTTCCATCCCGCATACTCAGCTAACTCACTAATTTTATGGAAAAAATCATTCACAGAAAAATTGGGATCCCTGCCCGTGAACACCGGGATTAGTGAAAGATTATCAATTAGGAATTCCCTACGCCGGCCTTTTACTACTTCCGGATCCTGGGTTATCACCATATTTAGAGCCGATTTCGGACCATTTGGCTGAGTAGCATCAGTAACCTTTCTATTTTCCACATCCGTCTCAGGATTTTCACCTATATTGCTTACTTATACACCACAATGCAAAAGCAAAAAAATAAAATTTTTGACTAATACTACAGAAATTTACAGAACTAACTTTACATATAAGAATTAACCCCTTGACCGCCAAGGCCACAGCCAAATGTTTAGTTTCTCAAAAATGTTTTAAAAATTTTACTCCTAACCTACACATTTTCCTATCCAATACAATACAGAGCAGAAAGCAAAGTTGTAAAAGGGAGAGAAAAAAGAAAAAAAAATATCACCGTGAATTGTGTCATAAAATTATATATACAATAAGATAAATGTGTGTAATAAAAATTATTTAGTAGAATTTCTCGCATGTGCGTAGCGTATAATTTAGTATGCCATATTTCATAAAAATGTGTTTGCACTGGGTCTAATACCTATGTGTTATAATTAAAAAAGTGGAAATTATTTTTGTTTTTTAAAGAAAGTGTTATATCTCCATTAATATATGTGGTAGCCTCACTGAGATAAAAAATATACCGCCTTCATCTGGAATGAATATGTGGCCATTTTCTAAATCCTTAAACTAGAAATTTAGATTTCCGAGCTATGCGCTTAAGGCAGACCAATAAACTGAATAGACGAAATGATGGAGAATTTCTAGTCCACACATTTCTTGATGGTGAAATATTATTCTGAATCTACAGAATCTTTTGTATGGCGAGAAATTCTCGCTTGATTATCTAGAATTGTGTCATAAACCAAGATTATAGTTACTGAAACCCGCCTCTTGTGTTCGCATTTATATGGAGATATTTTCAAATAGGTTTGACCTCGATAATATAGACAAACTCTCTAGAATTCTAATAGGGGTTTCTAGAACTCGCTTTCAAAGAAGGCTAGAATTTATAAGGGTGACATGAAACATTTTTTCTAGGGCCACAACGTAGATTCTAGATATCTGTTATAGATTTTTTTCTCAGTGCTCATAAAATTTTATACAGATAATGAGAAAAATTCTCTTAATCAAATGCTACAGCCAAAACGAATTTAGAGCATTACCTTTTACAGGGTGAACCAAAACATTTTGATTTTTGTTTAATCTTTTACTGATCCGCTTTTCTTTTTCAGGACATGATCCGCTTTTCTTTTTTTCTCTTTCTGAAAATATGAGGTATAACAAGTTCTTTACAGTACCAAAGTTTCAAGATTATACCTAAAGGACTTTTCTAGGTATTTGACAAAATGTTTAAACTCGAGAGTGTCCAAATACTCATTGTGTAATATGTATTATATATGTATTATATATATATATATATCTTTCAGTAACTGCCATTTACATTTATTTTAAGATACGTTTTGTAAAGCATAACAAATCTAGTCATTCTTTAGAATTCATAAGTGTAAATGCGTGCTTCAAAATGAGTTGTCGGGAAATAAAACAGACTCTTTAAAAGTTTAAAAGCTTAGTATGTTTTCATGCTTCTCAGTAAATATTAATTCCTTTTATAAGAACAAATAACTTTTACACTTAACAAAGTGCTCTAATTTGGTATCTTTCACAGTAAGTAACATAAGATATATAAACTTTCGCTTTGCTTTAATTGATGCGTCATGACATAATGGAAATGTTACTGCAGGGTGTAATTGAAATTTTCATTAAGCGTCCGTAAAATCATTTAGTATGTCGAATGAAAAATATATCAGTTTATAGTATTCGATTAATAACATACTTACGGAAAGAATAATACAGTGCGTTGCATGAATATAAACGCACCTTAGCTTTAAGAATTAGAATGGTATAGAAGTGTAATAAAAAAATATGAATGGATGACACTTGATGCAAACTGTATGTGTATGATTCAAGAAATGAAAATACGAGTCAAAACAATGAAAGACCAATATTCTTTTTTAGAAAACAATTTCAGTGAATTTATGACAAAAGTACATGTTGCATGAATTTAAACGCACATGTAAAAAATAGATAACTGAGTAACAAATACTGCATCTAATACTTTGTAAAGCTACCATGGGCTTCTAGAACAGGTCTAAATGCCTTGGCATTGACTGATATAGTGGCATGAGGTAATCCAAGCTGATTGTCTTCCAAGCTAATTAAATGGCCGATTTTAGTTCATTTTTCGTGTTAAACTGCCTTCCGTTTACGTAAACACGGCGAACCAGAATACCCCATACGTTCTCTATTATGTTTAAATCGGGGCTTTTTAAGGGCCAATCCAGAACTTTAATTTTATTGTCACGGAATCATTTTTTCACGATATGTGCTGTATGTACAGATACACAGTCTTGCTGAAAAATATAATTTCTTCCAGCTTTCTTGACTGCTGGACGGCGGAGGATCCTTGTGAGTATCTGGACATAATCTACAGAGTTCATAGTGTTCTCCACGAACTCTAATTTGAAAGTCCCTTTAAAACCTATGGCTGCCCACACCCTGACAGACCCACCTCCAGATTGACGTTTTGAACAGTACATTTCTTCGGTTCTCAAATCGTGCCAGTAACTATGAAATCCGTCCGCGCCATCGAGATTAAATTTTTTTCATCTTAGAAGATGACTTTTTCCCAATTTAGTCGATCTAGAATCCATTTTCGTGCCCATTCCAACCGCATATCTTTGTGCTTTTGAGTGAGGGGTGGTTTCGCCTTCATTTTCTTAAATTTAATGAATGTTGCAACTTTGATTGTTCTCCATATGGTTGTCCGATGAACACCCAGCTTGTATTGAGCCTTTATCTTCACACAGGAAATATTCTTATTCTTTGCAGCGTTGCATATTCGATGTTTGGCGTAACTGGTGAGCTTTCCTGTTCGCTTCTTATACGCTATTTTCCCATAATTTGCTCATTTCTTTATATAACTTCACACAACCCTCTCACTTCTTCCTATTCGGTGCCCAATTTCATGATTGCTAAACCCTTTACTACGCACGAAGTTTTTTTTTATCCTCTCGTCTACTGCCAAAGTTTTCCCTCTTGCCATCCTAAACAAACTCCGTAAATTTTGCACTCAGGCATTAAAACTATTTTTAGAGAACTTTAGCAACACGACTATCTATGTTTTAATTTAATTCCGGTGGCTCTGTTAAATTTTAAGCGCAAAATACAGAGTGCGTTTAATTTCGCGCAACAAACGAAAGACAGTGAAAATAAGAAAATGCTTAGACACTCATTTACATAAGCTTGTATGAGCCTAAGCGTACGTGCTCAAAGCACCTTATTCAGTTGTTAGTCATATGCAATAACTGTAAGTCACATTCCTTCCTTTTAAATTTTAAAAATTCTATTTCTGGTTATTGGAAAAGGTGCGTTTATATTCATGCAACGCACTGTACTACACGATGTTCAAATTAGGGAGTCCAAGGAATTTTAATCATAGAAAAAATTGACTTTTTGAAATGCAGTAGAATCTCGTGCAATGTGCTCCCACAAAACACGATTTCCTATAACGCGACGAAAAATCTGCGACTATTACTCATACAACACGATAAGGAGTCTCGTATAACACGTAAAATATAGGAAGCACGTGACATTTTTTCTGCTTCCAACCTGTTCAAGGTTACTTACTTTTTCACTGCAGATAAGGATTGCTTCGTTACCATGCCAACACCCGACGCTTTTGGTCTCTTTGCGGAACCATGGCTCCCTGCGATTCAATAGCGGCTGTCCAGACGAGAACTTGAACAATGCAAGTACCGTACAAGGCACAGTTACTCTCTTCTCCGCTTGGTGCGCTAGTTACACGTCTCGTATTTACGATATGTACTTACTTGCACACGAAGATTTTTGACAATTTAACGAATTATTTTTATTACAACTGTCTTGTAATGCACAAAACTGCTTGTTAAAATTTCTTAAAGATTGCAAAAACCTTAATATAGAACCAAAATCTCTATTGATTAACCATAAATCTTTCCCTCCAACTTGTAAAAATATAATCCTTACTGCTCAAATGAAAATGTTAAAAAATGTCATTCTAAACTTAAGGAAATCTATTAAAACACTTGAAAACGAAACTTACTATTGTTATTTGAATCTTACGCACCTTGCTCAACCTGAGGACCTGGATAATTTCTTGAAAAAATTATTTTTTAATATAGATAAATTTCAATATTAAATGACTCTAAAATATAATTGAAAAATTGAAAAATTTTTCGATATGCAGCATACAGTTTCTAAAAAATCGGAAAACTTCAATAGATCGGAAAACCTTTTCATCAACCTATCAAACAACAAATTCACTTCAAGAGAACTGGATATTCTAAATAAAGGTTCGAATTTTGCTTTTAAAGCTCGTCTAAATCCTGTGAACATTATTTCAAAATTTGAAAATATTATAAAAGATATTCCAAAAGAACATCAAGATCAAGTCCGTTCTCGTGCAGTTTTCTCATTAAATAAACATTTAAACCTCAATAGTGGGTCCAGTGATATACCCAGACAGCACATCGCCTTCCCAGGATATCGTCAAGATGTCTTCTGGATGCAAAGACATCCCAGAAACATCCTTAAGATGTACTGTGGATAAGTTAAGCCTAACTGTGCTGTTAGGGTAGGTATTGCAATTTCAAAACAAATCAAAACTAACAAAAATGTACGATTGCTACTTGCAGATAAATCAAAACAACTTGTTGCCCTTAACACTAATGATTTTTACAGTAAAGCTCTCGATGCCATTAATGACCTTGCCTGTATTATACTTAAAAGACATTTTTATCTCCTGGCCTTATTCAAAAAATTCGCTTTTTAATTTAATTGATAGTTTTAATAACCAATTTCCATCTGAAAATTTTACTTACGAAACTGAAACTAATCGTACTCTTCCGTTTCTCGACCTTAAGATACATCGTAATACTGATAATTAAACTATATGGTTTGTCGTTTTTTTCAAAAATTCCTTTATTCCCTTATCTGTCCCGGCTGATTCAGCTCGCCCTACTAAATATAAAAATGCTTTTTTCAATTCCTATATTACACGTGCCATAAATTATACAACTTTTGAATTTAATGAAAAACAACAAATTAACAAAATTATTAAAATCGGTAATGCTGCAGGGTATAGTAAATCTTATATTATAAAAATTGTTAATAAAATAAAAAACAGCATGTCAATTAATCCTATTAATCATACTTTGAATTCAACTTGTAAACTGCATTATACCACTAGTCTTCCCTACTGTAAAGAGTTCTATAGTTTTCAAAATTATATTCAACGTAAATTTAATATATTAATTCCTTTCAGTTCCCCCCTAACTATTAAACAATTAACTCTTTGTGATCGTGACCAAACTGGACCTACTGGAGGAGTATATAAAATAACCATTGAAAATAACAAAGAACTTTTCTGTTACATTGGACAAACTAAGCGAACTTTAACAAAACGAATTCAAGAACATAAGAGTAATATAAAGGAAGGAAGAAGTTCTACGTTAATTGATTTTATTTATGATAACTTTAACGCTACTCCTATGTGGGATAACGTCAAAATTATTTCAGCCCCTCCTACGATCCAAGAACTGTATCTTTGGGAAGCTATAAATATAATTAAACATAAAAAATCAATAAATTGAAAAGATGCTGCAATTTTGCCAATAATTTGGCACCATATTATAAAATAACTTATAGCTTGTTTTTTCCAGTTCCGGATAGTTTTACTCTTCAATAGCCTCAGGCGACTCTTCAAAACACATGTAATAAATAGCACTTCGTCACCCTGTAATAGTTCCAACCTCCAAGTGTAGCACCTCCTCATCCTGAAATAGTCCCAGCCTCCAAGTGTAGCACTTCCTCTTCCTGCAATAGCTCTAGCCTCCAAGTGTAACACTTCCGCATCCTGCAATAGTTCCAACCTCCAAGTGTAGCACCTTTCCTGCAATAGTTCCACCTCCAAGTGTAGCACCTTGTCTTCCTGCAATAGTTCTAACCTCCAAGTGTTGCACCTTCTATTCCTGCAATAATTCCAACCTCCAAGTGTAGCACCTCCTCATCCTGAAATTGTTCCAACCTGTGTAGCACTCCCTCCTCCTGCAATAGCTCCAGCGTCCAAGTGTAACACCTCATTACCATGTAACAGTTCCAGCCTCTATCTATGACTTTTAGTTGAATATATTTTATGTAAGGACTTAACTGTTAACCATGTGATACAAAAGTACATATAACTGCTCTGAAGTATGTGTAAAACCAAATTCCCTGATGAGTCCTTCTCTTATGTAGACGAAAAGCTTTGAAAGTTTTTTTTTTTTTTTTTTTTTTTTTTATAAATGTATTTTTAACGTGTTTTTAAAGTGTTTTTAATTTATTAAAAATGTTTTAACAAATTTAAAATGAATTAAAAAAAAAATCTTGTATTTCTTTTTATATATATATATATATATATAAAAGTCACTAATTATAGACATAAAAATCTCTTTGAAATAAGCCAAATAATAATAATAATAATAAAGATAAGAGGGAACTGTATATAGGAAGGAATATTTAATAATTGTGCTTGAAAAACCAAATCCATATTCGAAATAATTGTAAGTATTTATTACATTAGTACCTGAAATATTTTTTATTTATTTTATTTTATTTTTTAATAATATCTACGTTTTGTACGCACATTAAAATTTTTCTTTGTGTAAATTTTTTACTTTTTTTTAAAATAATTGCCTTAGAATTATATGTAGATATTTTTATTATACATCTGCAGTGAAAATAACTAATAATTATTATATTGACATTTCTTGAAAATTATTTAAAAATAAATAAATAAATTAAATAAATTAAATAAATAAATATTTACAAATTTTGGGGGGAAAAAGTTTTGATGCTCCCTTTTAATTAATTCTTAACTTTTTCCCTTACCTTTTTGCTCCACTTGAGGCCGCAGGTTCTGTTCTCTAAGCTGGTAAAGGGGAGATGCCGGGTTCAAAGCCATGTTGCGATCGTCGATCCAGCCATTCTGATTTATTCACGATCTTTTCCAATACTTGCATAAATACGGGATAGAAAAAAAATTGTATTTATATTATCCCTACTAGCTAAAACAGTTTTTTTTTAATACCTACGCTTTGTACTCACACTAAAAAATTCCTTTAAAAAATTTATAATTTGTGTTTATTTCTTTTCTTTTCTTTCTTTCTTTCTTTCTTTCTTTTTTCTTTTTGATTACTGTTTTACACATACAAACATATATATAATCATTATACATCTGCAATAAAATATAGTAATCAGATAAAATATTTAAATGCTATTGTGTTCACTCAAACACATACACATATCTTTATAAAAACGGAAAAATGAATTTAGGAAGCCACATAACGTATAAATATACCCTAAAACCTACAGAGATTTTTTTTTCATTGGTACAATATTGTTTGGAAATTAAAAACGAATTCAGGAGATCTTAAAACGCATAGATATACCAAATTATCATAGTTGGATTTTCTTTATAATTTAAAGCGTTTTCTAACATAGTTTTATGTAATTTTTTTAACTTCTCAACATATACTAGAATGATAAACCTTTATTTGGGAATAACAACTCTAAAATAGTACACAAATGAAAAAGAAAAATTATGCACATTATAATAATTTTTACTTTTTGTACGTACCTATTTGAGGAAAATATTGTAATCGTGTCAAAAATCCGACTTTGAAATTTTAATGATTCTATATGTTTTGAGGTCCCCTAAATTCATTTTCAGTCACTATAGATTTTTGTTTTTTAGAAGTCTCAGAATTATAAAAAATATGTATGCATTGGCATTGCAATGAAACAATATTACATGTATTAAAATTTTACTAGGACTATTTAAATTAAATAAAATTTAAAAATTTTAATATTTTAAAAATATTTCATACTAACAAATTTTTCTTTACTTCCTTCGGTTTTAAAGTATTTCAATTTAAAATTATGTAGTTGTGTGGCTAAAGGCTGATTAATACACTTGGGTCCTAGGCCTTCGTGGTTGTCTTTGTAATGGGGGAGGGGGTGACCCAGCCCGTATTTATATTAGTTTTGGAGAAAACCACGGAAAACTCCGAACGGGTCCCGGAGAAACTGAAAACTGGGTCAAACCCGGCACATCCTATGTAACACAATTTAATAATGTAATCTAAGTATGGTGTATTCATCAATAAGTTTTTTTTTTTTTTTATGTTTAAATGTTAAAAATTTGAATTGAATTTCAGCATTAAAACATTCAATTACAAAAATAAATAAATAAATAAATAAATAAATAAAGGCAGCCATGGCGGAACGAAATCGCTGCTCAATGTACGTCTCCTATAACGCGATTCCTATTACACGGAACGTATCCCCCGCGTTATACGCAGTCTACTATATATATATATATATATATATATATATATATATACATATATATATATGTTATCCTTTTATCTTCAGCAGTATGAAACAGGCGAAAATTGTGTTTAAAACATATATATTTTTAATTACTTAAGAGTATTTTTTTAAAGACACTAGAGGGCTTTGCCCCCTGCTCGCTCCGCTCACCAACCCCCGAGGAAGGCTTTCCCCTCACCCCGACTTGCTTCGCTTATTAACCCCTGCTGGATTCTACCCGACTATTCACAACTTTGCATTTCATTAAATTGGAATATTAATATTACATAACACAAGAGAAAAGTTGAACAATATTATAGAAATCCACCATATTTGGTATCCCTTTGAAATACACAATATTTATTATTATATCGTTTATAATATGTGAAAAATCTGTCTTAACGTTCGACAGTTTAATAACAATTTGCCATTGTTTTGAAAGAAAACATGTGTTATACAGATAGACACACAAAATAAACAACGGTAGCACTAACTGTTTAGAACAGAGAATATCTTAACATCTAAACGATTTAGCGTTACATCTTTAGTATACGATCCACTTGTTAAACTTTTGCCACTGTTTGACGATGAATTTTTTGGGTATTATTGATTGATTAAAGAAATTATGAACTTATTTTTTCTAATGCCTATATTTTTTACTATTGAAT
Organism: Salticus scenicus; assembly: GCA_963930645.1. NCBI lineage: Eukaryota > Metazoa > Arthropoda > Arachnida > Araneae > Salticidae > Salticus > Salticus scenicus. The sequence goes on along the minus strand of OZ005659.1, from coordinate 63,869,075 downwards.
TTTTTTAGTTAATTTAGGGCAATATGTAACACTCTGCATTTATTTCCAATGTACAACAAGGTTTAAAATGGTGCTTACAGCAGTAAAGATGCAACTTTTTAAAGTGCATTTTTCTTAGAATATGATTTAGTGAGATCCATCGAAAATAATTATCTTATGTGATTATTGCAATTATTTTAAACATTTCATAATTAGTAGTACGACAGGACAATTACTTTCAGATAGCGATTTTCTATTGTCGCCATGAATTTGCGAAGATGCCCGTTAATATCTGATCTTACGATTTCTTAAACGATATTGAATACTAAGTTAAATCGGGGAAAAAAAAAACATTTTTCGAAACCTACTGATAAGTGAAAATTCATCCTTGTTTATATTGTAATAACGAATTGCCGGTTTGGAGTATTCGAGATAGACCACCACCATTCATAAATTGGATGGCTTTTGACTATTTGTTGAGATTATTTTCTAAATAAATATTCATGATGGCTCCTGAATACTTGTTGGCAATATCTTCTGAATAATTATTATTGTTGGCGATATCTACTGGTATATATTTATCATGACATCATAATAGGTGTTGGCGATATCTCCTGAACTTGTGTTAATGATGGGTTCTGAATATTTGTTGGCTACATCTTCTGGATATGTACTGATTACACCTTGATTTTTTTATATATTTATTATATAATATTGAATTTAGAAAATAAAAAATGCGTGTGGAGAATGAAATATAATGATATTGGATAATTTAATTTAATTTAATTTATAGAGACATCAATGGTACAGGAAAAATTACTTTACCCATTTTCTTTCTAATAATACGGATAATATTTTATCTGGAGCTATTTTGTATATTTAGACCAAATAAAAAATGTTCTTCTTTCTTTCTCTCTTGAATTAAGTTAAAAAATATTTAAAATATAATTGAAAAAAAAAAATTGTGCTAAAGTAATGGTACAGTTTAACCTCTTGGCGAAATTTTAAATTTGGCACCGAAGTATCTTAGACTTTTCTCGCAAAAATCTTGACATGCATAACTGAGATAGATAATTTAAGTCATCTTCAAAATAAATGAAAAATTTAAAATATGCCACTGAAGTCCTGTATTAGGTGTAACTAAAATATTTTAGCAATGCAGTTACTTCATTCCATTACATGGAAAAATAGACAAAGAAAATAAATCCTGTTGTATTAAATTAAATTATGTTTTCTGCAAATTTTACATCAATGCTTAAAAAAGAAAATAGGTTGTGAATTTTATTATTATTATTATTATTATTATTATTATTATTAGTGCACTATTTTATATTTTTTCTCGGTACCTACGTATTAACGCCACCGCAGCAGAAGTTGCGCTAATGCGCCAATAAAGAGCAATCTTGTTGTTCGCACACAAGAGACATAGGGGGACAGCGAGACATCTTTTGGAATCTTATTTATCAGAGTTCATATGGCGATAGCATCAGGTGAAAGGAATTAGAGACTGTTTTAAATGTATGTTAAACTCTATATCGGCCCATTTTCCATGGAAATCCGATTGACTACTTCGTTTTTAAATAAAGTGTTTTGATTTTAAATAAAGTGTAGTGTTTTCATTTTATGATTTGTCGCAAAAATTTTAGGTGTAGATTGGCGGCACTTAATTTGTAGCTGCGGAGGTGTTAATACGTAAGTACGTTTTTCTCTATATTTAAGGCATGGCTAGAGTTAAAATGGCTATTGTGGTTGCGTAAATGAATTCCTTGGCGAAAAACGTAAGAGCTTCTTCATTTCTAAATTTTAAAGATAGCTAAATTGGTCATAGTAAAGATCCATCATTTTAAATATGTTTTGAGTTAAAAAACTAAATCTTTATATAAACTAATCTATGTTGTTGTCTCGTAAATTTCATTTAAAAAATTTCTGCGCTTAACCTCTAATTCTATACCAATCATTGTTTAACATAATCATTATATTCATTACTAAATCTTTTACGCCTAAAGTTAAAATAAAACTAATAATATAAACTAAACTAATAGTATAAACTTAACTAATAATATAAAATAAAATGAAAATATAAACAACTTTTCATTTCATCTTTATCAAATTTTTACTTAATATTTTAAAAATATCGGTTATTTTCATGTTTTGCTATTCTAAACAATTTTTTTCTTCACTCGAGCATCTCAAAGATGCCAATTTTTCAAATTTTCTTATTTACACCATTGATCACATTTCAATTTTTCTGAGGAAAGTGACGTCAAAAACACAGAAAAAAAATGTCATAAGAGAAACTTTTTCTCCGGTGGCAAATAGAGTACCTTTAAAAACCCGACGTTTTCAGTTAATAACTTCGTTAATTAAAATGATAGAAATTTCTAAGCAGCTGAAATGCCTTCCTTGAAGCAGTCGAAATACACTGATACCTCTCATGATGCAGAGAACTTTGCCCTCCGCCAGAAGATGCTGTCGCAGACAAAAAAAAAAAAGTTGACGCCAGCGACAGTTACTTTTTCTTAATATATAGAGGTATGCAATAACAATTGTGAATATAACCTTATCTTAGTAATTAAGGAGGATTTTATGAGGTAATTCTTTTCTGTACCATTGGTACAGTCGGTAACAGAAGTGTCCGAACACTAGCAAAAATTCCTATGTAAAAAAAGTACACTTCATACGGTTTTGTTAAATAAATCCTTGTCGAATCCTGTTCTTAGTCAGTCTGAGAACATGGTTCGATAAGGATTTATTTAACAAAACCGTATGAAGTGTACTTCTTTACATAGGAATTTTTGCTAGTGTTCGGACACTTTTGTTACCGACTGTAGATAGAGATCAGAAACCCTATTTCGACCTTAAAAATGTGTAAAAAAGTATTTGCTTTTTATGTTCCTTATATATATTTTTTCGCCTGGTAGGAGATGCTTGACCTAATATATGAACACACATGAAGATATTGAAAAATGTCACGGAAACACGGCAATAGCACTCTTTAGCATCCTTTAACAGAAACGGTCACATGTATCGTCTAGTGCCATATAGTGAGATTAAAGTGAGGTATATACATTCTATTCTAATAAATACTTTTGATATTTCTTCCATAAATTCGATATTATAAGATTTTTAATATAATGGCATTTCAAAGTACTGTCGGAAAAAAAAAGGTTAAAATATAAGCTTCTAAATATTTTGATGTCTGATTCATTATTCTACGCATTTTCGTGCGAAAGTGATTAATGAAAATCTATTTGATATCATGCTCGAAATTAATACATTTCCAAATTTTAACGCTTATTTATTTACCATTCTCCCAAGTTTTGAAAATTATTCTTTACACATTACTTTAAAACTTTGGATAGACATTTATAAAAAAGGATATATATAAAAAAAAAAAATTGAATTAGCATTTAGTCAAAGTAATTTTATATTAAAAAAAAAAAAAAAAAAAAAAAAAAACAGAATTTTTTCCATATTTGTCAATTTTTATGTTTTACGTAATTATGAAAATAAAAAAATTTGAAATATCTAAAAAATCCTTACTTCATTTTATGAAGTACTATTGTACAAACACTTTAAGACCATAAAAAAAAGCCGGTAAATTAACTGCATGATAAAAAATATTGCTATTAGTAGCTGTAGCCCTTTTGAGAAAAAGAAAAATTATTAAAGTTTGGAAAAGTAATAAATTCATTATTAATAGCAGTGGCATTTTCGTTCATAAAGTTTGATCCGAAGTACATGGGATTATATATGAAGCATTAAAATGTTTCAACGTGTTTGTATATTTAATTATTTTCTTTCAAAAAATCGATTTTTGAAGGTTAAAACTTCTGGAACACTTAAAGAAATATAATGACATAAAATAAAAGTATATATCATATATGTATCATACCACATAAAGGTATATCATATATATCATAATATAAAAGATATAATATGAAATGCCATAATATCGTGTAATAATTTATTGAAAAATTATATGTGGTGTTTCTGATAAAGTATTGCTTTGATTGGATTCAAATTTTCGAAAAGAGAAGATGCGCATTCACTTTTATAAGTTCAAAGATATTAAATATCTTACAGCTGACAACAAATGTGAACGGCTCCAAAGATACAAAAAGTTACTGAAGCATGTTGCTATTCCACATTACGAATAGTTTCTATTTCCAAACGAATTTTTTCTGAGTTCAATTATCGTACAATCATAAGAATGATCACATTAGATCATTAAATTTCCCAGACAATTCACCCACTGAGCTATAATTTGTTACACTCATTTTAGCTCAGTGGGTTCTACATCCTCAAAATCCTAAACCCGTCAAGATGTGGCCAGAATTTATTGTATCTAGCAAAGCGTCCCTCATTTTCCTTGGTTCTGCAGTGAAAATCAATGAAGATGTGTACCGAAAGCATATTCTTGCGGATGCAGTACGTCCCTAGGTTAAAAAAAAAAAAAAAAAAATGGTAACGGGGTTTGAACGTTACAGTGAGATCCTACGCAAAATCATCAAGCGAAAGGAAATGAACCTCCCCGATCGAGTTGCGCCCTTTTGCTAAAAAAATTACCAAACATTTGCGTCTCTGTATCAGAGCAAAAAGAGAACACTTTGATGAAAAATAATATATATATATAAGAAATCATTGTTAATAAATAAAATATTTGTTAATTTAAAATGTCCCGTGTTTTCATTAACTAAGCTGAGATTGCACGCATAACGGAAATCATCGAAATTAAATACCAGAGCATTAATGACACAATCAATTATACCAAAGTAATAAACCTAGTGTCTAATATACAAACAAGTTTTACCTATGAGGTGATACAATAAATGCACGTAAGAAATGCAATAAAGATGAAAAGTTAAATTTAAATAAAAAATAAAACCATAATTAGCAGAAAAAAAGCAGGAAAAAAAAAAAAAAAAACTTCTCATCCCTAGAGTTTATACTTAACGACATGGTGATTATTGATATTTCCGCTATTACTATAATTTTTTTTCATTTAAGTTTTTAGTTTTAAGGTTTTTTTTTTTTTTTTTTTTTTTTTTTTTTTTGAGAATCCTTTTAACTTAATTCATACAGCCATTTTGCATGTAATCTAGTTAAGATTTATATTTTAGTGTTAATTGTTCCATAATTTAAACTTTTCTAAAACAAGCATTGAATTTTTGAATAAAATTAAATGCAGCAACCCTTCCTTCATTTTTTTATTTTTAATTCATCATCCCACCCACCCACTCAAGAACGCCACCCAACCTCCTTAATCAAACATCTGCCCACCCATCCTCCACATTTATTATTATTATTATTATTGTCTTGCACATAAGAGTGTTTTTTTTTCGACAGATACATTTATTGTTACATTAATGAATAAAGAAAATTTTTTGGAAAGCCCATTTGTAAAAATTTCTTAATAAGTTTCTTAATGTTTTTATTTTTATATTTAGCAGAACATAAATTATTGATGCAATATAAGTGATTAAAAATGATTAAAAATGATATTTATGAAAATAGAGAAATGCAGGTATGATTTAAAACGAGTAAACAAATTAACTTTAAATTTAAAATCCTGTCTTTTATCATAAATATCAAAATAAATTTTATTATAATTGAAATGAATTTCAAGATCCATAAAATTTATTATTTTATATTTATATCTAGTCTGATTTAATGTTAAATTCGAAGGATAATCTAAGTAATTAAATCAGACGACTTAGTTATTATTAATGAATAAAATGATTACACCATCATATGGGTTTTATTTCCAGGATTATATTAAATCTTCAATTTTTTTTCTTCCATTACCCGACTACGGTAGGTAATGGATGAATTGTAATCGGTCCAAAAATTCGATATCCAGATTTCACCTGATTTACACATTTTAAGGTCTCCAAAAAAGTGGTTTTTGGCAATTGGTCAGTGCGTGTGTATGTGTATGTGTGTACGTGTGTGGGGAATTTCTGACTATTATATCTCCGAAACTAATAAATATACAGCTACGAAACTTCAGAATTAAGACAGAACTGGTGTACAGATGAATTTTCCGAATTTTGGTGAAAATTGGAAAGTCGGAAGTGGGACATCGGACACTGGAAGTGGTACCTTAAGTCTGTATCTCAAAAAAGGCTCTAACGATTTTCTTCTAAGTTGTTATATTAGCACTATATTAGATGTCCTTTCGAATGATATAGTTGGTTAGTTCAGGAAAATTGATAGGCGTCCTGTATAAATAGCTCAATTTTAGACTTCGCAAGTGCGTTCCTTTAACAACGGCAGCACGGATTTTTTTCAAACTTGACATATTAACTGCCTTTTAAATATCCTTCTGTATCTAATTATTGTTTTCAGGTCAATAATTGAGTATGCCAAGTTTTGGCAAAAGTCAGTATCTCAAAAACGGCTCTAATGATTTTTTTCAAAATTGTTACATAAATCCATTTTAGATATCCTTTCTTATGTATTACTTGGTTATTAAAGAGAAACTAACAGTCATCCTGATTAGGTACATCAGTTTTAGATGTCGGAAATTAATGTTTTGAAAAATAAAAAACCGATTTTTTTCTTCTTGCTAATTTTAAAATCGCTATGTAAATATATTTTATATATCTTTACATGTGTATAAGCTTTCTCTTACCAGAAAAGTTTTAGGTATCTAATTTATTATGTCAATTTTATGTCTTTTGATCATATTATCTCCAAAAAATGCATATAATACATGTAATAGTAAGTATTGGAAGTCGTGTGGTGGTTTCACGCCATTTTTTTTTTTTTTTCAAAGCAAATGATAATGAAGGGCGAAATCTCATTATAAAGGAAAAATTTTAAAGTTAAAAAAAAAAAAAAAAAGAATATTTTAAAGTTTTTTACCGAAAAAAAGTAAATAAAAAGTAATGTATATTTAAATTTTACATTTCATATTTTGATTTAAAAATAAATTAATAAGTATAATATAACTATTTAGCAATAATTGTAAATGATTTATTATTATTATTATTATTATTAGGCGGCGGGAGCGGAATTGAAATTAATTATTTCAAATATTGCGATTTTAATTTAATGTATGTAAGTAAAAATAAAATGAAGATAATAATAAATATATAATATCAAATTTAGATAGGAGTTATTTTCAATTACCTAGTATTCCTTCGACATTTAAATTTAAGAAAATTTGAAATAAATATTTATATATATAAAAATAAATACAATAAACGAAATTTTATTAAAGTAAAAACACTTCTTTTTTTTACGACTGTTTTAAAAATCTTAAGTTGGAAGTATAACACTTTTTGTCTATAATAATAAAATCAGACTTTTGTCTGTAAATCAGTCAGAATCAAAAAAATTTACAATATGTTCACGTTTCACACACCATGAAAGCCGAAAGTTACTTCAGAAAAATTTGCCTATGTGTGAGTGTGTTTGTGATGCTGTCTGTATGTCTGTAACGCCATTTTTGTTCACTTCAGAACTGCTGGACGGAATTCAACACTTGGCAGGAAATTAGGTCTTTACCCGACTTAAAATTATATCTATCAACTTTTTCGAAATTACCCCACGTTCCCTCTGGAGGGGGGAGAAGGGGGAGAGACAAAAACACGTTTGTAAGCATAACTCGGCTCCTAATTACTTCACAGTAAAGAAATTGCATATGGAGAGACTAAATATGAGTACAGCTAAAACATTATCTGCGATTTAGGAATTTTCAATTTTTAAGGTAAAGGAGGGGGAAAATCGTTTTTTGGAGGAAAATTTCAAAAATTCTTTTTTTTTTTTTTTTTCCTCGTGTAATTCAATTTGATTTTTGTCGATTTGTATATCGGGTCTTCTCGTCAAAAATAAAGTTTTTCTCTCTTTTTCACTCTTAAAATTGTACCTCTTACATACAGGGCACAAGCGCATTGTGCCTTCTACAGCTATAATATGAAAGGCACACAGAATATGTGCTTCTGATAAGAGAAAGAAACTTCACGCTGGAATGAAATATAAGGCACCGACAACACAGCAAAATCTTTCAGAAGTACAAAGCCTGAATTGTGCCTTCTAATAGATTTCTTCGGCAGATTAGGGGCACGCTTGTGCAATAATAATTTAATCGTGATGCATTGGGCTCAATGAGTGGTTTAAAGGGAGAAAGTGATAGTCAATTTATATTTCCAACTTTTTTCTTGAGCAAATTTTTATCAACTTGCGTATTATAATAGCGTTCAATGTGGATTTACACGCAGGGCCCGACTTAGACTACCTGGAGCCCCGGGGCAAGCCTATTCTGGGGGGCCCCTTGCAGTGGCATAAGAGCTCTTAAGGTTGCAGAATTTCTGCATTCGTCTGTAGGGGGGCCCCTTCCAGAAGGGGGGCCCAGGGCATTTGCCCCGTATGCCCTGCCGTTAGTCAGGGCCTGTTTACACGGTTGCAATCGCGGCAAATGTGGCTATGGGAATTGTGATGAGAAACAGCTAGTGCCAATATTGCAATCAACCCTCTGTTGAACACGAGCTTCTGAAAAACCGGAAACAAGCAAGTGTATTAAATAAATTATTCTTAATCTATTCAGTGAATGTATGTATGAAGATTAAAACATATAGTATATGCATCTATAATTTATATAAGAACGATTAATGAATGCCGTTGATTACTATCGATAATTTAAAAATAAAATAACAAGTGTGAATTCTCTCATTATTTTCCATATCTATCAGATATAGACAGATATGTGATTTACCGGATATCAGGTTTTTTTAATTCGAAATTTTGTGAGAGCTGGAAATCTGATCGGAAAATCAGTATTTTCTCTCCCTAATGTATAATACGCAATATCTTTTTTTTTTTTTTTTTTTTTTTTTAAATGAGTTCATGTAAAAAGATGTATTAAAATCAGACAATGAAATAAAAATTTTAAATGTTTAATTTACTAAACAGCATCGCCCCCCCCCCCTTGGGTAAAATTAATTAATAAAAATGAATGTTAAAAAAATATTTTGCATAGTATTAAAAAGCACAGAAGTTTACGTATTATTACAATATATAAGTTAAATTTACATCTTGAAGAAATTTATAAATTCTGCAAACCAAAAAATAAAATTACTATTTCAAATTAATTTTTGAAATGTAGATTTAGTTGTAGCATATTTTTTAAATTGTGTATAAAGAATAATTTTTTCATTTTTATCTACCGAGATATTTCATTTAAATGATATACTTTTCTTTCAAAATGCATTTAGAGGAAATAAGCTTTATTTCTGCTTTACAAATATTTCATGAACAACCTATAAATTTCTGGCAATTTATTTAAGAAAAAAATTGCATAGACATATTTAACTCTATTGTTTTATAGAATAGAAATTCATGTTTCTAGTATTTACAATGAATCGAAAGAGTTGGTTGTTATCTCTCTGCATTTTCATATATTAATATCTAATTTAAATTATTATATTAAGTTGTGTGATATCTTTTATTATTATTTTTTAATTACTAGCTAACTATGAAAATTCATTTCCAGATATAAGAGCTATAAGACAAGAAAACAATCTCTAGATACTTTTTCGGTCATTAAATCAGGTTAGTATTTTTACTGATATTAGAAATATTTTAAAGTAGATAGCATTTAACAAGTTTATAATTTCTAATCAATTCATTTTACAGAAATAATTGTTTTATTTTTAAAACTTCTGTACTGATAAGTATAAAAGATTTAAGTCCAAAAATGTCGATTTTGAGTTAAGTACAGACACAGAAAAAAATTCTCTATCGATTGGTATAAAGGATTTAAATCCATGTCATTTAGTCTTTCAGAAAATCCATTGGTAAAAAAAGATTCGAATCAGAAATTTAGCATTAATCTTTGGTATAAATATTTAATTCAATTTTTTCCCTCTATTAAATGAAGATTGACAATCACTGAATGGTATAAAGCGTATAAACCAACTTAATCCCCTTTTCCTAATCAATTCTGCTGATTAGTTTTTAGTTAAACTTTATTTTTCGTCTCCTGAAAAATCAAGAAGATGGACTTAAATCCTTTATACTTATCAGTACAGACATATGACTGGACATGTGGGAAAAAATGAGGGGGGGGGGGATATATACAATCTGATTTAGTCCAGTTTTTTAAATTAGTACCCCATTTGTTAATTTAAAAATAATTTGTGAAATATTCTTTGTGAAAATTAACAATGCTTTCGAACAATAAACAAAATTCACAAAGTGTAATTGTTATCATTTAATAGAATTTGCTAAAATTTATTGGAAAAACGTGTAAAAGATATGTTTTAAATAAATGTAAATTTTATAAAAAAGCTTAATATTATACTGACTTTTCATAAAATTTTGTTTTGTAGAAATTCAGTTATATTTAATTTAAGTTTAAAATAAAATGAAGAAATTGTAAATTAAATATATATGTTGGATGAGTCATTTCTAATGTGCAAGGTAAATAAGTGTGTTTACTTTGAAATTCGTCATTGTCTCCAGAGTTAAGAGTATATATTATGCATATGATGCATAGCTGCTTTTATAGAAATTTTCAGTGTACAGTAACATTTCAGAGAATTAATTTCGTGAATGTGACTCAAAGAAGTACACTAAATTGATTCTGGATTAACTTCTGACTGTGAAATTTCTCTAAGGCTACACACTTGCCACAGAAATTTGACCTTTTAGAGAAGTGACCCTTTAATACAGGTTATTTAGTAAAATTTAATTCAGACAAAAAATTCTATAAATTGTTTTAATTATTCAAGTTTATACATACTTTGTTTATCATTTGTTTAGATTTGAAAGCTTTTCAGAAAATAATTTTGTTACGTACAAGTTAACATAATTTCTAAGTGAGAGATAATATATATATATATATATATATATATATATATATACACTGATGGAAAAAAAATCCCAACACCAGGAAGGAGCTGTGCTGGATAAACGAAATTTGGTAGGCGTGTTTATACATCTGAAAGATGACGTCGATTCAAATTTCGAGCTACGCGCATAAGTGTGGCGCTAGTAGCGACATTATGAACATGCAAATGAGGTTTGCTTTAAATAAGCGCTGTAAGGTTCATGATCGTTATTTACAGTTGAGATTTGACGTAGTGGGTTAATGTTAGTCAAGGATGCCTCTAAGAAGACGAAGAAGCCATTATCAACAGCTCACTGAGTTTGAACGAGGTCGTGTAGTAGGGCTACGAGAAGGTGGGTTTTCTTTCCGCGATATTGCAGAAAGACTTGGCAGGAATGTATCCACTGTGCATGAGTGTTGGCAGCAGTGGTCAAGGGAAGGTACTGCCTCAAGAAGACCGGGTTCCGGGCGGCCACGTGGCAGTACTGAGAGGGAAGACCGCCGTGTTCGGCGTATGGCTGTGGCTAATCGTGCTGCGTCTGCAGCTGAAATTCGAGCTGCAGTTGGCACCAAAGTGACACAACGAACGGTTACAAATCGGTTACTTCAAGGACAGCTCCGAGCCAGACGCCCTGTAGCGTGCATTCCACTGACTCCAAACCACTGCCGTTTGCGACGTGAGTGGTGTCAAGCTAGAGCTCATTGGAGGACGGAGTGGAGATCTGTTGTGTTTTCTGATGAAAACCGGTTCTGCCTTGGTCGCAGTGATAGCCGTGTGTTGGTTAGAAGGAGGCCAGGTGAACGCCTGCTAGCGACCTGTCTGCGGCCTAGACACACAGGGCCTACTCCTGGAGTTATGGTTTGGGGAGCAATTTCGTATAACAGCAGGAGCACTCTCGTGGTTATCCCACGCACCCTGACTGCAAATTTATACGTCAGTCTAGTGATACAACCTGTTGTGCTGCCATTCATGAACAGCATTCAAGGGGGTGTTTTCCAACAGGATAACGCTCGCCCTCATACCGCTGTTGTAACCCAACATGCTCTACAGAGTGTCGACATGTTGCCTTGGCTTGCTAGATCACCAGAGCTTTCTCCAATCGAGCACGTATGGGACATCTTTGGACGACAACTCCAGCGTCATCCACAACCTCATTAACCTTCCCTGCATTGACCGCCACTCTCGTGGTTATCCCACGCACCCTGACTGCAAATTTGTACGTCAGTCTAGTGATACAACCTGTTGTGCTGCCATTCATGAATAGCATTCAAGGGGGTGTTTTCCAACAGGATAACGCTCGCCCTCATACCGCTGTTGTAACCCAACATGCTCTACAGAGTGTCGACATGTTGCCTTGGCTTGCTAGATCATCAGAGCTTTCTCCAATCGAGCACGTATGGGACATCATTGGACAACTCCAGCGTCATCCACAACCAGCATTAACCGTCCCTGCATTGACCGCCCAAGTGCAACAGGCATGGAACTCCATCCCACAAACTGATATCCGACACCTGTACGACACAATGCATGCACGTTTGCATGCTTGCATTCAAAATTCTGGCGGTTACACCGGTTACTAATGTACCAACATTTCACATTTGAAATGGCTCTTCTCGCCAATGGCTCTACCTGTGATCTTGAAACTTTAATCAATTAAATATGTTACCTAGACAAATGTATTGCTGAAATTTCATTACTGTACAATAATTTTTTCTTGGTGTTGCGATTTTTTTTTCCATCAGTGTATTTCTAAATTGATTTTTTTTTTTTACTTTTAATATTGAAACTTAGTTGGATTTAATATTTTTATTGTTCACTTTAAAGTGAACATTATCTAAATTAAAAGCCATTTCATTTTTAAATATCTCATCAAAAAATGGCATGATACAAATTTTTCTTTCCAAATTTCCACTTTCCTTTCCTAGCGTCATCTGCATGTACGCACAATCAAAAATATGAAATCCTATCTTTTGTTTTTTCTACATACAGATTATTATTACAAACATGGGGATTAATCTGAGTTAAAATATAATCACGCTAAGAGAGACATATAAATGCAAATTGGCTTTTAATAGACGTAAATTAGCATTAAGTCTTTAGAGATGGTATTGGACTGGAAGAAATTAACCTTTAACAGAGGGGAACGTTTACAGAAATTTCACTGAATATATAGCTACTCTATCATTTTTACCTAGAAATATGTTAAGAAAATAAGATTTAAAATAAAAAATGTAAATTACTTACGTAATTTTTGTAAACAGAAGTTTTCTTCTAGTTACGCTAATTTTACAGCATTATAAAGAGAATATTTTTATAAGCTTTGTATCTACTTTTATAAATTTTGAAAAAAAAAATTGTTTGTTAACATTTTTAAAAAATATTTTCTTATAAATTTCTATCTAGGGTGAATATACTTCCAGAGCAAAGACTGACATTGCCGATTCCCTTTATTTGGAACTACCAAAGTACTCCTTAATGGGGACCAAGTGCTATATTTGAAAGAAGATTGTTCCCTGGAACGTGCAACCATTCTTCATTTAGGACTGTATTAATCAACCACCGCCGGAAGCCGAAACTAATGTTATTCTATGGGAAATTTTTCTTTACAAATAACTTATTAACTAATACATATTTTTAAATTCTGTTTTCACATTCAGAAAATTCTCAGCTGTTAAACTGACGGACCTTTTTTAAAAAATTATTTTTTAAATTTTTTATATTTCATTTTGAAGCTACAAAATACGAATTTTTAATATGTGAAATTTTCTCATTTTGCAAGTTCAAAATAAAAAATTAAAAATTAAAAAAATACATTTTTAAAAAAGGTCCGTCAATTTAACAGTTGGGAATTTTCTGAATGTGAAAACAGAATTTAAAAATATGTATTAGTTAATAAGTTATTTGAAAATAAAATTTCCCCATAGAATAACATTGGCTCGGGCTTACGGCGATGGTAAGTAAAGAGGGCCGTTAACTCCCTGCAGACTATGGCCGATTCTTTAGGCTTGCTGATTAATTTTCATGTGAAAGGAAAAAAGTTCCGAAAAGAATTCTCGTCTAATTACCTGCTTCAAGTGACCAAGAATTTAATGTAATGTACATGTTGTTCAATAAATTTTCTTTTTTTCTTTTTATATTAACTTATGTGTATTTTATTTTTAAGTTATAATTTTGTATCTTACTGAAGAACAGAGCTACTTATAATTACAGGACCCTGAGTAAAGTAAAGACTTTTTTCTTGTAAGATTAACATATAAGATTAGGTTTTATCGCTTCTTGTTCAAAGTGCCCCCCCCCGTCCCCCAAAAATTACATATATATATATATATATTTCTTGGATAATTTAATGTATAAATCTAATAGAATTTTTCTTTAAAATTACTTAGTACAAATTACAAATTGAGCAATTTTATAAGTTGGAATATGTCTAATTATCTGTAATATTTAAATAATTTTTAAAGTAAATTTAAGTGTAGAAAGAAAAAAAAAAACAATTATTTTCTTAAAAACTATAAAAGTGCAAATTGTAACAATGTTTGGAGAGTCATGTAATTTAACATTTCAAGACATTCATTACAGGTAAAAGAAAGAAAGTATTAATGCAATGTAAAAACAGCAACACACTAAACCAAAGCAGGTGGCCCAACAAAGAGATTCGGGAAGAAAAAAAAAAAAAAAAAAAAGTTTAATGAAAAATGAATCTTCTTTTTCTTTAACTAGCCATTTGATTTGAGTTGCTCTTGTGACGCTCATGCCTATTGTCTTTCATATATATATATATATATATAGTTCAGTAAATATTCACTTGTAATTGCATCATTTAATTATTTGTTATTTTGAAGTATTATGAGTTGTGTTTTATCATTACAGTAAAATGTCATTAACAAAATGATACTGGAATAAACCTGTGCAAACCAATTTTGTTGTTGTTGTTGTTTTTGTAGAGAATTTCGGAAAAGATTGTTTTACACGTGATTAACCGATCACTGCTAATTTAATACTTTAAAAACATTATAACTTTAACCCGATCACGTTATCGTGGGTCATTGGAGACCCGAGAAATTTTTCTTATATCTTATCCGTCAAAATCCACGTGTAGAAGAAATACCAATCTATCTCGCCCATGAAGTTTTTCGTAAAAATACCATTCTTAAACTTTATTCTGCAATTTGAATTTTTTCAAATATCTCAATTTGTTTAAAAAACGTAATTTTTTAGTAAATGCCTGCATTTTATAGAAATGGACGTATTCCTGATGAAAAATAAAATATTTGTTTAAATTTCTTTTGCAATATGCATTGTCTGCCCTTACATAAGTATTCAAGAGTGTTCATTAGAAATTACGTGTTCTAACATTGCTCGGGTCTTCAGCGACCCATGATAAACTGACAAGTTGACGAAAAATACAATAACCTGATTGGGTTAAGTACTTCTGCTTTCTGTTAGAGTACTTTAATTAAATCAAGTTTATTTATATTATATAATTGTTAAACATCAATAATTAACTACGTGTTTCTCATTTTTATACAGCCATTCATACATTTTTATTTTTTTTATTTTTTTTATTTATTTTTTTGTCAGATTATCTTGTTTATTTTTGAAAATGGATAGAAAATATTTTATACTACAAATTATCTTTTGCAAGATTATAATTTCCATTTATCACAGTTTTAAAGTTATCTATCTATAGCTTTTTCACCTCCACACATTTATTTAATTTAAAAGCCTGTTTAACATAATTTCCATAAGTTTATTTTTTTTATTTTTTTTTACGTTCGTATTAAGGGGGTGGGGGGATAGTTTCAGGAGTTAAAAACAAGTTGTGCTAATTATGTCATGAGAAATGTCATCAGATTATTAAATATTTGTTAATTGGAATTACTAATACAAATCACACAAAATGAACTGTTAAAGAAGAGGCTCTAAAAACTTCTCAAACCCTCTTGCAATTTTCTTGTTTTCAATCAACAAATCCAGTGCAACGATATGCGAGTAACTTGTTTATATATTATTACTCATTACCTAACGTATATTTTTTCTGTTAAAGCTCCACCCAGAAAATTTGCAACCATTAAATTGTTACTTATTTTATAAAATTTTATTTTTTACTTTATTTTAGAGACAAAAATATAAGAAAAACGCACTTAGTTAATATTCGTATCTCTGAACTCAGAATTTTTAAAAAGTATAATTCAAATAAACATATATATATATGTATATATTAAACTACTATTAATTTATCTGTTGTAATTTCTTCGAATGGAAAAATGGAATAAAAAAAAAATGATCGCATATAGTAGAGGGGATTTTGTGACTGCTGGAGAAATAAAAGCTTTAAGGCTGCATATCAGTTATATTCCCTCTTTCTTTTTTCCCCATATTATCCTACTGGATATTTGTTGCTTCATATCGAAGGATATCTCGTTCAAAAAAAGAATTTTCAAATTCAGTTTTTTTTCCCGCCTTTTAGCCTGTGAGCAAAAAAAAAAAAAAAAAAAAAACATGAAGTGAATTTAGAATTGTAAGCTTGGATTTCTAAATGAATAATTTAAATTCTTTTTTTTTTTTTAATTGCTCACGAGCTACAAGGTGACTTATACAAAGAGTAATGTTTATAAAACAGAATTCGAAAAATTCATTTTTGAATGGGATATTTTTATATAAAACGAAACAACAAAAATCCCATTCGATAACACGGAGAAGAAAGAAAGAGGTAATCTGGTTGTGATGAACAGCCTTAAGTTTAAAATCAAGGCTTCGATGTGCCTCTTAAAAAAAAAAAGATAATGTGTCTTTTAATTTCAAAGGCACCAGGTGCAACTTAATTTCAGAGGCATAAGTTACTTCTTAATTTCAGAGGCATAAGGTACCTTTTAATTTCAGAGCATAAAGTGCCTCTTAATGTCAGAAGCATAAGGCGCCTCTTAATTTCAGGGGCATAAGGTGCCTCTTAATTTCAGAGGCATAAGGTCCACTTTTTGAACATGTCACCTTTTATCTTAATAAGCAATTAAAATAATAATAATAATAATAAATGTTTCCTTTAGAGATTCAAAATTAGTCTCTTTAGTTTGCTTATTAAAATAAAATATTTTTTATTTATTTATTTATTTATTTTTTAATTGCTCCCGAAGAAAAGAAGGGGCATGCTGAAGGAGTGGAATTCCAAAAACTTTATTTTTGAACTAGATATCCTGATAATACAAAAAAAAAAAAAAAAAAAAAAAAAAATATGGATTGCATAAGGAAGGAGAAAAAGAGAGCATCAGACTACCAAGTAACCCTTAAGTTTCCTTAAGATTTCTAAAAACGAAAATGAAATTAATAAAAATATTTAGAAATAAAAAGTGTTTATTGACATACATTCATATATACAGATAATAATATATAGAGAAATTATTATTTTAATCTAATAGATTCACAGGTAAACAAAATGTACATATAGTATATAATATATATACTAGCAAGCCCTTGCAAAATTTTCGCAGTTTATTACTTTTTTTCTATAAACCTTTAAAACTTGAAAAACTTTTATATGTCTAATACTAATTTCATCATCCAATTAAAATTTTAATTCACCAGAAGCCAAATTCTTATTAGTTTTTGTGGGATGAAACACTAATGATAGTTAAACCAAATGATTCAAAGAAAAATTTCAAATTAAATTCATGTTTGACGACCCAGCTTTCGTATTTCCCTCGGCAAGAGAGCTTTAATAAAGAAACCCTATGGCGACTTTTAAATTTTTGCCACCATGTTGGCCAGACCCCTTTTATTTTACATTTTTATTACTTACTCATTTTGGCATAACTTTTTGTTAAAAACACTTTGTACCTAATTTGATTATTCTTTCTATTATTGCATTTTTTCGTCAATTTATGAAAAAAATTCATATTTTGTTTATATATTTTTAAAGTATTGCTAGGTTTAAAATGGCGCTTGCAAGAATTGTAAAAATGCAACTTTTAAAAATAAATTTTTCTATAAGATTATCTAATCAGAAAAATGTCGTTATTATTATTATTATTAAATCACTGAACTGAGTCTGCGTGCTTAAATATTACTTGCATATTATTTTTTATTGTCACTATCGTATCGCTTCTGCAAAATATAATCAGAACTGGTCCACGTTAGAGAAATATTATATAGATATTTAAGGAAAGAAAATAAAAAGATTTAACGGGAGACAGCATTAAGTAAATGTATAATGAATTGTTTCTTTAAGTAGATAAATAACTGGGTGCCTTTTTTAATTAGTACATTTAAAATTTAAACAGAACTGACTGCAATTTTTTTTTTTTTTATACGAACATAAATATGAAATAAAAATCAAACACAATATATCATTATAAATGTAATTAACTTTCGACATTGTCAACAGTAGTTAATTGCATTTTTTTTAACAAAGCATAACAATTTAAAAATACACATTTTGTATGCTTAAACAAGAAAGACAAAATAATGCAGTACGCATTGATTAGTAACACTTTCCAATTGTACTTAATTGTTGTATCGAATAACTTTTAATATTCTTTGCCTACGTTATCACACAACAGACATAAGGACTGAAAAATATACAGATACACTATTTGATTTTTAAATTACTCTTAGGCATTTTGGAAAGTGTTAAAAAGACTTAATGCAAAAGAAAATGCAGGCATTAGATTATAATTACAGCTTTTGACCTCTCTCAATATTTTAGTGTAGCCCTGTAAATCAGAAAGTTAATCATGTCATATTCTATACAAAACTTTATTTTAGAATATTAACAATACATTTAATAACAATACATTAGAATATTAACAATACACGTCCGATAGTGAACTGGAATAACATATATCAGTTTCAAGAAATTCCATAAATATTTACGGGAGTTAGAGCGCGGACAGGCAGACGGACAAACCGAAGTCATAAATACTTTTCATCCTTGTTGGAAAGTGTTAAAAATGCTAGAAAGTGTTAAAAACGCTTAACGTAACTGAAAGTACATATCTAGCAATTTTTTTATTAATAGATCTTAATTTAACTAGATATTTTTGTGCCACCCTGTAAATATAATGCTAATCATGCTATATGCTATGCAAAGCATTCTTTTGCGCATATAAATAACATATTTTAATTTCCTAAAATTTCGTGGAAACTAAAGTTATTAAAATTTGATTTATAGAAATATCTCTCATAGACCGCAATGCTTTGAATAGTTTTGAGTGTCCTTGTGTATAACCCGATGGTGGTATTCCCTCCATTTTATACAGGAAACATCCAATAGTGAACTTGAATAACATATTTCAATTTCATTAAGATATGTCTACAGTGAAGGTATTAAAATATAATTTTTAGAAAAACCCTCATAGAACAACACAATGCTTTGAAATAGTTTCGGGTGTCCCTGTACACAAACCAGTAGAGGTACAAACTTCATTTTCAATAGGGAACGTCCGATAGTGAACTTGAATAACATATTTCAATTTCATTATAATATGTTTAGAGTGAAGGTATGAAGATATGGTTTATAGAAATACCTCTCATAGAACACAATGCTTTGAAATACTTTCGGGTGTCCCTGTACACAAACCAGTAGAGGTATAAACTCCATTTTCTATAGGGATCGTCCGACTTTGAACTGGAATAACATATTTCAATTTCATGAAGATATGTCTACAGTAAAGTTATGAAAATATGGTTTATAGAAATACCTCTCATAGAACACAATGCTTTGAAATACTTTCGGGTGTCCCTGTACAGAAACCAGTAGAGGTATAAACTCCATTTTCAATAGGGAACGTCCGATAGTGAACTTGAATAACATATTGCAATTTCATGAAGATATGCCTACAGTAAAGTTGTGAAAATATGGTTTATAGAAATACCTCTCATAGAACACATTGCTTTGGAATACTTTCTGGTGTCCCTGTACACAAACCCGAAGAGGTATAAACTACATTTTCAATAGGGAACGTCCGATAGGGAACTTGAATAACATATATCAGTTTCAAGAAATTCCATAAATATTTAAGGGAGTTAGAGTGCGGACAGACAGACAGACTGACAGACGAACAGACAGACAGACAAACCGAAGTCATTAACACTTTTCAACCTTGTTGGGAAGTGTTAAAAACACAAGAACTAAGCAAAATAAAATTCTCAAGACCTTAAAATTATTCCCCCTTTCCTCTAGGTACTGAAGATATTATGAATTTTGGAAAACAAATACTAGATTAACAAATGTAACAAAGTTATCAGGATTTTTATTAAACTTTATTTTTATTTATTTATTTTTTTTTTTCAAAATTATTTCACTTTGAATTCTAAAAAATGCATCAGAAATTTATTTAAATAGAATCTATAAATTATGAAAATTGCGTTTGAGAGCCTAATTCTTTACACAACATGGAGAAATTGGGATAAATCAAATTTCTTTCTTTGTACAAGGAAGTACCATAGCATTACCAGCTTCGTCTAATTTTGAAAGAAACTTTTCAATCTGTTCAATACCTCGTTCGAACTTTTGCCTAGAATATAAATTAAAGTTGCATTATATATATGTGTAAATAGTACACTATACAACAAAATCTTGTTTATTAATAGATTAAGTAAATAAAAATGAATCGATAACTATTTTCCAAAGAAACATCTAAAATTTCATGCTTCTTTATCGTTACTTTGAGTTTGTATAGAGCAGATGTGGGGAACCTTTTTGCCGTTGGAGGCCACATTTAGATTTGGTGGTAATAAAGGAGGCCGCAGAAGTTGATATACTCATACATGTGATTTTTGAGAAATTGTTACATTTTCTGTATTTTTTTCAATTTTTACCATTTTATACACATTAAAAAAAAAAATCAATTATTTATTATTTAACTATTTAACATGAAAAATTACAATATAAAATATACATGCATTCTTATAAAGGTAATAACTAATTATAAATTTAATATATATATATATATATATGTTTTTTTTTTTTAAGAACAATATGGTTACAATTTCAAAATAATAAAAATAATAATTATTATTATTATTATGTTTAAATATTTTTAAATAAAATTATTACCTGATAAAGAATCTAAATAGAAACTGATAAAATTAAGCATAAAATTGTTAATAGAAATAGTTTTAACTAAATTTATTACATTACGTGCGAAGTAGAGGTGCTAATTAGAGGGGGGGGGGAGGAGATACCGCTTGTTCCTCTAAAAAATACCGCGTTCTTGCGCATGTGTTAGGTCTGCTTTGATTTAATCAAAGATTTAATAGGAGAGATAGTGAGGAATTTTCATTTACTTTGCATTGGGGTTGGTTCGGCTATTGTTTTTTACTCAATTAATATTATTTATTTTTGCTCTCTCTCTCTCTCTCTCTCTCTCTCTTTTTTTTTTTCTTTTTGAAATTTTTCTTTTATTATCAAAGAATTGCTATTATATTTTATTGTTATTGGAGGCCGCCCAAGAAACTCACGAGGATCGCAGGTTCCCTACCTATGGTATAGAACATAGACTATACTTGTTATATAGCATATATGACAGTTTCCCTCCTCCCAAAAAAAGGGGGGAGATCTTATTTTGCTTTAAAATTTAAAAACTTGTTATACTTGGCAATATTTATTTTTTGTTGTTATTGTTATTATTTTATATTCATAGTATGCTATACTTATGATGTCAATTCAATGGGAAATTATGGAATTAATCTAAAGTTTTACAAGCATGTATATTTCTTCCTCCTTTATTAAATTTCAAAGTTTTATATAACTTCATTAAAATGGTTATTTTCTCTTTCTTAATTAAAAAAGTAGCAAACAAACTTTTTTGATCATTATTGATATTAATCTATTAAATAATAAAGCCAAAAAAAAAAAAAAAAAGAAAAGAAAAGAAAAGAAAAGAAAAAAAGAAAAAAAAAGAAAGGTAGAAAATGGTACATAGCTAACATCTCTTTCTTTTGAAATAATACCATAAAAATTTTACATCAATAAAAAGAGGGTTTAGCGAAGAGTGCATACATATGTATACATATACCGGGTGATCCAAAAGTCAGGACAAACTTTAAAAATGAATAATTCAAAAACGAATGAAGATACAAAGATACAGTTTGCACCAAACAAATGGAAAAGAAGCCGGGTTTTGTGTGGCAAAGGAAAAAAAAAACAGTTCTGTTGGCGACCGACAGATGGCGCTGTCGTATTTCTGATGTAGGATTATGCAAAGCAACAAACGACATAAAAAGGAACAACTACAGCAGGTTATGGTAGTCGAAGCTTATATGCATCGAAATATCGCATTCTCAGTCGCTACTTTAATCACGCATGGCCTCCAAGATCTCCCGATCTGACACCCTGTGACTTTTGGCTGTGGGGATTCTTGGAAGTCAAAAGTGTACCGCGACCAACCGGCATCACTAGCAGCACTGAAAGATGCCATCCGCCAAAATGTGTCTGCCATAACGCAAGAAATGCTACTAAATGCTGTGAACGATGTGGTGAATCATCTCACAGCTGTACTTCTGAATGATGGACATTGAACAGTTACTGTAGTAGTACTAATTAACTGTAATTAAGCTGACTTGTAAGTTGTCAACATTTTTTTTTCATTTGTAAATCATCTTTTGGTGAAATAAAACACTATAGCGCCCTCTGTTGGTCGCCAACATAACTAATTTTTTCCTTTGCCGCACAAAACCCGGTTTCTTTTTCATCCGTTTGGTGCAAACCGTATCTCTGTATCTTGATTCGTTTTCGAATTATTCATTTTTAAAGTTTGTCCTGACTTTTGGATCACCCGGTATAACAAAACTAGCATGTTGTGGGCACCTTATGATTTTTTTCTATAATTTCCTATACAAATTCACTCAGTAAAAATAATTTGTTAAAATTACTATTTATTAAAATTATCATCCATGATGAATGCTGACGAATGCCATCCTGCTGAAGTAATATAGCACTAAATATCCAAAGCAAGTCAATTTTATTCTCTATATGACATCTCAGTTTCTTCTATGTTCAATAGAAGAAAGCATTGGATACGTAAAAAATTTTTGACTTCTGGTTTTCGACGGATTTACACGTTTTGAGAATTTTACCATAATTACAAAATGTCTGTCTGTCCGTCTGTTTGTGTGGGACAAAAATTTTGTGGCAACTTTATCTCCGGAACTACTGCTCAAAAGTGTATATAAACTTATGTGTAGATGCACCTTGACCTAAATTAGTGTTTATATAGTACTTTTAGAATTAACTGCTCAAAAGGTGGCGCTGCTACCCTAACAGCACATGTTCTCCAAATGACATCCTCAAGATGTCCTGTGGATGAAAAGGACGTCTATGGCCATCCTATGTACATCTTCAGGTTGTTTTATGAACGAGTGTGTTGTCTGGGTATACAGCGATTTCCGACATTTAAGGGGTGGCTATATCTCGGGTTCTTTTGCGTATAATCAAACAAATCTTAATGCCTAAGAAGGTCATTATGACACATTATGCCGTTTCAATCTGAATGTTTATTAGCCGACAGGTTGGCGCTGCTATACAGTGATTTTTGCAATTTAAGGGGAGGCTATAGCTCAGGAACTACTACGCAGGATTGCATATAAATTTGTATATAGATGCAACTTGGCATAAATTAGTTCCTGCCAACATTTGGTGTCAACCGCTCAACAAGTGGCTCTGCTACACAGCGATTTTTGTAATTTAAGGAACGGCCATACCTCAGATGCTATTGCGCATAATCAAACAAAACTTTATATGTGATAAGACTATTATGAGACATTACGTTGATTCAAGTTGGTTGCTTATTGGCCAATAGATGGTGTTGCTATACTGAAAATGATAACGTGAAGGCTATATCTCGACTTGTTTAAACTTGATATGTGAGATAACATTGTAAAAATGCTTTTTTTAAATGTTATTTATATATTGCTATACAAGCTTTTTTTAAAATGTTATTTATATACAATAAAACTGTCTTTTCTTTATATATTTAGTGTTAGTTTTCTCTAAGATAAAAATCATTTGAATTCATCATGTTAGATATTTTAATAAATAATAGTTTTAATAAATTATTTACTCTTAAAGAATTTGTATAGGAAAATATAGAAGAAAGTCTTGTGGTGGCCACAGCATACTATTTTTTTTTTTTTTTTTTTTTTTTTTTTTTTTTGTTAAAAATGGAAAAAAAAATTACGTTAAATTATCCCAGATCGATGGTTCAACCATTTGTTTCAAAAGTATGGACAAGCTCTTTTGAAAGATACCCGTAATGAAAATTTGTCCCCTCAGGGAGACTCCCCCAGGGGATAATGCAATGTTCCTACAGAAACAAAATATTTGCCAAGTTGATAATCTCTATTAGAAATAATTCTTTTTTAATTTCATGATGATTATTAAAAAATATTTCTTTTAATGCATATTTATGCAAAATTTTGCCCTATACAGCCATGTTAAAAATTTAGAAAAAGCGATATGCAATGCTGTCTTTTGGACGATTTTCGCCAAAAGTTGATAGGCACTAATTTATGTCAAGGTAGAACTGCATATAAATTTTTTGACATTCTCTGCAGTAGTTCCTGGGATACATTTTCCACAAAATTTTGTCACACTTAACACACACACATTTTCTGAAAATTGTCAAATCGTGTTCTAGAACTCTCGAAACGTGTAAATCCATCGAAAACCCGAGGTCGAAAAATTTTATGAATCCAATACTTTCCTATTACATATAGAAGAAAATAACAATTATAAATAAGAAAAAAGTAACATAAGAAAAAAGTATCCAAAAATTTCTTTGGAGACATTTAATACTAAATTGCGGAACCTTTAACATCAATTATGGACTTACAATTCTTTTTTTTTTTTTTTTTTTTTTTTTTTGTTAGGATGCATCTATGCAGCGATGTTCTGTAGTCTGCTGCACAGTTTTTAGAAAAGATCAAAGTCTGAGCTTTGAAATATAATAATTACCTAACACCTAGACCTAAAATTTAAAATTTTAAAATACTCCCCAGAGGGGACATACATCCCTATACATCCATATTTTTTTAGCTTAATCACTACTTTTTCCCAAATTTCTCAAAATTACAAGAAAAACTAACTTCATAACCTATTTTCTTGAAGAAATTTTTTAGCATCATTAATCTTCATGAACGAGCTGTTTTCAGAGCAGATTTATAAAAAATTACTATAGTTCATTAAAATAAATTTCTTAGTTTAATGTGTATAATGTGAGTTAATGCCAGGGTTGCCAGACTTGGCCCTTTTTTTATTTAATAGTCACCAATGATTTCATTTGTAACGTTTCGCTAATCACTTCGAAGATTGATAGTCTATTATGTATATCAAATGTCACTTCTCAAAATTATTGGTGACTCTTGAATAAAAAAAAAGCTGGTTAATGCATATGTTGCTCAAAGTCAGTAAAGATTAGCCGATTTCATAGAAACTTTTCAACTTTGTTTTAAAGTGTTAAAAACAGTTTCTAGATTCTGAAAGCTTAAAAAAGTCATCGTGAGCTTTTTCACTTATTAAAAATAAATAAGTAAATAAAGCATTTTTTTATTTATTGAGAATATTTTCCTGAATATTAGGTAAAATTTGAGAGTATTTTCCTAAAATGTTTGGGAAAAAAAAACCCCTGTGAATATTGCCTTTTTATATGTCCTTCCAACCCCTATTTTGATAAAAATCGCAGCGGAATTGATAAATCTGTAACAGCACTAACTGTGCTTTAAACAGAAAATAAACAGTATATTTCAGTTGGTGTATAAGGAAGCCATGTGATATGTGAGAAATACAAAATGTTAAACTTGTTAAGTAGGCATGATATGATAATTTTGTGTGTGTGTGTTTAGATCACTTACGTCTTGGACGAAAATTGTATGCATGTGTAAATGATTTATTTATTATTAGAACCTATACATTCTATAATATTTATTTATTTATTTTTATTTCTTGAATATATGTGTGAAAGTGACAGCACCCAAGAAGGATTTGGTAAATTTGAAATATCTAACAGTATAAGACATTGTTTAAATCTCAAAGAAGAATAATATTATTCATATGCAATCAGAAGAATGTGTGTGTACAAGATTCAAAATAAAATGTGTGTGTGTGGGAAAAAAAATTACGCATATGAAGTAACTGTGTAAATAGAAACATGTCAATACGTAATTTTTAGAAAAAGAAAAAGATGTGATATTGTAAAAACGTAATTCCGTATTTTATGTATATATGTATTGTAAAACTTGTATGTTGAAGTACAAAAGATCCTTTAAAAATTAAAAAGTAATAAGTATAAACAACAATTTAAAATGTATCAAAGAAATATAAAATTAGCAAAAAGTAATTGATAAAATTACGTTAGCATTAATTAAATTTGTTTTGTTTATTTGTTTATTTTATTTATTTGATTATTTGATTTGTTTATTCTTCATAAAATACTGAAAGGTAAGCCATGTAAAATAATGTGTAAAATGTATAAAATTTTATCAGTATTATTATTATTATTATAAATAATTTATCTTTTATAAATCTCTAACTATATTTTATAAAAAAATAATAACAAAAATTTAAATATTGCTGATCACCTGACTTGTGAACACATGACATGCCAAATAATTAAGTCATAGAAAAGTGTATAAACACAGAAGAGAACGTGGCCGAATAATTGGGTTGTGAGGTCAATTAAAACATGCCATAATGTGTTAAATGTGTCAAAACGTGTAAAATAACTATTGAAAACATTTGCCATTTAACTGGACCCCAAATTCGTCAAATGACAATAAAGTTCTGACTCAAAAATAAGCATGTATAAAAACACATGTACATAATGCAGCAAAAATGTACACAGAAAGAAACACATAAATTTGGTTATTTAATATTATTATTATTATTATTATTTTTTTTTTTTTTTTACATATTTTTATTGGCAGAATTACCTTGCAAACAAGTAGAAAAATATTAAAATGAAAAGCATTGCATTCTCTATATATACATTACTAATAACTTTAAAACAAAGTATATGCTTAATTGTATTCGTATATTAATCATAAAATACTTCAAAATGGAGAGAAAAATGTAAACAATAGTATAATTTGTGTATTATTGTGTTATGAAATACAGTCATTTAAAATTGAGCAGAATTATAAATATTATATATATATATTCCTTTATATGCTCATGGTTATAAAAAATATATTTGATTTTTATTTTATGTATGAAGATTACATGCGTGTGTATATGTTGAAAAAGTTGAAAATGTACATACTTTATATTTATGTATATATACAATGAAATAATCAATACAATATGTGTTTATTTATTATTACTATTATTATTTTGTATATATTCATTAAAAATAATAAGTGAATATTTGAAAAATAGCGTTTGAATAATAAAACTAATGTAAAATGTGGTTTACCGAACACAATTTTCGGTGTTGAAAATTTAATCTTATAGTCAAATATCAGCACAGTGTAGGAAATCAATCTGCAGATATGATAGACAAAAGCAACACAATTGTGTAAACAGGGAGTGTGTGTTTATGTATAAATACCATTTAAAATGAAAAAAACAGCTGTAATAACATTATTAAATTAATTTGAAAATTTTTATAAAATACGAGATTAAAATTCTCGATAACTTTTAATGTTATGTTTTAAGCCCGTAAATGTTCTAGATTCGTATTACCGATGAAATAAATAGCCACAATATTATTATTTAAAATCTCTGATGACAGCTCTTTTAATAATGAAATTAAAAATGTGCACATGGAATTGTTAAAAAAGGTCATGACAATATAAACTTCTAATGAGTTCAACGAGGCCTCTTAAAATAAGCTTAAAGTCAACATAAAGACTAGCTACGAGGGCTATCATAAATGCTCATATCAAATTCTATAAAAATCGAGTAAAGGAAGTATAAATATCTTCTCAATAAAAGATGAATTCAAATTGTTCATCAAGTCGACTAAACAAATACTAATCATAATCAGCTGACATCTATAAAAAAGCAAACAATATTTGCTCAAAAGTTGCGCAACGATGTTATTCTAAAAAATTATGCATCGAATACACATAAGGCCTGATATTTGATGTTATAAAATTTCCTAGGAATTAGATGTAATTACTCATACTAATGTATACATATTAATAAAAATGTAAAAAGAGATACACATATGAATAAGAATATAAACGAAAAATATTAATGAGTAAATGTGAGTAAATAGGTGTATATGATGTTTTACCAAAGTGAAATTATATTTACAGAAACATATCAAAAATATTATCATTCTTTTTTTTTTATTATAATTTTATTCAACTTTATTTTCTGTACGGTGAGAGATAGATATTGATCTTAATCTCTCAAAAATAATAAAAAAATGTTGAAAACCCATGCTTTAACAAAATATTTTCACTATTGCTTGAATAGAAAAAGTGTTTATTTACTTATTTATCTGTTAGCTTCTCAGTTCATTTATTTATATATTTTGTTTAATAAGCATGCTCAAGTTGCTGTAATAAATGAAAAATAAATAAACTTGATATGTGCAAAATGTGTAAACAAAAAGATAAAAATCTGTTATTGCACAAAGTTTTAAAAATATATATAGGCATAGCAAATTAAAAAGGGAAGTAAATTTTGAATGAACGTCAAATATGAAAGGTGTAAATTTATAACAATATGTGAAAATGAGAACATCATGCATGTAAAATATTATGGACAGGAAAGTCTTTTATTAACAACAGTTAATTTACTGTAATGACATAACCCTGTCACATATACGTATCGTGAACAAATGTAAAAATGAGAAAAATATTTAATAAATAAAGAATCAATGTTTATCAATTTAATTACCTTATTTCCTTCATTTAATCATAATTATTTTTTATTTATGTATGTCTAAGGAAAACAAATTCAGAACTGTTAATATAGCAAAGTAAATATTTCGTATGAAGGAAAATAAAATTCTTGCAAAAGTAAAATTGTGCAATGCAAGGTAATTAAGGTAGATCTCTCACCATACAGAAATCTGGCCGGGATTTCCAAACAAAAGAAATACACCCCGAGTATCAAACAAACACTACTGCATTCAAGACGTCATTAAATGCAACAGTGGTGCACAAAATTACAAAAAAAAAAAAATAATAATAATAATAATTAATTAATTAATTAAAAATTAAATCTTAAAATAGGAAATGTGTAAAACTTTTGAAATGTAGAAAGGATAATTATAATGTGTACAAATTATTATTATATACTTTACAACTGGAAAACATTTATTAAAACCTAGAATACGTATAATCATAAAATACTTCAAAATGCAGAGAAAAATGTAAACAATAGTATAATTTGTGTAATTGTATTTGTATAATTATTAAAACCTAGAGTACGTATAAAAAGATGCGTAAAAATGTGTTAATGCAAGAGAAAATTTGTCATACAAACGTCCGAAAACAAAATTTTTCACAGTTTCAGGATGAGCCAAACCAATCAATTTATTAATGATTAATTACAAATATTCCCCAAAAGAATTGAAAGATCAATTTTATAAAAATGTGAAATGTGCAAATATAAAATATTCGTAAAAAAAAATGTGTTTGTAAGTGTGTAAAAAGTGGAAAATGCTCACCTGCCACCTATAAACATTTAGTCTCGAACGATTGCAGAGAAAAACATTCTCATTTAAATTATTTTAACGTTTTTTTTTTTTTTTTTTTTGAGAAAATTATAAAATGTACATGTAAAGAAAAGTTGCCTGAAATCATAATGTACAATTGAAGTTTTTTGAAATGTTTAGCAAGAAGATATGAGAACCTTTTTATGAAGGGCTAGCCTATTTGTGACAACAATGTAAACTATGTGTGAAATAAATTTCTTTGGGTGTAAAACAAGAATGAAGAAAATAACAATTAGAAATAAATTTTAAAAATATAAAACAATGTATAAATAGCCTAATATTAAAAATATCTATGGTCTTACTAAAATAAAGTAAAGCATATTTCAAATACAAAGGCTAATATATTTAGAATTCAGCCTGAAATACTGAGAACAGATTTATTCGTTTAACTTTTTATTCGATATAAACAACCTTGATTATAGTTGTGCCATTAAACATCACTCTTTTCAGAAGTGAAAAAGATGAGATTTTATAATATTTATTACTTATTAAGTCTAGATATTCTATATTTCTCTTTCAAAGAGTAAATTTATTTGAACTTTTATAATATATAAAGTTGATAAAATGTATATATATATTCATGCGCATTTCAAATTATCTAACAGAAAATTAAAAAAAAAAAAAAGAAATTATTTCTAAAAGAAATTATTATGAATCTAAAAAAAAAAAAAAAATATTTCCTATAAAATTGATAATATATATACCTGTATGGATTACCCAACCTTTTAATATACATATTAAATACAAGAAAAAAAGTAGAACGTACAAATAAGCAAGAGTACTGCTATACAAGTAAAAGTTATAACATTAATAAAATGAGAAAAATGTAAATTTAAAATTATTAATATATATATTTTTTAATTAATAATTACTAAACTTGACTGCTTCACTCAAAAATTAAGTGTTATAGAGTATACAAACAAAGTTTAACTATTTTCTTTCAAAATTAATTTTCAGCATTCTTTTTCTTCAAGACTAAGGAAAAAGCACTTACGAATATCTTGAAAAAAAAAAAAATTTTTTTGAAGCATTGGAATCTTTTTATTTCGCGAAACCAAACTTATATTCATTACAGCAACTTGCTCCTTCATGACAAAATAATTCGTTTTCCTAAAATAACACTTACTAGCGAAGTTCTGAAGAAACAGTTTCAAATACAAAAGTATGTAGTTGTCTTTTCGAACGAAGGAAAGAAAAAAAAATACTTCTATATATCGAAGGTTCATCTCCTGTATGAATACATAGATAGTAATGGAAACATCTCATTTTTCTCTTGTGATTGTACTAAAATGACGATTTTTAATAGAAAATTTCTCAACGCAGAGATAACAAAAGTATGGTTTCTATACTTGTCTACAAAACAGCACACACAGGGAGAACCAATCCAGGCATACAAATACCGCAACCCCTGCCATGGATGGAAATGCGCGACCATTAGAAAACGGTAAAAATATCGTGAACACTGTTTTATTATTACTGTAGACTTTTCGCTCACGAATCTTGATTGAAGAGGTGTAAAATGTGAGGTGGAAATTATTTTTCTTAAGTTTTGCAGAAGAAACCACAGGTGGCAAAAAATGTAGAAAACGGGGTGGTTTGAATAAAAAACTACCCAGGATGATGAAGAGTAATTTGTGACAGAAAGAGCTGCTGGTAAATCGAGAGAACGGTAAACCCTCTAAAGTACTGTCGCTCGAACAGGGAGACAGGAGTCCACAAAAGTCCTTTATCGAAAAAATTAATGCACTGGAATACATTTTCGATTAAGCCAATAACACGCAACAGAATCACACTAAATTCTGGATTTTCACATGTATGCGTGCAACAATGCGTTGTTAAACGGTTAATCGTTTTTAGAATAAAAATTTTTAAAAAGGCTATTAGCACAATTTAGACACAATCCGTCAACGGAGGCATTGACGTCCAGTACCATATTTTATAGAATTCCTCGCACATTTCCGATACGCGTATCCATGAGTAAAGCTTGAGGAGCATCAAACAAATAGAAATGTCCAACAAAATATTCATAAAAATAAATGCAGCCCCTCTCCCCCATGTCGACCAATCTCAACTCCTGGTGCTTTGGCACCAATGTATGTTACGTAGTATTATTGGTGTAGTGATCGTAAGGAATTTTAAACTAGAAAGGTTTCAAGAATACAATCCACTGTAGTCATCAGGAAGTCTTTATTTTGTGAAAAATCTTCTAAACAAATCATCAAAGATAATTATTCCTAGAATCTTAAATTACATAGCGTTGATCATTATTTAATACAAATTCAATAACCCTTGTGAAACGTTGAGATTGTCGCATAAGATGGGGGAGAGAGCGAAAGTAATTACGTCGTTACTATACTATGATCTAGAGCAGTTCTGAGATCCTTACACTACAACAGATCTGAGATGTCTGAAGAACAAAACCAAATTATAGAAAAAACAGCCAAATTATAGTGCCAAAAACTTTCATTGTTTCTCGGATAAAATGATATAAATATTTTGAATTCGAAAGTTCGTTATTAAAAGTTATAGCCAATTATTTCGCCAATGAAATAAATCAGTCAAATTAAAATCCGTTACATCTTACGATTAGACTATAATTGTAATTTAGAAACTAAATTATTTCTTAATGATTTAACTGACACCGATTTCTAAATTTATCTATAATGAAATAACTTGTGCAATATTGTTTGACGCTGATTTTTATAAATGAGTAATTTATTTAATAAATTATACTTTCAACTGTCAATTTTGTTGAATTCAGATGGGTAAGCAAAGAGTTATTTATTAAGCAGAAAGGATTTAAAGTGCATCAATTATTGCATATTCAATAAACAAAGCAATAAATCTACTCTTAATTATTTGAGCATTCAGGAGCATCGTGTAATGGAAAACACATAAACGGTGATCTTTCAATAAGTCTTTCTATCATATTAAAAGAAAAATTGTATTATTTCTTTAAATGAATTGAAAGAACAGATATAAATAAAAGTGAGCTTCTCAGATAATTTGGAATACTTTAAGTAACTTAATTTCGAATTCGATTTAAATTAAATTTATTTATATAATTATTTAACTGGTAATTTGATATTTAATAAAATTAGATTTATTTGAATAATATGTGAGTGATTTCCTCACACTCTGAGTTTCTATTTTTGGGTTAGTATTAAAGCCATACAATTTAGCTTTCTAAATCAGTTTGAATTTTATTTCTACACTCATGTCTATAAATTAAGGATAATGCTAGCTGAGGCAAATAAAGGTTCCGAAGCAAAACAAATATGACTTATTCATAAAGTCCATTTATTAAACAAAAAATCAAGAACAAAAAAGGCGGTTTATGTAGGATACCATTTATAAAAACTGCTGTTTTTTCTCCCTGAAGCAACTACAAAAAATATCTCCCTTACAAAATCTTAACATTACATGGTTGGTATGATGGTTAATACATTGTATGTCTCTCAGATGATGAAAGACAGTCCTTACAACGCCTAGGAATGCTGAGTATTAAATTATTGATCTGATCTTGGGGAAGATTACTCTACTCAGTAAGCATTGCTCTCCGAAGTTCCGGTACACATGTAGGAGGTGGTTGACGGACTACAACTCGTCGGAAAAGCATGTCCTACACATGCTCTATCGGATTCTAGTCAGGTGAGAATAATGGCCATTCCATGCGGGTGATAGCTTCAGATTGTAGGCATCCGTGTATAACGCTTGCACGGTGAGGACGCGCATTGCCATCCATAAACACAAATTCTGAGCTCATGGCACCCCTAAACAAACGTACATGTTGTTCCCGAATGATGTCCTGATAAATTTATCCTATCATTCTTCCGATTTGAACATGCAGATCTGTTCTGTTGCCCAATATGATCCCCCCCCCCCAAAAAAAGAGCACTCCTGCCCCACAGTAACGGTGTCGTTCAATGATGTTGTTTTGGTGGTAACGGGTTCTTGACGTTCTACATATGAAAGTCTGGCGTGAATTACACTGCCAGCTAAACCTGGACTCGTCGGAAAACATCAAACAAGCTCACTGTGCCGCTGTCTACATTGCATGTTCTCTACTTCAAGTTAACCGCTGGCACAGTGCATTTCCGTGAGTGGAACCCATCTAACAGGCCTGTGAGCATATAGACCAATATATCCCAAACGTCTATACATGGTTTGTCTTGAAACTGTGGCACTCGTGGCTGCAGACAGCTGCCGAGACAGGTCTGATGCTGTGCTATATCTGCTTATTTTGGCAGTTACTGCCAAATACCGGTGGTCATTCGGCATTGTAACTCAGGGTCGACCAGTACTGTAACGTCGACTGGCATTTCCATCCTTTTGGAATCGTTGCCAAAGCCTAGAGATGACACTTTAGGCGATTCTAAGTTCCCCGATACTTCTATCTGAGTACGCCCACATTCTAGTCGGCCGATAATTCTACCACTTAAACTAGTTGGCATAGGTGGACTCTGCTCAGTTCCCCATCATATTTAGGTTCTCAGAAATTTCTAGTGCAAGACATATTATAATCATGTTAAAAGAAATGAATTTGACCAAAGCTTGATACAGTGACAGAATGAAATCCCCGCCTAATAGGCTACCCACCGTTCACTTCGATATATTTATCTTATTCTAATCTATTAATTTATTTTATCGGGGTCAATTCCGTTGTTTAG
Organism: Salticus scenicus; assembly: GCA_963930645.1. Lineage (NCBI taxonomy): Eukaryota > Metazoa > Arthropoda > Arachnida > Araneae > Salticidae > Salticus > Salticus scenicus. The sequence continues at coordinate 63,834,923 of OZ005659.1, read as the reverse complement.
TTTTCATGCTACTATTTCCAATGCAATAATACTCAAAATTCATATTTATATGAAAAATTTACAATTTCGCTATGTTCATAAAATCGTAAATTACGAATAATTTACGAAATTTTCCTAGTAGAATATTTGTATTCAATCATGTTCAAACAAATATCATAAACGTAATTTTGAAGTTGCCTAATGTATTTACGATCCTCAAAATGAAAGTTTATGCTCAATTTTGCCTTATTCTGACATGTTAAGTAAATCGTAAATTCCAAATAACTTACGAATTTTTTAAATTGGAAAAATCATAGTATATAATATTCATGCCAGTATCCTAAACAATATTTCGAAAGTGGTCTGACATCTTTACGATGAAAATATCCCTCAATATTGACGTTTATATGAAATTTTCTCTATTCTTCCATGTTAAGAAATTCGTAAATTTCCAATAACTTACGAAATCTTTATATTGGAAAATTCATGGTTATTAATATTCATGCCAGTGTCCTAAATAATATTTCAAAAGAAATCTGACATCTTTACGATGAAAATATCTCTCAAAATTGACGTTCATGTGAAATTTTGCCCTATACTGCCATGTTAAGAAATTCGTAAATTTCCAATAACTTACGAAATTTTCAAAATAGCATATTTATAATTACTGATGTTCATTCCGACATCAAAACGGAATTTTAAAACTGGTCTGACATTTTTACAGTAAAAAGTTTCCATTTAATGCACGTTTAAGTGAATTTTTGTTCTATTCTCCCATGTTAAGAAAATCGTAAATTTCTAATAACTTACGAAGTTTTTAAATTCGAATGTTCCAAATGAATAGGGTTCTTGCCAGTGTCGAAAGTAATATTTTGAAACTGATCTGACCTCTCTGCGACAGTTTGTTCTTGAGATATCGTGTACACAGACTAACAAACTAACGGACTAACACACTAACCCACTAACAGACTAACAGACTAACACACACCCTACAGACAGACACCATAGAAATTTTGTCATTTTCGGATTCCTCACACCTGAAAACGTGGAGAAAAGTCAAAATACCGAGGTCGAAAATTTTCACGATTACCTAAGTTTCCCATACTATAGTATGATGGGGAACTAAAAATTATCTGCAAGCGTCCTCTGTGTCATAACCATTCGGTTGTTTCACTGAGCGGCACAGAGAACGCTTGTGAACAATTTTCCTTCTTTGCTCCCATTCCTTATCTACCCCCTTCTTACACTTTCGTCATTGTAACATTATATTGGCGTCATCTGATGGTTTCCTATAATTTGCATATTATTCTTAAAGATGTCTGTGGTATTTCTACAGGTGAAATTTTTGCGTTAAAGTTCGATTTCAGTGTGAATCTGAATTATCCTTAATTTATGGACATGAGTGTATCTTGCTTAGAACTTGAATTACAGGCATTTTAATATTAGTCACTAGCCAGTTTTTGAAAACGCAATTGACCCGTAAATGTTTGTTTACATAAATGTTTTATTCAATATATGCATCAAAATTTGTTACTGAATATAAAATGAATTTAAAAAAGAAAATAAAAATTTTTGAAATAAATCAGGAACTTATTAAAATTATTTTTTGTTTAATAAGTAAAATCTTGTTTTTAAACTTGTTTTCTGCTTTTTCTCAAAATGAGATTTTTCGCATTTTGCTTTTTCCCAAAACATCATAACTCCGAATTTTATAATTGAACGTTATGAAACTTTGACAAAATATTCTGGAGGAGTTGTTTTAGGGATTGAACTACGGAAATGAATCTAGCTAAATAATCATTTGTTTTTTTATCGATAGAAGTTATGAACTGCCATGTATATTCATGATTTTTTCAGCATGTAAAAATGTTACCTTTTCTAAAATATTAAATAACATGGTTATGGTTTTGAGAGCAGTTTACTCCCTTAAGGACCTTTAAATAATCTAAATAAAATTTACAGAATAAAAATATCTTTATTTAAATTTGGCTTACAATGTTTTGTAAAAGTGCTTTTTTCTCGCAAATTTTACGCCTATTTTGAGCCTAAATATCAAAATATTTTAAAATTTGCATATTTTTTTTCAGGTTATTCAGTGTTTTTTGCTACATTCTATCATATAATGCACATAAATAGGCAATTTTTTAATTATTAAAAAAATCGCCTCCGACAGTAGGCAGACACCTTAATTTATTTATTTATTGAATTCCAATTAAATATATTGTTACAAAATTGTAAATAATTGTGTTTATTTTTGTATAAATTCTTTCAAAGAGGCTTAGTAAGTTGATAAAGTGCTAATTTTGTCCATTTCTAGCCGTTTTAGCGTTGAAATAGCCTTATTTTCCCTTGAAAATGCATTAAAAAGCCCAATAAGGCAGGTAATGGATTTGGCGCTAAATTTGGCGACTTTTTACCACCTTGGCGATATTTTTGGCGACCTTGGCGAGAAAATCCTTATAAGGGATATACCAAATATGGAAGCTCTAATCCCATTGGCTGATGAGATATGGAGATTTCTGGAACGTTCCACGCTTTTCTACAGGGGTATATAAGCCTGCTTTCTCGCCAAGGCAAGTTAGTTCAGTTCAGTCTGTGATCAGAGTCGGTCAGCTTGCATTGAGCCTCTTCGAAAGAGACTTGCTTTAAGTGTTATTGCTATACAGTTTGTACTGTGGATTTGCTATTGACAGCTGTTGTTTAAGTTGTGTTTACTGGTCGAATTGAAGCTGATACTTGGTTTATAGACCTGTATTTTTCTGGAACTTTTTGTGAATAAATTACTGAATTTTTGTACGTTTGGCCTTTCATTCTCGGACAACTCACGAACCCCCAAGTACGCAACATTTCTTGGTGTCAGAAGTGGGATACTGATGATGGAAAAAGCTTCAGATGGCAGATTTTATTACCAAGATAAAAAATTCCAGCTGTTTTAGAACAACTGCATAGTAGCTCTACCGGAGGCCATTTTGGGGTAATGAAGACTCTGCAGAAAGTTCGGGAACGCTTCTACTGGTGCAAGGCAAAGGAGGATGTGGAGAAATGGTGTAAATCCTGTGAAGTTTGTGCGGCACGTAAAGGCCCGCAGAAACGAAGTCGAGGAAGACTGCAACGGTATAACGTGGGAGCACCATTTGAACGGATTGCATTCGACATCTTGGGTCCTTTGCCACGGACCTCCAGTGGAAATAAATACATCCTCATCGTCATGGACTATTTCACCAAGTGGCCTGAGGCATATCCCATTCCCAATCAAGAGACATGCACAGTCGCAGAGGTCCTAGTGCAGCAATGGGTGTCAAGGTACGGCACGCCCCTACAACTTCATAACGACCAAGGTAGGAAATTTACCTCTGATGTTTTCAAAGGACTGTGTCAACTGCTCGGCGTAGACAAAACCCGGACAACACCCTTACATCCCCAGTCAGACGGCATGGTCGAGAGGTTAAATCGTACCATCCTGAATAACCTCTCTCCTCTAGTATCAAGGAACCAGCAAGATTGGGACTTGAAGTTGCATTGTTCCTGCTGGCTTATCGAAGTGCTGTCCATGAAACCACCGGCTATACTCCAGCTCAGATGCTGTTTGGACGTGAACTTCGTATCCCTTGTTATCTCCTGTTTGGTTGTCCACCCGATGCGCCTTCATCGCCCGAGGAGTACATCAAAGATCTCCAGGCACGATTTGAGGACGTACACAACTTTGCTCGGGAGCGGATTAACATGGCAACGGAGAAAATGAAGACAAGGTACGATCTAAAGGCTACACAACATGAGTTCCAGGAAGGAGAGAAGGTCTGGTTGTGGAATCCTGTTCGACGCAAAGGACTCTCTCCCAAGTTACTGTGCAACTGGGACGGACCATACACAGTCTTAAAAAGGCTCAATGATGTAGTGGTGCGGATCACTAAAACACCTTCATCAAAACCGAAGGTGGTGCACTATAATAGGCTAGCCAAGTACCACAAGTAACGGTAATATTAAAATTTAAAATGTAAATACTAGTAAAATTTGCGCATGCGTAATGTAAATATTTGTATATAAATACTTGTACATATTTGTGAATTTTGTAAATATTTCTCACTTGATTTATATTTCTATTTTATCGTTATATGCAACTTAGTTTTTGTATTTGAGATTGTGTAAATTTGGTTAGTTTCGCCTCTTAACCAAGGGTTGCACTGCCCGGGACGTGCAGTCCTTGGGAGGGGGGCAGTGTTACAAAATTGTAAATAATTGTGTTTATTTTTGTATAAATTCTTTCAAAGAGGCTTAGTAAGTTGATAAATTGCTAATTTTGTCCATTTCTAGTCGTTTTAGCGTTGAGATAGCCTTATATTCCCTTAAAAATGCATTAAAAAGCCCAATAAGGCAGGTAATGGATTTGGCGCCAAATTTGGCGACATTTTACCACCTTGGCGATTTTTTTGGCGACCTTGGCGAGAAAATCCTTATAAGGGATATACCAAATATGGAAGCTCTAATCCCATTGGCTGATGTGATATGGAGATTTCTGGAACGTTCCACGCTTTTCTACAGGGGTATATAAGCCTGCTTTCTCGACAAGGCAAGTTAGTTCAGTTCAGTCTGTGATCAGAGTCGGTCAGCTTGCATTGAGCCTCTTCGAAAGAGACTTGCTTTAAGTGCTATTGAAGGCACCGGCGAGATACTGCGAAATGTTTCTAAAGAAGAAAGAAAAGACTTCGAGGCCCTAACTAGAGCACTGGAGCTACGGTTCGGAGTCGTTCTCCACGCAATCAACCGAATCCAAGTCTTCTTGGATGTTGTTTGATTGGAGGATGATTGATGCATGTGACAGGAAGCAGGTTGCTAACACCTCATCTTTCTTCACTGTCCGGACCTTATCGCTGATGTTTGCGACTCTCACAGGAATAGTATTCTTTGAGAGATCAACTAGAGATGAAGCTACCAGAACTCCTCTTGGGCTATTGTCTGTATTCGGGTATTCAATCAGTCCATAGCGGAAGTATTGCTTGGAAGGGGGTGTTCCTAAGACTATTGTCTCTGTATGTGGAGGGATGGAAATTTCAGACTTGGCTGTTATCTGGCAAATTGTCTGAATGTCTTGATTTTCAGTGTTGAACACAGCGATGTCTTCCGAACTCGAATGCAGTTCATTATTCTTGAAGTCCAATTGAAAGTTAAATTTTCACAGGAAATCAATTCCAATGATTAAAGGATCTCTTATATCAGCCACATATGCCATATGATGGTAACTGGCATTCCCAAAAGTGATAGTCAAGTTCATTTTTCCATATATTTTGATTTCGTCTCCGGTCAGAGTCTGGAGATTAACGCAGGGCGGAGTCCAGACGATCTTCTCTGTTAGTTCTTGAGCTAAATACGTTCTAATGATGGTCACGCTGGCTCCTGTGTCCAGAATCATCCGGCAGGTGGTGTTGTTAACTTGGCCATAGACGTGAAGTCCATTATCGCCGCCACTCATCGATGAAACATGAAATACTGTAAATTGGGGCTCTTTAATCTCAGGCAACCTCCGCCCCGCGAGATGGCCTTCTCCTAGTTTCCCTGCAGTGATCGTGAAGACGGGTGATTTCCTATAGTTGGTCGTACAGGGCAGTTCCTCTTCACATGACCATCCCCTCCACAGCCCCAGCACTTTATCTTCCGATCCTTTATTTCCTTATTATTTTCCAGGCTGCGCAATCTCTTTAAGATCTCTGCGATACTTCTCTTCATTTCATTTTCATAAGCAGGCGTATCATTTAATGAGACTGCTCTTATCGTATGGCGGTCTTTGCGGGAGGCTTGTTGGGCTGCCTCTATCCTAAGTGCATAGCCTAAAGCTGATTCTACGTCTCTGATGTTGGAGAGTCTCAGCGCTTTTTGAATTTCTGGATGTCGCACAGCATCTATAAAGTTCTGAAGAGCTAAGTCGTTTCGAGTGTCAGCATGACAGTCTGAGAATGCTAGGTGAGACAGTCTCTGAATGTCCGCTGCCAGCTCTTGCAGACTTTCGCCCGATTTCTGGTAACGGGATTTTAACTGGAGGCGACTATAGTCCTTAGAACACTTCTCTCCGAACCGTAGCTCCAGTGCTCTAGTCAGGGCCTCGAAGTCATTCCTTTCTTCTTTAGAAACATTTCGCAGTATCTCGGCTGAATCTCCCCGTAATGCTGCTGCTAAGTGGACTGACTTGGCGGTAGATTCCCAGCCGTTAGCTTCAGCAACGATGGAAAACTGCGTCTTATATACATGCCAGGAGGAACTGCCATCGTAGGTAGATAGCTTAATAAATTCCTGATTCTGGATTCTTCTCTCTTTCTTTTCAGTTTCCTGGTTCATGGATTCTAACTTTTCTTCCACTTTTCTCTCCAGATCTTCTTCTATTCTCTTCAGTTTACCTTCTATCTCTGAAAACCTTCCTTTCAGTTCCTGATCAAAATTTTCTTTAACTTTCTCCTCGAAACTCCGTTCTATCACCGTAACACTCTCTTCAACCTTCATAACATTTTCTTCTATCTTCATAGCTTTCTCTTCAAAACTTTCTTATATTTTCAAAACTTTGTCCTCAAAATTTTCTCCTATCTTTATAACTTTCTCTTCAAAATTTTCCTCTATCTTTATAAATTTCTCTTCTATTCCATCCATTCTATTTTCCATCACGTTTAATTTACCCTCGATTGATTCTTTCACCGTTGAAAGCTCTCTCTTCATCTCATCTTGGTTAGATTTAATTTCTTCGGTCAAACTGGCTTCCATCTTTTCCTGAACTGCTTTCATTTCCTTCATTTCTTCAGTCAAGCCGTCTTTCAATTCTTTTTGTCCTTCTTTCATTTCTCTTTGTCCTCTTTCCATTTTTTCTATCAATCCAGATCTTAACTCATTCATCTGAGCAGTGAGTCCTTCTAGAAATTTCTTCATTTCTTGCTCCATAGCTCTCGTTATCACCATTCACAGACAACCCCGTTTCTGACACCAGAAATGTTGCGTACTTTGGATTCGTGAGTTGTCCGAGAATGAAAGGCCAAACGTACAAAAATTAGGTAATTTATTCACAGAAAGTTCCAGAAAAATACAGGTCTATAAACCAAGTATCAGCTTCAATTCGACCAGTAAACACAGCTTTAACAACAGCTGTCAATACCAAATCCACAGTACAAACTGTATAGCAATAACACTTAAAGCAATTCTCTTTCGAAGAGGCTCAATGCAAGCTGACCGACTCTGATCACAGACTGAACTGAACTAACTTGCCTTGGCGAGAAAGCAGGCATATATACCCCTGTAGAAAAGCGTGGAACGTTCTAGAAATCTCCATATCTCATCAGCCAATGGGATTAGAGCTTCCATATTTGGTATATCCCTTATAAGGATTTTCTCGCCAAGGTCGCCCAAAAAATCGCCAAGGTGGTAAAAAGTCGCCAAATTTGGCGCCAAATCCATTACCTGCCTTATTGGGCTTTTTAATGCATTTTTAAGGGAAAATAAGACTATTTCAACGCTAAAACGACTAGAAATGGACAAAATTAGCACTTTATCAACTTACTAAGCCTCTTTGAAAGAATTTATACAAAAATAAACACAATTATTTACAATTTTGTAACAATATTATCAAAGATAAACATAGAAATCATTGAGTTATTCAATGAAGATATTATGAAAATAATAATAATAAAGACAAAAAATATTTTTACTTACAATTAAATATTGTATTAAGCTTCATTTTCTTTAAAAAACTCCAAATGTTGTACACATTGATTTGGCAAATTTTAGCTTTATTTAACAAATTCTTCTGATTAGTCAGAACGATAATTTTCTCTTGGGGCACTGGAGAGAGAGAAAAAAAAACCAGTTAAAGTACGTTTTATAACATATCACATCACAAGATAATTATTTAAATTAATATATATGTAATGCCTTTATGATATGCAATTATAACACATTAGCGACACTGGATTATTTCACAAAAGCATTTTTATTTCGTGTATGTAGATGACTGAAAACGACATTAAGCGTCAAAGGCAATGGAGAATATGTCCTATGATCATGCTAACTGCTGCAATTTCATGACAGAGGGGTCAAGAAATATGTTTAGCAATTAAGATTTGTGGAAAAAGTGTTCAGAATGTTTTGTTTCTGAGTTTTGTTGCAGGAATACTGGATCCTAATTGGTTTATAACTCTCCCAGGGCTTACAAAAATACGTCCATCCTTAATTTTTATGCAATATTTAATCGCAATTAACTTCAAATTGCGCTGTGGTTGTAAATCTAATCTTTTAAAATTCGCCATTTAGAATTTCTGGCATAATAAAGTACTTTGCTGTGAAACAAATTGAAAGGGAAAAATTACAATTTATTAACAATTTCTAATTTTTTAAAAAGGGCTTTTCTTTAATTAAGATCGATTATTTTATATCCTTTCACCCACATACACATATCTCTATATATTAAAAAAAAAGTTTCTGTCGCTGGCGTTAATTTTTTTTGTCTGCGACAGCAACTTCTCGCGGAGGGCAGGGTTCTCCGCGTCATGAGATACTGTGCGCCCGCCGAAGATTGATACCTGGTTGGCAAAATGCCAGGGCGATTCCATTCACGCTCTGGGAGACACAGCAATGAAGAGAGAGGGGAAAATTTTCTATTATTCTTGTTTCCTCTGTTATGTGTAGAATAATTAATACTCCTGCTTTGCTTTATTTTATTTCTTACTGTATAACTGTCTGTTTATATTGGAAATGAATCGTACATGTGGTACGAGTTCTCGGATTAAACCTCTTCATAGTGAAACGAAGAGTATTGTACATAATGTCATTAAGTTTTGCGATAAAGAAGCTTTAGAAGGAAAAGCTATTGTTCCACTTTCCCAATCAGTGAAACGTACGAGTGAAATAACTAATATATCAGAAGCCACGATAAAGAATACGTAGAGAATCAAAAGCAGAAGACAATCCAATGTTTGTATCACCAAAAAAGCGGCAAAAGAACAGTACCATCGAAAACATTTCTCTCGATAATTTTGATTGCGATGTTATTCGAACAACAGTACATGAGTTTTATGCAGTAAATAAGATCGTACCTACAATTGCCAAATTAATACCTGTACTTAAAGAAAAGAAATTTTAAGTATCAAAGAGAAACTTTGCGAAGAATTCTTCACGAAATAGGATTTAACTTCCCCGTCAGGTACGACTTGCACATTAGTCCCCTTTAAATATAGTGACCAGCGAAGCGAAGCTGGCAAAGAATTCCTTGATTCACTACCTTAATTGATTTCACATTTCGTCATTTTTAAGGGGTTATATACTAGTTTGTAAATAATAATTGACATATTTTTTAAATTAGTGTTACACACTTCAAAGAACAACTTTAATATATCCCCACAACGACATTTGGCAATTTTTTGTTGGCGATTATGGCTAAATCATAAATCTAAAAATCATAAATCATAAAATCATAAATCCAAAATAAACAAGATATAGGCTGCCATATTATATCGCCAAATTCAGCTATAGGGATATACTAAAGTTATACCTTAAAACTATCCCCTTTATAATATTATGAGTTTTTCTTTCTTTTAATTAATCGTAAAATATTTATATAACCAGATATTCAGGAATCAGTTCAAAGAATGAAAAGAAATGTAATCAGTGAGTTTATAATTTTTTCATACCAATAAACAAACACATCCCTAGGTACTACGGACATTCCTATTTTATAAATGGACCAACCCTTTTCACTCATGCGCAGAAGACGCCAGGGATCATCCTTCTGCGGTTTAACAGTATATCAGTGTATTCCGACTACTTCACGGAAGGCATTTCAGCTGCTTAGAGTTTTTTATCATTTTAATTAACGAAGTTATTAGCTGAAAACGTCGGGTTTATAAAGGTACTCTATTTGCCACCGTACAAAAACTTTCTATTATTACATTTTATTCTCTGTCTGTGACGTCACTTTCCTAAGGAAAATTGAAATGTGTAAATAAGAAAAATTGAAAAATTGGCATCTTTGAGACGCTCGAGAGAAGAAAAAAATGTTTTAGAATAGTGAAATATTTTAAAATCACCGATATTTTCAAAATATTAAGTAAAAATTTAATGAAGATGAAATGGAAATTAGTTTATACATTTATCTTAGTATATAATATTAGTTTATATCATTATTTTTTATTATTAGTTAAGTTTTTACTATTAGTTTAGTTTTTATTATTAGATTTTATTTTAACGTTAGGCGAAAAATATTTAGTAATGAATACCATGATTATTTTAAATAACTATTGGTATAGAATTAGAGGTTAAGCCCAGATATTTTTAAAATGAAATTTACGAGGCAAAAATTTATATTAGTTTATATATAGATTTAGTTTTTTAACTCAAAACATAATTAAAAAGATAGATATTTACTATGACAAATTTAGCGATTTTTAAAATTTAGAAATGAAGAAGCTCGTACGTTTTTCGTCAAGGAGTTCATTTACGCAACCACAATAGCCGTTTTAAGGAACAACTATAGTATCTCCCCACAGCAGAATTTGGCGATTATGGCAAATCATAAATCTAAAAATCATAAATGATAAAATCATAAGCTAAATTATAAATCATAAAATCATAAATCCAAAATAAACAGCTTGCGGGCTGCCATATTATATCGCAAACAAATTTGAACGACATCGTTATCGTTCAATTCGTCGCTAGAGAAAACGTCAAATTCAGCTGTGGGAGATACTATAGTAGTACCACCTATTTTTTTTTTTTGTAAGCATTGATATAAAACTTAGCAGGAAACAGAATTTAGGTAAAAATATGTTTGAGGGTGCCCCCATGGCGAAATTCTTTGGCGCATTTTTGTTAATAACCTATAACACTATATACATATAACCTATACATATACAGTATATGCATATAACTATATACATGTAACCTATACATATAAAAAGGCTAACTTTAATGGTAAAAATATATTTACCGCGATCACAACTTGTCGAGAATCAAGAGGCACCCTCAAATATAGTCTAACCCAAAAGTTAATTTAATACGATAGGACATATATATATATATATATATATATATAGTATATTTTTCCATATAAAGGCATACAGTAACTGCATTGCTAAAATATTTTAGTTACAGCTATATAGAACCTCACTGGCAGATTTTAAATTTTTCATTTATTTTGATGATGACTTGAATTATCTATCACAATTATGCATGTCAAGATTTTCTCGAGAAACGTCGAAGCTACTTCGGTGTCAAATTTCAAATATCGCCAAGAGATTAAATTGTATCACTCCTTTAGCACGTTTTTTTTTTTTTTTTTTTTTTTAACCTAATGCAAGAGGGGAAAACAGAAGAACATTTTTTATTTGGTCTGAATGTACAAAATGTCTCCATAGGTAAAATATCATCCATTTTTAGTTCTGCTTATTACTAGAAAGAAAATGTCTAAAGTATTTTTTCCTTTACCATTGACGTCTCTATAAATTAAATTAAATTAAATTATCCAGTATCATTATATATTTTATTCTCAACGCGCATTTTTTATTTTCGAAATTCAATATTACATAATATATATGTAAAAAAAATCAAGGTGTGATCAGTACATATCTAGAAGATGTAGCCAACAACTATTCAGAAGTCATTATTTACACAAATTCAGGAGATATCGCCAACAACTATTAAGATGACATGATCAATATATATCCAGTAGATATCGACAACAATAATAATTATTCAGAAGATATCGCCAACAAGTATTCAGGAGCCATCATCAATACTTCTTCAGAAAATTTTGTCAATAAATATTCAAAACCATCCAATTTATGAATGGTGATTGTCTGTCTCGAATACTTCAAACCGGCAATTTGATTTTACAATGCAATCAAGGATAAATTTTTCACTTATCAGTAGGTTTCGAAAAATGTGAAAAAAAAAAAAAAAATCCCCGATTTAACTTACAAGGAAACATTCAAAAGGTGTCTCCTTCAAAATGTATTGGAAAAATATATGTGATTGTACTCTTCCTTACCAGAAAGTTAAAAAATTATCGGTTGAAATGAATTACAGCGACCACAACAAATTTTCAAAATTAAGCATATTTAGCGATTTCACATTGTTAGGCGACTGATTTTGTGTACTTGGCGGAGAAACAAAACACGGTTCTGTTCGTACACGGCAATTTCGGTGCTAGCGAACGTATCACCTAGCAGCACTAAATCGCCAAATATGCTTAATTTTGATAATTTTTTGTGATCGCTGTAATTCATTTCAGCCGATATTTTTTTCACTTCCTGGTGTTTTATGAAGAGTAGAATCACATATATTTTTTTTTTCAATACTTTTTGAAGACAACACCTTTTGAATGTTTCCTTGTTAATAATTAATATAGTTTAAGAAATGAAACGGTAAAATCAGATATTAGCGGGCATCTTGGCAAATTCAAAATGTAATAAAATAAATGGCAACAATGTAAAATCGCTATCTCAAAGAAATCGTCCTCTCGTGCTCCTACTACTAATGAAATGTTTAAAATATTTGCATTAATCACATAAGATATTTATTTTCAACGTATCTGACTAAATCGTATTCTAGAAAAAATCTGATGTGGGCACCACATGACTTCCTTATACACTTTTAGAAATATACATAATGTTAAAAAATATTGTCACTGGACCCGAAACAGTTGGCTAAAAATATTTAAAAAAAATGCATGCATACGTAAAAAAATAAATAAAAAAATAAATAAAATTGTGCCTTGAGGGGACTCATTTTAAAATCCTTGGGGGGGGGGGAAGGGACTCATGTCAAAGTTGGGCCTTGGGGGGACTCATGTCAAAGTTGGGCCTTGGGGGGCCTTATTTCAAAGTTGCACCTTGGGGGGACTCATGTCAAAGTTATGCCTTGGGGGGGACTCATGTCAAAGTTGTACCTTGGGGGGGACTCATGTCAAAGTTGCGCCTTGGGGGGACTCATGTCAAAGTTGTGCCTTGGGGGGGGGGACTTCGGATCCGAAACAATTGTATAAAAGTGTTAAAAAATGCATTTTCACCGTGTTTCTGAACTATTCCGGAAGTTTCAAATCTCTAACTAGTCGGGAAGTTAGTTAAATAGATTTTCTGTTGAATCATATAAACGCTGCTAAAAGCAGCAGTGACACGAAGCAATTGGCTAAAAATATTTAAAAAATGCATTGTCACCGTGTTCTGAGCTTTTCTGGAAGTTTTAAATGTCTAGCTAGTCGGGAAGTTAGTTAAAAATCGATTGCAAGATTTGTACTGGTAACGCTGCCGAAGGCAGCAGGTATCGGAAACAGATGGCCAAAAATATTAAAAAAACGCATTGTAAACGTGTTCTGAGCTTTTCTGAAAGTTGCAAATGTCTAGCTAGTCGGGAAGTCAGTTAAATTGCAAGATTTGTCCAAACCGTTTTTGAGTTATTACCGTTTTTTGATACATTATGGCCAAAACCAATGTATTTTTGGTCATTATGAACCTAATTTTCCTAAATATCTCCAAAATGGAAAATCATACAAAGTCCAAAAAGGGAGGTGCAGAACTATATGTTATAACAAACCTATGTACCAATTCGCAACTTTCTACGTTCAACCGTTTTTGAGTTATTACCGTTTTTTGATACATTATGGCCAAAACCTATGTATTTTTGTCATTATGAACCTAATTTTCCTAAATATCTCCAAAACGGAAAATCATACAAAGTCCAAAACGGGAGGTGCACAACTAGATGTTATAACAAACCTATGTACCAATTCGCAACTTTCTACTTCCAACCGTTTTTGAGTTATGCGACATACACACACACACACACATACAGACGTCACGAAAAATCGTGTAAAATCGCTTATATCTCTAAAACGAGAGCTCGTGTTCAGACGACACTTGCAGGTGTACAACTATACATCATGACAGTCACACGTATAAATTGGCAACATTCAGCGATCATTCGTTTTCGAGCAATGTGAAATACAAAATCCATTTCGCAAATCGGGATTACTATACTTCCTTATACTTTGTATAAGGAAGTAAAAATGCACTTTAAAAAGTTGCATCTTTACTGTTATAAGAACCATTTTAAACCTAGCTGTACATTGGAAATAAATGCAGAGTGTTACACATTGTCCTAAATTAACTAAAAAAATTCAATAGTAAAAAATATAGGCATTAGCAAAAATAAGTTCATAATTTCTTTAACCAACCAATATTACGCAGACAATTCATCGTCAAACAGTGACAAAAATTTAACAAGTGGATCATATACTAAAGCTGTAACGCTAAATGGTTTAGATGTTAAGAATTTCTCTCTGTTCTAAAAAATTAGCGCTATCGTTGTTTATTTTGTGTGCCTAGCTGTCTAGCATATGTTTTCTTTCAAAATAATGGCAAATTGTTATTAAATTGTAGAACGTCAAAACAGATCTTTGATCAAAGCTGCGAATAGTCGGGCTGCGAATCCCACAAGGGTCAAAGTTGCGAAACCCTCAAGGGTGAACGAAGTGAGTCGGTGGGAGGTGAAGCCTTTCTCGGGGGTTGGTGAGCGGAGCGAGCAGGGGACAGAGCCCCCTAGTGTGATAAATTAAAATGGAGTGAATGTTGATGAAGAATGCCTGTATGGAATAAAGAGGAAACTCAATCGTTTAAGAGATAGTCAACTCGAGATAGTCAACTCAGATAATCGAGATAGTCAACTCAATCCTTTTGAGTTGACTATCCTTTATTTAAGAGTCACATGGAAAATAGAGTCTGGTCGGGAATACAGGCAACCTGAGTGGAATGTTCACTCAGTATAGGCTGTGAATTATTTAGTAATGATTACATGACAAAAAGGGCTCTGGTTTGTTTGTGTTTCTGCTTTTTGTTCGAATCTCGATTCGATGAACGAAAAGCTGGTGGTTGGTTAATAATTGGTGGCTGTCATTTACCTTTGGTTCTAGCTATCCATTAATCAGAAGATTAATTACTATGTAAGATCTAACTGCAAACACTTGCAAAAAGCATACTAATAAGCAAATTCTTCTATTAAAGTAGTACAATATTACGACTTTTGTGTTATGAAGTATTCTGTTGTTAAACTTTGAAGTGCCATTACATAGTATTAACAATTTACACATTTCTTAAATGATCTTTCATTATTATTATTATTTTTTAATTCTTTCATGCTATTATAGCCACTAATGAAAAAAATCGTACATTGGTGCTCAAGGTTGAAAAAAGTCTTCCCTGATGAATTTCTTTCACCTTTCTGAGCTTTTCTTACTTGAAAAATATTTATTCTTATTGGTCTGTGTGGTTTCAGTGATCTTGTATCTGCTACTTGGATTTTACTATGCTTAATAATTCATTATTATACATACACAGGGCTTGTGAAATATGGTCACCTGGATATCTCGGCTATATCTCGACTTTAAGGAAACTTTTTTTTTTTTTTTTTTTTTTACATTTTGTGAAAAAATTGGTCCCAGAATAAGGCTTCGATTCCACTCCCGACATAATTTCACTCTCACCATTTTGATTCCTGCTTCTCTCACCACATTTTCAGACGTTTCCATTTAATGTTCAATGAATACACCATTAGGAGATTCACATCACTTTTCTCCATGCATTTTCACAACTCGGTGTTACATCACTATATAGTTTTAAGGAATTGGTTTACATTGCTCCTCCGTGCGTGTGCTTTGCAATCTGGTGCTGAATAATTGGGCCAATGTAATGATGTAGATGTTGTATTAGTTTAGTGAAAATATTAAAACCAGTTTCACGATGTTAAATTTAAACAGATGTTTCCTGGTGTGTCCTTCCATCCTAGTAATTTTTTTTTTTCTTTTTTTTTTTTTTTACTGGCTACCAGAAATTTTTTATGAGGACCAGTTTTTTTTTTTTTTTTTCAAATTCCTGGAGTCTTATATATATATATATAAATACACACATCAGGGTGTACACTCAAATATTTCAGGTTATCGAATTTAAAGGATTAAGAGTTAATCTTCGATTTTTTGATTTTCGTATTTTTCTTTTTTTAAATTATATAAAAAGGTACATAAGGTACTATATATCCTAATAGGCCATAAATTTTTCTTTATATCTATATATACACTGATGGAAAAAAAATTCCCAACACCAGGAAGGAGCTGTGCTAGATAAACGAAATTTGGTAGGCGTGTTTATACATCTGAAAAATGACGTAGATTCAAATTTCGAGCTACGCGCATAAGTGTGAGCGACACTATGAACATGCAAATGAGGTTTGCTTTAAATAAGCGCTGTAAGGTTCGTGATCGTTATTTACAGTTGAGATTTGACGTAGTGGGTTAATGTTAGTCAAGGATGCCACTAAGAAGACCAAGAAGCCATTATCAACAGCTCACTGAGTTTGAACGAGGTCGTGTAGTAGGGCTACGAGAAGGTGGGTTTTCTTTCCGCGATATTGCAGAAAGACTTGGCAGGAATGTATCCACTGTGCATGAGTATTGGCAGCAGTGGTCAAGGGAAGGTACTGCCTCAAGAAGACCGGGTTCCGGGCGGCCACGTGGCACTATTGAGAGGTAAGACCGCTGTGTTCGGCGTATGGCTGTGGCTAATCATACTGCGTCTGCAGCTGAAATTCGAGCTGCAGTTGGCACCACAGTGACACAACGAACTGTTACAAATCGGTTACTTCAAGGACAGCTCCGAGCCAGGCGCCCTGTAGCTTGCATTCCACTGACTCCAAACCACTGCCGTTTGCGACGTGAGGTGTGTCAAGCTAGAGCTCATTGGAGGACGGAGTGGAGATATGTTGTGTTTTCTGATGAAAACCGGTTCTGCTTTGGTCGCAGTGATAGCCGTGTGTTGGTTAGAAGGAGGCCAGGTGAACGCCTGCTAGCGACCTGTCTGCGGCCTCGACACACAGGGCCTACTCCTGGAGTTATGGTTTGGGGAGCAATTTCGTATGACAGCAGGAGCACTCTCGTGGTTATCCCACGCACCCTGACTGCAAATTTGTACGTCAGTCTAGTGATACAACCTGTTGTGCGGCCATTCATGAACAGCATTCAAGGGGGTGTTTTCCAACAGGATAACGCTCGCCCTTATACCGCTGTTCTAACCCAACATGCTCTACAGAGTGTCGACATGTTGCCTTGGCCTGCTAGATCACCAGATCTTTCTCCAATCGAGCACGTATCGGACGTCATTGGACGACAACTCCAGCGTCATCCACAACCAGCATTAACCGTCCCTGCATTGACCGCCCAAGTGCAACATGCATAGAACTCCATCCCACAAACTGATATCCGACACCTGTACGACACAATACATGCACGTTTGCATGCTTGCATTCAAAATTCTGGCGGTTACACCGGTTACTAATGTACCAACATTTCACATTTGAAATGGCTCTTCTCGCCAATGGCTCTACCTGTGATCTTGAAACTTTAATCAATTAAATATGTTACCTAGACAAAGTATTGCTGAAATTTCATTACTGTACAATAATTTTTTCTTGGTGTTGGGATTTTTTTTTTCCATCCGTGTATAATAAAAGAAGATGTGTGCATGTGCGTATGTATATATATATATATCCGACGCTTTTTGAGAAAATCGTTGATCACAGTGGTATGCAAATTTGCATGATGGTTTGAAATAACCTTTTCTAATGCACCTCAAAGCCCAATTTTCGAATTTTTGATGAGTTTTCTTTTAAATTATTAAAATATGAAAATAATAGCCTCATAATAGCTTTAAACTTAGCGATTTAAATATTAGCTGCAATTTAATTGTCGCCAAAAATGTTTCTGAGTTCATTTTTTTTTTCAACATAAAAATAAATATATTTAATTAAACGTGAATAATAAAAAATTAAATAATAAATAAATTATGCATGTCACAAAAAATTGATATCATTATAACTTTAAAAGATTTATACATATTGATAAAATGTTAATATAGTTCACGATGTTAATCTTATACTATTAAGCGAGTAAGATTTGTATATATGTATATTTCGCTGTTCTCCAGATAAGCCTATGACTGATCTCGAAATCCGCCCATTTCGAATACTGCCCATGACGTTACATTTGATTGTATAGCATTTCTTTATTACTATTAACTCCATGAATCATAAATTTATTTTATCAGTTTTATTTATAAATCCTTTTGTGCGATTTTTTTTTTAATTTCGAGGCTGAAGTATACCGAACATTTTTCGCCAAGAACCTCAATTTAGCAATAGCCACTTTAAGAGAAAAAAACGCATAAAAAATATAAATAAATTATAAAATATTTTAGAAAAAATATTGAAATAGAGATAATTATCACATAAATTATCCATTTTTATCTGAGTAGATAATTTTTTGGGAAAAAATGCCGTTTTAAAAATAACTATCTATCTATATAGTAAAATAAGAAGTGTGTGTCAGTTTGTATATATATCCGGAGCTTTTAAAGAAAATGGCAGATCACAGAGCTACACAAATTTGCATGATGGTTCCTTATGATCTGTTCTGATGCACCTTGAAGCCCGGTTTTCGAATTTTTGATTAGATTTTTTAAAATTAATTAAAATATGAAAATAAGAACCTGGTAAATACTGGCTTTTATGTTTCATTTTTTCTAAATTTTATTCTTTCATTTTAATCATCTGTGTCTGTTAGCAACGGCTATTACTCTATTTTTTTTTTTTTTAATTCATTCATTTAAAGGCAAAATCTTTTTTTTTCTCTTTTTTTTTTAAAAATTTATTATATTAATTGAAAATCTTAGAATCAATAAATATGTTATGTCTGATTAAATATACACGGGTACTGGTACTCATAAGTGTATGCATGTGCTTTTACATCATAAGTAATGAAAACATTTGTGAGGTCTATGACAAATTTTGTTCAATTATATGTCGTCTTTGGATGATCTTATTTGTTCCTATCCTTCTATTGCTTATTTAAAGATTGTTGGCAAGTCCTTCTATTTTACCATGTTTTTATTAACTTCGATTCTTGTTAGTTTATTTTTTCGTCCGGTACAAATCTTGCAATGTATTTTAAGTAACTTCCCTACTAGCTAGACATTTGAAACTTTCACAGTAGCTCAGAACCCGGTGGCAACACAATACTTCAAAGTCAGATTTTCGAATAGTTTTCTTTTAATTAATTAAAATATGAAAATAATAAGCTCTTAATAGCAATAAAATAGCCATTAAAATATTAGCTATAATTTAATTGTTGCCGAAAAAAAATTACGAGTTCATTTTCTTTCGACATAAAAATAAATACATTTAATTCAATGTGAGCGTTAAAAAAATATAAAATGGTTAATTATGCATCTCACAAAAATGACGTCAATGTTACTTTAAAATTTTATACACATTCATAAGTGCTATTGTAGTTCACGATGCTAATACACGTTGTTCAAAAAGGAGTAATATTTTATTTTTAAGAGTAACTTTTTTTTTTTTTTTCATTATAATCATTTCACTGAACTGAGTCCGCGTACTTAAATATTGCTTAAATATCATTTTTTATCCCCGCGTATTTTATTGATGATTCATCAGAAAATTTAAAAACATGGTATATAAAAAGTTTTTTTTATAATCTTATAATTATTTCTGAATTTATTTAAATGTAAAGTAATTATGATAAAATGTTTCTATATTTTAGCCATGAGATCGCAGAATACAACCCTAGTGTACTTTTTACAAATGATTTGATCACTGGCCCTTATTAATAATTATTTACGATTGCAAAATTCTATAGAAATTCCAAAATCTCAATAAATACATTTAACAGGATTTGTAAATCCTGATTTTATTTTCCGGTTTTTCGAGTTTAATCACAATTAATTATTTTTTACTATTTACAATTTTTTAGGACTGAGGACTATTAGTCTCAATCTACGGTTTTTTACGATACCAGTCTTACGATAGTTGGATATTTATCGAAATTGAAAATTTATCAAAAATATAATTGAATAATTTGGAAGCGTTGTTATAATTAAAAAAAAAAACTGATAGTCCTCTGAACTAAATATTCTGCTTTTGCCAGAATTTCATCAAAACTTTTTTTTTTTTTTTTTCTTTTCTTTTCTTTTTTTTTTTTTTAATGAGAGAAAAAGAAATGAAAAGAAAATTAATAATATTCAGTTTCAAAAAGAGACAGTATCGAAAACGTTTATATATATATATATATATATATATATATATAATTTTGAATTAGTAAATAAAAAGCGCGCGTGCAAAATGAAATAAAAAATAAAAATGAGATAATTAAGTTTTAGTTTGAGTTGGTAATTTTTTAATATTATATATATAAAAAAAAAAAAAAAAAAAAAAAAAATATTAGGTGTTCCGAGGAGTGCTGTTGCTTTTTGAATTGAAAGAAATTGACCACGGAAAGTTTCCCGGGCAACATTTAAATAAGCTTTAAGAAGGTATTTAGGAAAATATAAGTTTTTTTTTTTTTTGGGGGGGGGGGGGGTTGTTTGTTTCTTTAATGGAATAACTGAAACGTTTAAACAAATATACACCGATTGGAGACTAATTTCAGCAACATCATATACAACCGGCAATGAAATGTAAATGACACATAATTATTTGAGATGTTGGTTAGAGAGAGGAACACGGTTAGTGTAATATATATATATATATATATATATATATATATATATATAAACTAAATATGCATTCACATGAGTTTCAGTGTAGGACTCTCTTGGTGAAATTTGAAATTAGGAACCGAAGTAGCTTGGACGTTTCTACCCTAGATCTTTATACTTACGCAATTGTGACTGCCTTTTCAATTCATCGCCAAAATGGATAAAACTATTAAAAGTCACCAAAAGGGTCCTGTACTAAAGCTGTGCCTATATTACTTTACGGACGATGAAATGAAAGGAAAGAATCATATCATTATTTTATTGATTCAAATTAATATTTTAAAAGCAAATAAATAAAAATAAAAATTTTAGAACTATTACGTCAGTTTTATCGGAAATGTTTAATGATACTAATTTAATTCATATATATATATATATATGTATGTATATTCCATAACACAGTCATTAGGTGTATTTTGCACATAGATATTTAAGTTTGGCGATCATTGTAAAAAAATTACATTTTTCACTCATAAAACCACGCTCAGGCATTATTTTTTATGCCTAACTTTTGACCAGATTTTATAAAATAAATTTTGTAATAATAAATTTTTTCTGTATGATTTAAAAAATGCTCGGTTTTGTATCATCTTAAACAAGTAATATATATATATATATATATATATATATATATATAATGTCAATTCCTACTTAGGTCAACAATAAAATTTTTTATTTTAGTTACTTTTTATTAAATAATGACAATTTGCTTTACTATTTGAGCACAAATACAACGTCAGTCGTTACAGCTTTAACTGCAGAACTCGTGCCTACTTTGTTCGCCTGACGAAGGGTCGTGTGCTCTTTCAACCCGAAACGATTTTTGCGAGATTATTGCATTTAAAAGGTTTTTATTCAAAGTTTTGTACGCAATAGTTTAAAGCGCCAGTTCTGTGGTGCTTTCTTATTGTTAAATTTCTTTTTCCACTATATTGCACAAAGTCCTTTACAAATAATTTTCATTCATATTTTTAAGTTCTAACTCTCTTCGCTTTAGATTGCATACTCTTCCACCATTTGTGATGAAATTTCTTGAATCAAGATCAACAATATATGTTTGTGCACATGGATTTCGTGGATATCCAAATCGACATCTTGAATTCATTCATATAAAACTAAAATTAATTTAATTTAATTAAGGAATTAATATTTGAAAAAACTATATTAACATCAAGTGTCATCCATTACAAGTTTAAAAAACATCTGGAGTGACTCCACTCGACTTTCCGAACATTGAGTAATTAATAGTTTTGTAGATAAAGTAAAGAAAGAGGAGTTGTTAAACAAACAAAAGAGAGAAAACCATAATAGAGAGTTTGAGTATTTTTATCCATATATTACACGATGTTTTAGTTAATGCTACTGAACTTTGAGCCCATAGATCATAATGATAAAGAATATTTCGTAACGTCCCTGTAAAAACCTATAAATGCTAGATTCAGCACAATGCTTATAGTTAGTGCAACAGTTATTTATAATATTCATATAAATTTTCAGCTCAATTGAATAAGGCGTTTAGATTCTATCGCACTTTTAAAAATTTGGTCCTATAGGCCATAATGGTAAAGAATTTTTCTTTGCGTTCCTGTACAAAAACTGTAAGTGCTAAATTCTCCAAAATCTATACAGCTGGTGCAACTGTGACCTATAACATGTGTACAAATTTTTTGCTCAGATTAATTAAAGCAAAGTAATCGATTTCTTTTACTTTTAACGAAATAAAACTTAGAAAAAAAATCGTATATATATATATATATATATATATATATATATATATATTTAACGAAATTTAATCAAACTTCGTATTTAGTTAGCCCCTGACATAAACTGGTGCTGATTTGATTTGGGGATCAATCGCTCAACAGGTGGCGCTGTGATCGTATTTTTTTCTAAATTTTTAACATGGCAGTGTAGGACAAAACTTCGTATAAATGTACATAATGAGAGTTATTCTTAACCTGTGATTGTAATATTAATATGAATTATTGATAATAGTAGTAGTTAATTAACAAAAAAAAAAAAAATGTGCATGTTGGGGCATCGCTTCCCACCCCGGGGGGAGGTAAATTTTCAAGATGGGATCTTTCAAAAGGTCTCGTCAATACCTTTAAAACGAATGGTTGAAATATAAATATGTGATAATTTAAAACAAAGTTATCGATTATTTTTTTTTTTTTTTTTTTTACTTTTAACAAAAAAAAAATTTAAAAAAAAATTTAAAAAAAGATCATATATATATATATATATATATTATTGTTATTGAGTGAATTTGTATAGGAAAATATAGAAGAAAGTTTTGTGGTGGCCACAACATACTAGTTTTTACATATATCAATGCTTCAAGGTAAAAACTGCGCAAAGGCTTTAAGTTATTCTAAACAAATATTACCCCTATGTTTTTAAAAATGCTATCCACAAACTGTGAAATGCATCAAAATTCTTTTTGTGTGTCCCTGTATAGCAGCCTCAAACTTAATTTAAACCAAAATCACTGTCTTTCCCATGTAAATTAAATATTTGTATGAATTTTCACACCAATCCCCACTCACGTTTCAACAATGAAAAACACTACATTAAGTTAAAATAAAGAAAAATTATTAAAAACTCACTTTGATCACTAAGGCCTTTGGCACATTCTAAAATGGCACATTCTAAACTGTACGTCTTTGCGAAATTTTCAGCCTACAGCATTATTGGGAAAACAAAATAAGAATTAAAAAAAAAAAAAAAACATATGTCATGATGCATGACATATTCTAATTTATTATTCTGGCAAAACATTATAATATTCACGCAATGTAATTTAAATTATTTAATCATTTAAACCCCTTCCCGTGATTTCGCCATAGGTTTGCTTCGCGCGCACGCGGTTGCTGTGACGTTGTTTTTTCATCACCCCAGCTTAAGGCACCAATCTTTATAGGGGCACTACCCCAGCTCCCTCCGTGGTTAATCGTGCCTGATTGGTTGCTCTGAGCAGTGACGTTTCGGGCGCTCGCTGATAGCGTGGCGCGTATGATAACACTGCTCGGCATGAATATTGCCTTTGACACCATTTCAGCATATTCTTATGCAAAATGACCTCCTGAATCCGAATATGACCACCATTTTGCCCAATCACCCAAAGTTTTTTAGATACACCCCCTCCTCCATTTTTATCATTCTTTCTGAATTTTATACCCATCAATTTGATTTGGAGAGGAACGATGATTATTTTAACCGTTAAATGTCTTCTGAAAGAAAGTTTTAGAAAGTTCTAAAACACGAACATTTGTAGTAAGGAGGAGATCTGAGGGGATTTATGCCCAGAAAACAAAAGAAAACCAATAAAAACAATCAGTTTCTGTTTCTTTTGTTTTTCTTTTTTTTTCCGCAATATTTCTTTTCTTTTTTTACATATTCCAGCATCCAGTTTGCCATTTTCTTACCAAAACACCCCAAATAATAAAAATTATACAGTGAAATTTTTTTCAAAATGTTGGTGAGTGGAGTAAAGTTTCAAAGCCTTCGCAAGAAAGTTTGACTGATTCACTGTACGACGTTTGCTTTCAATAACTCCCTCGTTAAATGTTTTGGGCAGTAAAACATAAACAGTAAAATATCCTCCTTTGACACGTGTTAAAGATCACCAGCGTCGAGAACACCATAAAGTTCACCCTCTTATCGCAAACTGTGTACTTAAGGTACATAACGACTGACGGCTACAATTATAAGAGCAATGACCTTTAACACGCGTCAAAGCAGGAGGTTTCGCTGTTCATGTTTTACTGCCCAAAATATTCAACGTGGGAGTTATTGAAAGCAAACGTCGTACAGTTAATTGGTCAAACTTTCTTGCGAGTGCTTTCAGACTTTAATTTCACTCACCAACATTTAAAAAAAAATTCCTCTATAATTTTTATTATTTGGGGTGTTTTGGTAAGAAAATGGCAAACTGCAAGCTGGAATACGTAAAAAATAAGAGAAATACTACAAAAAAAAAAGAAAGAAAGAAACAGAAACTTATTCTTTTTATTGATTTTCTTTTGTTTTCTGGGCACAAATCCCCTCAGATCTCCTCCTTACTACAAATGTTTGTATTTTAGAACGTTCTACCTCTGTAGCTCCTCAGGTAAGAAGACATTTAACAGTTAAAATAATCATCGTTCCTCTCCAAATAAAACTGATGGGTATAAAATTACCAAAGAATGATAAAAATGAGGGACGTGGTGCATCTGGAAAACGGTGGGTAATTGGGAAAATGGTGGTCATATTCGGATTCATTAGGCCATTTTACATAAGAATCTGCTGATATGGTGTCAGATCTCGTAATTTTTTTTTCTTTCTTTTCTTTTTTTTTTTTTTTTTTCAGAGCAGTGTAATCAGGACTTCATCTCCAGACATCGAACAAGCAGTACGTAGGTTTCAGTGCTCGCGCTGCGATCCATCGCATGGGCCGTGCGATGGGTGCGCTTTTGCATTCAGATCAAGTTAAAGATAAATAATTAAACCTTTTAATTAATATCTAAATAGTTTAAATCAATAGTATATATTTCGTACGGGCATCTGTTGTTACAGTTACAATATGATGTAATAAGGTGTGCACCCATCTGTGTAGAGGCTGCGCCCTCTGTGTTCTTGTAAGTGGATGAGTAGATACCAAAGTGTAAACAGGGATCCTCGAGCGAGATCCCACTTTGAGTTAGTGTTTTAATGGTAAATTAAGTTCACCAACCAAGGCACCGTTGAGGCACCGGAAGGATGTAGATAAGATAACAATTGCAATTAAGACACAGTGCGGCAGCAGCACGGATAGCCGTGCCGTTGCCGCGGTCGCAGAACCCCCAAAATTACACTACTCCTAGGCAATTCTTATCTCTGTATATGTTTTCTTTTTCATTTTGTATGCTTGGTGCTGTCATCTATTGACAAATTATTGAACTTCTTTTTTCAAAAATTTTGTTTTTCTCTTTTACCATCACTTAGGATCGAACTCATGACCTACAGATTTGCAGACGAGTAACTTGACCACATTGCCAACGGGCGTTAGCTGCTTACATTTTAATTATTTAGTCGAGCGTTTTGTGATGAAATGCAAGTTATTTTAGAGATGAATGTATTAATATTAATTGGAATTTTTTGTGAAATTAATGAAATAATTGTTTAAAACTTGTAATTTTTTAAGGATAGATAAATGTATTTTTCAGTTATATAAAATTGAGCTTTTTTAGAGTACCGTATTAAGATAAAATTGATTTTAAATGCAAGTTATTTTAGAGATGAACATTTTAATATCAATTAAGATTTTTGAGAAATTAATGAAATAATTGTTTAAAACTTGTAATTTTTTAGTTCCCCATCATACTATAGGTATGGGGAACTTAGGTAATCGTGAAAATTTTCGACCTCGGTTTTTTGACTTTTCTACGCGTTTTCAGGTGTGAGGAATCCGAAAATGACAAAATTTCTATGGTGTCTGTCTGTAGGGAGTCTGTTAGTGTGTCAGTGTGTCAGTGTGTCAGTCCGTTAGTATGTCAGTCCGCTAGTGTGTTAGTCCGTTAGTTTGTTAGTCTGTTAACACGATATCTCACGAACAAATGATCGCAGAGAGGTTAGATCAGTTTTAAAGTATTACTTTCGACACTGGCAAGAACCCTATTCATTTGCAACATTCGAATTTAAAAACTTCGTAAGTTATTAGAAATTTACGATTTTCTTAACATGGGAGAATAGGACAAAAATTCACTTAAACGTGCATTTAATGGAAACTTTTTACTGTAAAAATGTCAGACCAGTTTTAAAATATCAGTTTTGATGCCAGTAACTATAATTATGCTATTTTGGAAATTTCGCAAGTTATTGGAAATTTACGAATTTTTTAACATGGCAGTATAGAGCAAAATTTCACATAAACGTCAATTTTTAGAGATATTTTCATCGTAAAGATGTCAGACTACTTTTGAAATATTATTTAGGACACTGGCATGATTATTAATGACTATGAATTTTCCAATATAAAGATTTCGTAAGTTATTGGAAATTTACGAATTTCTTAACATGGCTGAATAGAGCAAAATTTCACATAAACGTCAATCTTGAGGGATATTTTCATCGTAAAGATGTCAAACCACTTTCGAAATATTATTTAGGATACTGGCATGAATATCAGACTATGATTTTTTAAATTTAAAAAAATTCTTAAGTTATTTGGAATTTACGATTTACTTAACATGCCAGAATAAGGTAAAATTGAGCATAAACCTTCATTTTGAGGCTCATAAATACATTAGACAACTTCAAAATTACATTTATGATATTTGTTTGAATATGATTGAATACAAATATTCTAATAGGAAAATTTCGTAAATTATTCGTAATTTACGATTTTACCAATATAGCGAAATTGTAAATTTTTCATATAAATATGAATTTTGAGGATTAATGCATGGAAAATAGTAGGATGAAAACTAAACAACGGAATTGACCCTGATAAAATAAATTAATAGATTAGAATAAGATATATATATCGAAGTGAACGGTGGATAGCCTATTAGGCGGGGATTTCATTCTGTCATAATATCAAGCTTTGGTCAAATTCATTTCTTTTAACATGATTATAATATGTCTCGCACTAGAAATTTATGAGAACATAAATATGATGGGGAACTGAGCAGAGTCCACCTATGCCAACTAGTTTAAAAGATAGATAGATGAATGTATTTTTCAGTTATATAAAATTATTTTCATAGATTCTTAGTGTATAATTAATATTTTAATTAATATTTTAATGGTAATTTGCGATGAAATATTAAGAAAAAATTTCTTATGTTTAACAAAATGAATGATTAAAATCAGTGGAAATAGATTTTTCTCATGTGAAGAAGCGTATGTGCTGCCATCTGTCATGAGAATTTAGAAATATACCTTAATTTTTTTTTTTTTTCATGATTAAAAATTTGTATTTTATTTATTATTATTATTATTATTATTATTTATTTTCTTAATTGAGGTACTTAAGTATTTTTCAGGTGTTGCTTATTAGCTTTATTTAATGATAATTAAGGAAATTAATTAATTTTTAGAGGAATAAGTCACTTTTTGATGGTTTATTAGTATTTTAAATGAGAAATGGTGTTATAATATAATTCAGATATGTAAAATGTTAATGACATGATTGTTTATGCTAATGAATGGTTGCTTAAAGTAATTAATTAAAGTAATTAAGTAGTTTTTAGGCAATTAAGCGATGTTTTTAAAGTATTATTAATATTTCAATGAAAAATTGTGCTAAAATATAATTCTAATGTGTCAAATGTTTAATGAAATGGTTGATTAGTAATTTTTTTTCCCAGGTATAATGAAATATTGACAAAATTGATATTTGCTCTTGATAATTTTAATTAGAGTGTATGAATCAGCAACGTTATGGATCCTTATGAGTCAGTTTTATACTGAAAAATAAAAATATTTTGATTAAAATTATGTCTTTTTATTATGAAATTACTTAAACTTATAATTTTTCAACCTAACAGTAATTTAATAATGATAGAATAGTATTGAATCTCTACTATTTAAACGATTTATTAAATGAAAAATGAAAAATCTATAATTAATTGGAAACATTTATTATGAAGCAACTTCATATGATTTTGTTATTAGGTGCCACGTTCGAATACCGGTTTAAACATCTAGTGATTTTAGATTTGTTGAAGAACATTATATGTGTTGAACTAATAAAAATACCACATTGGAATGACCTATGAAAACCTAAAAATAAAGAATTTTAATATATTACAGACTTTTCCTTTTATTTTACGCAAATGTAAAAGTATCTTCACATGTGTTGAATGAACTATTTCAATTTCTCTAAAGCCTTTTTCAAAATTAATATTTTGACACTATATCCCGAATTCATGATATTAGCGTTATGAAATTAAGTGCTTTTTAGATGCAAATCTTTTTGAGGTGTCATGAATTTTATTTTTATTTATTTTTTAGAAATTTTTAGAAATTTTTTACATGCGGGAGATTTGAATTCATAATATTAGCTTTATGAAATTAAGTTTTTTTATATGTAGATATTTTTTACCCAATCAGAAGCATTGATTTTTTTAAAATTTAAATTAATAGTATTACCATTATGAAATTATGTGTTTTTTATATGTAGATGTTTTTTAACCAATTAGAAGCATTGATTTTTTAAAAATTAAATTAATAGTATTGCCATTATGAAATTAAGAATTTTGTGAATGCAGATATTTTTTAACCAATTAGAAGCATTGATTTTTTAAAAATTAAATTAATAGTATTACCATTATGAAATTAAGAATTTTGTGAATGCAAATATTTTTGAGGTCATGTGATTTTTATCAACCAATCACAAACGCTGATTTTTATTGAAGCTTTAATTCATACTATTAGCGTTATGAAATTAAGCGCGTCGGGGATGGAAATATTTTTAAGGTTATGTGAATTTCATTAACCAATCAAAAGCACTGATTTTTATTGAAACTTTAATTAGCCATTCAGAGAATGGTAAGTATTTACCTTGATGCTATAAATTGAAGGTGATTGTAATTTTAAGTCATTTGCATGAAAATTTTTATGAATGTTGCTTGGATTATCTCTTGGTCTTAAAAAATGAATCAAGTTATGGAACAGTCAGATAAGAAAATGTTTAGTGTTTTCAGATGTTCTACATGTAATAAGGAATTTTCGCGAAAATGGTTGTTAAGTCGGCATGAAAAGATGCATTTATATGAAAAGTTATACAGTTGTGATGAGTGCGGAAAGACACTTGGAGTGAAATCAAACTTAATTCGCCATACGCTGATTCATAATCGTAAAAATCAATCCTCATCTGCTGAAACGAGTGATAAGAGAGTGTCAGAAAGTTTTTATTGTGCTTCTTGTAATAAGGAATTTTCACAGAAATGGTTACTGAATCGTCATCGCAGTAAAGATGAAATAACATCGATAAAGTGCCAGCATTGTGAGCAAGTATTTACGCGCCTGGATAACTTACACAGACACTTAAAATTTCATCAAAGTTTACGATATTCATGCAGTGAATGTGATAAAGTGTTTAATATGAAAGCTGAATTAACATGCCATATGCATCAAGACCATGAACTTGTTACTGGAAAAAGGAAGATAACTGCGCCTTCTGTAAAGTCTAAGAGTATAAAAACAGATTAACACTTCTAATGCGTTTAATGAGTTTTTTTATCCAAACGAAAGCAATGAATGTGATATGGAAGTATTTCAAACATATATTCAGGGTGCATTGTATGAAAAACTTCTGAATGAGATACTAGAAAAAAATGCTTTGAAATGGTATAGGGTCACGAAAGTATCCTTGGAACGTAAAAGAGGCAATGACGAAATGGAAGAAATTCAAACTTTTTTTAGAAGTTGCTGTGTTACTGAACTTTTAGATGATACTATTGAACATCATATTAGTGAAGGATATGCAAAGATTAATAAGTCCTTAGAAAAATTCATCCGGAGAGGGTCTGGATGGGTTTTTAAAAAAAATCATTATCTGGAACTGAAAATAGCTAAATACCATCCTTTGGCTGCTAGTAGCTATATTAATCTACCTCAGAAACTTGCTGCAAAAAAAGCTGTACTAAATATCCAAAATGAAGATAATAAATGCCTCATTTGGTGCTTAATTGCTTATAAATTGAATATAGATCGTAGTGAACATCCTGAACGCGTATCTCACTATACATCATATGAAAATACGATTAAACTAGGTAATGTAACATGTCCCGTGCCATTAACAAAGATACCCCTTATTCAAAAATTAAATGATTTTCGGATCAAGGTCTTTGGCTATGAAGACAATGAAGTGTGCCCACTCTATATTTCGCTAAAAAATGATTGTGATGTAATCAACTTATTATTAATTTCTGATGAAGAAAGAGAACATTATTGCCTGATTCGAAACTTTTTTAGACTGTTAGGTAACCTTACCAAACACCATCTAAAAGCATATTACTGTTTTAGATGCCTACACCGATTTACAAGAGAGAATTTATTGAAAACTCACATTCAGTATTGCCAAGAACATGAAGTGCAAGTTATCAAAATGCCTTCTGAGGAAAATAACATTTTAAAATTTACAGGTACACACTTACAACATCCTGCTGCTTACTGTATTTACGCAGATTTCGAAAGCCTTCTTGTTCCTGTTACTTCGGTTTCAACGTCATCCGATATTTCACATAGTGAAAAAATTGCTTACCATGTGCCTTGTGGATATGCATATGTTATTATCGGGCCAGATGGACGCTCTGTTAAACCGATTCAAGTATACAGAGGAGAAGACGCTGTGGAACACTTTTTAGAAAAGATGATGACTGAAAAGGAAGAACTCGCCAAGATTTTATCACAAGTCAAGCCTATAGTCTTAACTGAAACACAGGAAACAGAGTTTCAAGAAGCTAAAGTATGTCATATATGTCATAAACAGTTAGCTGAGGATCGTCGAAGAGATCATTGTTACATTTCAGGAGAATTTAGGGGTGCAGCCCATAACGCCTGCAACTTGAATTTCAAATTACCTCAAAAAATACCAATTATCTTTCACAATTTAAAAAATTACGATGGACATCACATAAAGACGAAACTAGGTAAGCATAACAATCATCAGATAGAGGTTATTGCAACAAGTTTGGCAAACTATATTACATTCAAATTGAAGAAACCTAGCGACCTTGTTCAATTAGTCTTTTCAGACAGCTTTCAATTCCTACCTACATCACTAGAAAAACTTGTAAAAAACCTTGATTCTTCCCAGTTTAAGATTTTGAAAGAGAATTTCCCCGTTAATACACCGCTGAATATGCTAACGAGGAAAGGAGTCTATCCTTATGAATACTTTACCTCTTTGAATAAGTTTGAAGAAACTGAACTATCACCATCATGCGCCTTTATAATACATTGACTGATGAAATTATCGATGATGACGATTATCAACACGCTAAAACTATATGGAGCATGTTTAATATGAAGACACTAGGTGATTATCATAATTTATACGTAAAAACTGACGTTTTGTTACTCGCGGATGTATTTCAATATTTTAGAACTTTATGCCAGAAATACTATGAAATCGATTGCGCGCATCTTTTTACAACTCCAGGACTTGCATGGCAAGCATGCCTAAAAATGACTGAAACACCTCTAGAGCTCTTGACAAATATTAACATGTTGCTGCTTATAGAAAAAGGGATACGAGGCGGTATTAGCATGATTAGCAGAAGACTGGCCAGAGCAAATAGCCCCTATATGAACGACTATAACCCAAATGAGCCTAATAGTTATATCATGTATTAGGATTAGACCAACCTTTACGGTTGGGCTATGTCCCAATACCTACCTTATGGCGACTTTGAATGGATTGATACACACAATATCAATTAAGGATGGATTTTATCCCTTGATGATGATTCTGATATAGGGTATATATTTGAAATTGACCTGCATTATCCTGACCGCCTTCATACATTACATAACGATTATCCGCTTGCCCCCGAAAGATTAACCTTGAACGAAGAAATGCTATCACCTTATGCTAAAAGTATGCTACAAAACAGAAAATATGTTGGTACACCTAAGTTACTACCTAACTTATGTAATAAAAATAATTACGTTGTGCATTATAGAAATTTAAAACTTTATCTGCAACTGGGACAAAAAGTTACAGCAGTGCATAAAGCCATCCAATTTAAGCAAGCACCATGGTTGAAAAAGTATATACTATTTAACACCAATAAAAGGAAAGAATCTACATCATGAATCGAAAAGGACTTTTTTAAACTCCTTAACAATAGCGTATATGGCAAGACTATGGAAAACTTGCGAAAAAGACGTAATATAGAACTTTTTATTCATACCTCTAAGAGAACACTAAAATTGATAGCATCACCTACTTTTATATCGTTTAAAACGTACGATGAGGATTTAACCGCTGTAGAAAGACTTAAAAGAAGCATTCTGATGAATCGACCTATTTATGTAGGGATTACAATACTCGAATTATCGAAACTACTCCTGTATAATTTCCATTATAATTATATAAAACCAATGTTTAACAATCAAGCTGTACTGTTATTTACAGACACAGACTCCCTTACATATCATATTACTACTGATGACATACTGATAAACCGCAGAAGGATGATCCCTGGCGTCATCTGTGCATGGGTGAAAAAGGCTGGTCCATTTATAAAATAGGAATGTGCACAGTACCTAGGGATGTGTTTGTTTATGGATATGAAAAAATTATAAACTCACTGATTGCATTTCTTTTCCTTCTTTGAACTGATTCTTGAATATCTGGTTATACAAATATTTTACGATTAATTAAAAGAAAGAAAAACTGATAATATTATAAAGGGATAGTTTTAGATTTCAATATAAATATTACTCATTTAAAATTAAAAATAAAAGCTTTCTCAGCATTTTGAAACTTTTGAAGTGTGTAACACTAATTAAAAAATTATGTCAATTATTATTTACAAACTAGTATATAACTCCGTCAAAAGTGACGGAATGTGAAATCAATTAAGGTAGTGAATCAACGAATGCTTTGCCAGATTCGCTGGTCACTATATTTAAAGGAGACTAATGTGCAAGTTGTACCTAAAGGGACTAATGTGAAAGTTGTACCTCATTGGACTAATGTGCAAATTGCACCGAACGAACAAACTATTTAAAATGACACTATTTAAAATTGGATGTTGTTTTAAATATTTGACATTTACTTTCATTTTGATATTTATTATCAAAATTCTTGAAGAAATAATTAAAATTCTTCAAACAATAACTTCTCCTTCTAAAGCTTCTTTATCGCAAAACTTAATGAAATTATGTACAATACGCTTCGATTCACTACGGAGAGGTTTTATCCGAGAACTTGTACCAGATGTAAGATCTATTGGTATAACTTTAGTATATCTCCACAGCTGAATTTGGCGATTTTTCTTTGGCGCCGTTTTGAACGATAACGATGCCGTTCTGGAATGTTTGCGATATAATATGGCAGCCTATATGTTGTTTATTTTGGATTTATGATTTTATGTTTTATGATTTATGATTTAGATTATGATTTTATCATTTATGATTTAGCCTTAATCGCTAACAAAATATCACCAAATATCGTTGTGGAGATATACTAAAGTTGTTCCGATTCTACACATAACAGAAGAAACAAGAATAATAGAAAAATTTTCCCTCTCTCTTTCTTCTTCCTTTGCTGTGTCTCCCAGCGAGTGAGTGTAATCGTCCTGGCACTTTGCCAACCAGGGATCAATCGTCCGCGGTCGGACAGTATATAAAGACATGCTAAATAATTCATCTATCTTTGACTTTTCTGACTATCCCAAAACTCACCCCCTTTATTCCGATGATAATAAAAAAGGTTATTGAGAAATGTAAAGACGAATTGAGTGGTGAAATAGCTTTCGAATTTGTAGGACTAAAGGCCAAAATGTACTCTATCAAATCAAGTAAAAGTGAAAAAAAGAGTGCTAAAGGCGTATCAATCAGGGTTGTTCGACATAAAATTAGTCATGAAGACTATTTACAGTGCTTACAGCAACAAAAAACAAGTATTGAAAAACAATTAAAAATAGGTCAAGAAAATCACAAACTGTATTCAATCTACCAGAATAAAATCAGCCTGAGTCCCTTTGATGACAAACGATACATTGCTGAAGATGGAATAACAAATTAGCATATGGACAATACGAAATTGGTTAAGATTTAATATTACAAACTTAATTATATGGAATGAAATTATATGTATATATACTAATTGTTATGATGCAATGTTAGCATATTAGATGAACAACATTTATAAATATTACAAAAATATTGAAATATATTAAGATTTAATACTATAAACTTAGTTATATTTGATGAAATTGTATGTATATACTAATTATCGAGATGATAACTTACTAGATGGATATTTAGAAAATACTTGTGAAATCGCTTAAGATTTTATACTGTAAACTTTGCAATGAAATTATGTGTATCTATAATAGTACTTTTTATGATGTAATTTATTAGATGGACAATACTTATAAATATTGCAAAAATCTTGAAATATATTAAAATTTTATACTATAAACTTAGTTATAGTTGATGAAATTGTATGTATATATTAATTATTGAGATGTCAACTTACTAGATGGATATTTAGAAAATACTTGTGAAATTGCTTAAGATTTTATACTGTAAACTTTGTAATGAAATTATGTGTATCTACAATAGTACTTTTTATGATGTAATGTAACTTATTAGATGAACAATACTTATAATGATTTCAAAAATGTTGAAATATATTAAGATTTTATACTATAAACTTAGTTATAGTTGATGAAATTGTATCTACTAATTATCGAGATGTCAACTTACTAGATAGATATTTAGAAAATATTTGTAAAATTGCTTAAGATTTCATATTGTAAACTTAGTAATAAAATTATGTGTATCTAAAATACTTTTTATGATGTAATGTAACTTATTAGATCAACAATACTTATAAATATTGCTAAAATGTTGAGATACATTAAGATTTATTACTATAAACTTAGTTATATTTGGTTATTTATATGTATATAATACTTATTATGATGTAATGTTAACCTACTAGATGAATAATACCTGTAAATATTGTTCTAATAAAGTTTTTTTAAAATTAACTGTAAACTGTGTCTGTTTTATTTCTAAGTTTCTATTTTTAGAATGTGTGTGAATTTTATTGAAATAACGAAAAAAGAAAAAGAAAGAAGATGGTTGATTGGGTTTTACGTCACACTAGTGCAGTGCAGATGGGCAATTGGCGACGGTCTGAGACACACCACAAGAGGTGGTCCGGAGACATGCCAAAACAATTTTGATCCTCCACGAAAGGGATGGCTCTCCCGCTTCGGTGACCTCCAGAGGTAAAATTTTTGATGGGAACATGAAGGACATTGCGGCCACGACAGATTTTACGTGCACCAGTCACCATTAGTGTACATGACGGTCTTTAACCGGCTCGAGTGCCGAACCTGCAATCTCCCAATTACGAGGCCGGCGCTCTACCGACTGGACTAGAAAGAAGAAGAAGGAAAATTGTTTTGTAAAAATTTTAGTGGGGAAAATATATTAGAATTAGGAAAAGTAAGTTTATGATTCGATTTAAATATTACAAACTTTATAATTGACTATAAGTTTTTAAAAATTATTTTTAAACACTAAAATATGATGCAATACCTAAAATTGCTATGTTATATACTATAGAAGGTTAATTTCAAGCTTATATCTGTCGAAATGGTAGTAGTGATTGAGGATGATGCGTTCGATGTGCGCGTTAGCACATCAGTACATCCCACTTCACCACCTCTGTCGCAGAATGAACATTATATCACTACTTGTAATCATCCAAATGATGTCAATTAGTTTGAAAAATTATTGAGTTATGATTATTTAGGTGTATTCTTATTATTGAAGTTTATAATCACTGTGGCTACTTTTCCGGGATACATAAAAGAATTTCGTACTATTACGATCTATAGCCGGTATTTCTTAAAAATGTATTTTAACATGGTTACACCCCATTAAATATAATGAAATTTTATTAGAATTTTAAAAGCATGTTTTTCTGTTGAAAATTGTGGGCATATAATTGGTAATTAGTTTACAGGGTTACGCAAAATATTTCCGATATGCATTGCATTTTATTTATTTATTTATTTATTTATTTTTATGCATGAAATTTGGTATTTATGAATTTCAGGGAAATAATACAAGACCGTCGTTTATTAAGAATACATATATATGATATACATATAAGTATACAAAGAGAGGGGTTGAGGGAGGCGGCAGTCCCCTTTAGGAATATATCAGAATATGGTAACAAGTCCATTGAATCAATATATACTATTATATACTAAGGAATAAATAAAAATGACCGATTGAATAATTTCTGATGCAAATAGGAGTTGAGGCTCCTGATCTGCAGATCCACTTGTATTAAATTAATTATTAAAGATGCAAGATATCACCTAAACTTAGTTCATAAATTATATTAAAAGCACATAAAAACTCTAAATCGTATATAGAGATATATCCCTAGTTACCAAAAAATTTCCCCTAATTTCACTTTTGTAATTTCTTATGACAGAGGTGCCTCTATTAGAATTCAGAATTTTGCCTGAAAATATACCGTTAATATTCCAATCAATCTTAATCCGAACATATTCCAACTAATAAAAAACGAATAAACAGCAGGTATTTACAAAATTCCTTTTACTAATAGTACCAGCAACAAAAATGTTATATTGGAATGTCAAAAACGGAAATTAAAACTCGTATAAAAGAACACAATAATAATATTAAGTTTGGAAAAATTACCATTGCATTAACTAAAGTTAATTATGAAGATAACTTTAAAATTGGCTTTAATAAATAAAAATAATAAAAATAAAAATAAAAATAAATCACAAATTTCAACAATCAAAGCTACACAATCTTTAGAGAAACTTTAGAAATTTTGAATGACAATCAAGCATGTAAGGTGAATGAATCAGCTGCGGGCACTGATAAAACCTGGTGCTCCCTAGTGGAATAAGGAGCTCCAGTTAATAAAAGCAGAATAAACAGTCTTCACCACGCTACAAGTTGCTGAAAATGGCGGGGATCACTGTCGAAAGCAGCTATGATATATTAATTCTGAAACAGTAAGGTTAGTTTATATTTTTCATAAGATTAATAGAACTTTTCTTTGTGCTGCAGTATTTTTTTTTTTTTTACAGCAAAAGCCTTTACATAAACAAAGGTACATTTTTGGCGGCATTAAATTTTTTTAGTTCCCCGTCATACTATAGGTATGGGGAACTTAGGTAATCGTGAAAATTTTCGATCTCAGTTTTTTGAATTTTTTACACGTTTTAAGGAGTGAGGAATCCGAAAATGACAAAATTTGTATGGTGTCTTAAGGTGTCTGTTAGTGTGTTAGTCCGTTAGTTTGTTAGTCTGTGTACACGATATCTCAAGAACAAATTGTCGCAGAGAGGTCAGATCAGTTTTAAAATATTACTTTCGACACTGGCAAGAACCCTATAGATTTGCAATATTCGAATTTAAAAACTTCGTAAGTTTTTAAAGTAATTAAGGAAGAAATTTACTTCTTAAGTAAGAAATTTACGATTTTCTTAACATATGGGAGAATAGGACAAAAATTCACTTAAACGTGCATTAAATGGAAACATTTACTGTAAAAATGTCAGATCAGTTTTAAAATGTCAGTTTTGATGCCGGAATGAACATCAGTAACAATAAATATGCTGCTTTCAAAATTTCGCAAGTAATTGGAAATTTACGAATTTCTTAACATGGCAGTATAGGGCAAAATTTCCCATAAACGTCAATTTTGAGAGATATTTTCATCGTAAAGATGTCAGACTACTTTTGAAATATTATTTATGACACTGGCATGAATATGAATGACTATGAATTTTCCAATATAAAAATTTCGTAAGTTATTGGAAATTTACGAATTTCTTAACATGGCAGAATAGAGCAAAATTTCACATACACGTCAATCTTGAGGGATATTTTCATCGTAAAGATGTCAAACCACTTTAGAAATATTATTTGGGATACTGGCATGAATATCATAGACTATGATTTTTCCAATTTAAAAAATTCGTAAGTTATTTGGAATTTACAATTTACTTAACATGTCAGAATAAGGCAAAATTCCCCCCCCCCTAGTAATAAATAAATATATTTTCTATTACATCTGGAAGAAAATGAATATATGTAATTTTTATTTTTTATTTTATCTAATAATTTTGTGGTTAATATGGTATTTTAATTTAATATCTTTCGATCTAATTAACTAATTGAACTAAAAAAATATAGCATTAGCACTAGATTTTGTCCCGGTTAAGGATGTACCAATTATTGTAGTGATCAGTTGAATGGCTAGTTTTGTATAGTGATTTAAAATTTCGAACAGATACAACAAAAAATTTTCAACTTTATATATTTGCCAGTGAGTAACGCACATATTTATTAATAAATAATATCGACTTGGAAAAAAAAGAAAAAGAAATCTCTAGTGAAGTTTGTCATAGAAAGATGGAAAAAATTCAGCTGCAGAGCTTGGATATTGGAAATAAAAGATATTCCAGTTGCTGAATTGTTGCTAATTCGTAAAAAAATTTAAGAAGGATCTTTAAAATTTTAAGGTGTGCAGGTTTATTCAAATCTAACTCTCAACGTGTTTAGACTGGTAATACATACAGTTAAATTACAAGCAACAATTCAGGAGATGAAAAACTTATACGTTCAATACAGTTTTAACCCCGATATTATCATACTATGCAATTTTGTGAATAAATTACATGCATTTGAGTTTGAAGTATTTGTATTTTTAACAGATTTATATAGTTTTGAAAAATTGCCTGCAGGACTTAAATCCTTTGTATCACTCAACCCAGCACTTAACTCTTTTTTATCACTTTGACTTGCACATTCATTTAATAATATGATTATGCTGACAGTCCAAATACTTGGCTGCAGCATTAAGAAATACTCGATTTATGACCTCAGGGGGTGTTCAAAAGATTTTAAACCTAATAAAAATAAGGGCTTATCAATTCTATCTTCCTGAACATATTGATTCATGACTTTAATGAGATACATGAACGAAGTGGTGCAGAATTACCAAATGCTTTCATCTTAGAAATCTCAGATTAATGAAAGGTTATTAGGAAAGGGGTTAATCCAGGATAAATCCAAGTTAGTGAATTACGAACGATCAACATTATTGAAAGAATTTATCACCTCAAACAAGGAATTGTATACAATATTATAGACTATCATATTAAAGATAGGAATTATTACACAATTATTGAAAATTAATGGTCAAAAACTTTCAGTGTCTATGGGGTAATTAAATAAAGATAATATGCACTTGATAACATATACCAAATAAACAAATATCTGATATACAATACTACTCAAGTGCTGGACAGAGTGCAGCCGTTATTTTTCTTAAGAAAAGAAATCACAAACGGTATTTATACAAAGAAAAGTCACAAAAAGCATACTACTGATGCACAACCGATTTACGACCCTGTTTACGACTAGCACTCAATGACCACACAGATGGAACCTCAGGCTCCTGCCACTGAATAAGGAGAAATATGCCATGAAATCTGGAAGCAAGGGGATTGGAGAAGAAAAAACCCAATAAAAAAAGCAGGAGGATCCAACAAAGTAAAGAAACAGAATAAGAAATTTTAAAAAAACGAGACCTCCTACAAAAATGATAATGAGAGGGCCCCAAGAGAAAAAAAGAAAAAAGAAAAAAGAAAAACTCTCACGCAGATGGTCTCGAATTTTTCTGGAGATGATTGTTTGTTTTCTCTTCCTGCTAGATGGTCTTTTGCCTATACTTCCTAAAGGCTGCAGAAAGGCCAATTTCACTGCTCTTAAAGCTATGAGCATTGTATTTTTGCAGAGGGCCCAGCTTTGGCCTCAATTAATAACAATTAATAACTAAAAAAAATTAAGTACTCAATTTTCAAATGTTGTGTGATTGTACTACACTGTGCCTGCAAGAGGATTACTATGTCGCACCGGTCCTTTGTTTGCATCTTATACAAAGTTTGTGCCTGCCTCCCCCATAACCTGGTGACGGTGAGAAAGTATAATTTAATTTATTTGGTCAGTCAGTCTAATTAAAACAGTAACGTGTGCTTATTTTTGGAGAAACATATCTATCCTGAAATCTCTGCACTCATCTCTGAAATTTATGATAGATCAGCTTTTAATATAAACTATGTGAAATCTTAATTGATGATTCTTAATAAAGAAATTAATTAAATAGATTGGATTGATCACATTTAATAATAATAAATTTGTCTTCCCTTTCAGGCTTAACTAATTTATTTCAATGATATTTTTGGGGGGCATTTCACAACGCATGCCCGAATATCAATTTGACATTCAAAATGTACTGCTATCTAAGCTTCATCTTAAGGCCACAGATGGAAGGGTAGTTAGATTGTACTTGTATTTATCCAACATCAAGCTAAACTGATTGAGAGGTAAATCAGTTTAAAAAATGATTAGATATTTTTGTATTTTACCTCTAGAAGCTGCTGTTATATAATTTCATTGTCTTTTTGTGTTATAAAACTTTTTAAGATTAGAAGAATATAAATCATAATAAACGATATACTGTAGTTGAAAATAGTTAATAATAAAAATAATGATGATAAACAAATAATAATAATAATAATAATAGATTAAAAAGCAAAATAATAGATAAAAAACAAAAATATGTATCACCCAATTAAAGGGAGACAAAATATGTCATTAATAATCCACAAGCAAAACATTAAAGTTAAACACAATAAAAAAAAAATTCCTTAAAAATGAGCTAAATTGTCTCAAATTAGCTCCCAAACAATATATACTTAAATTTGAAAAACCATGTACTCATTTTTGAGTATATTTACAAATTCAAAAATAAGGTTGACCAATAAGAATCCCAATATTCACATGTTTGACATGTCAATATACTCAAAAATGAGTACATGGGTTTTCAAATTTAAGTATATGTTGTTTCGGAGCTATTTTGAGACAATTTAGCTCATTTTTAAGAAAACATTTTTAACAGTGCACAAAATACAAAGCATTAGGATTATTAGAATATTAACCATCACATTATTATATTCGTGTTTCCTTCCACTGAATCATGGGTCATGGTCATTAATGGTCATTTTCATCAGTATCACTAAATTCTAAGTCAGGGTCAATGTTCTCTACGCCAGCTGATGTTCGTATTGTAGAAGTCATGGAATACTGGAGGCACAAGAGGAAGCAAAGTAAGTTGATTTCTCTTCTTCTCCTCTGAGATTGGAACAGATTTGTTATACCGTTTTTTGATCTGGGTAATTCGGAGATTTGTTTTGCCTCGTCGAAGAAAACTGATTTTTTTAAAAGTGCCCTCAAGTAGACTGTACCTATAAAATATCTGACCTCCTTCCTCGCAATATCAACCATTGTATCTCTTGCCACTTGAACGGCTCCCCATCAACATTATTCTTTCTCACAACGAGAGTACTTATTGACAGTAGTGCAAAATCAAAAAAATCATCTTGAGTCATCTCTCTAACAGTAAATTGATTTTCTTCCCTGTAGACCGAACAAGCTGATACCAATCATGTGGGTAGAACATTGAAATACTATACTTTTCTTTTGTCTCTCAATTAGAGCATGGTATAAGTCACATTTCATGTGCGAGTGACCTGAAATTAGAAATTTGTGATTGATGCTGGAGAAATGAGGGAAGTCAGCCATCGCCTTCAAAATCATCGCTGACACATGGGTATTTTTGTTTTGAGCACTGCATGTGTCA
The DNA here is from genome assembly GCA_963930645.1 of Salticus scenicus. Taxonomy (NCBI): domain Eukaryota; kingdom Metazoa; phylum Arthropoda; class Arachnida; order Araneae; family Salticidae; genus Salticus; species Salticus scenicus. The sequence continues at coordinate 63,792,908 of OZ005659.1, read as the reverse complement.
GAATAGAAATTTACACTTGTAACAGTGTCAGGTACATTTCGTAGGTATTCGTAAAGACATGAAGCTATCTCGTTAGTTCCACGACCGGCTATTGCATCGTGCCACATGTAATGACATGATTTACCTGTGGCATTATCATGCATAATCAAATTAAAAGTCCAAAGTTGGCATTTGTAGAAAGCTACAGATGATGACAGAAATGGAGTTGCTAGACACTGTTGTAAATCAGAAACTAAACACAGTTTAGAGGTATCAGTTTTGGCTTCTGCTTTGTCGAGTTATTTCTGTTCATAGGCTAAGTCTACTTTTCCCTGATATTCAATGTAGTAAATTATTGGTAAAGAATGATGTAGTAAATTATTTATAGATATTAAATTTCAATTGAAAAGTGGGTAATTTTTTTTATAAATACCAGTTCTGTATTTATAAAATAAAGCATAAAATACAATAATAAGCTTATCAATACCACTTCTATATTTATAAATTAAAGCATAAAATACAATAATAAACAAAAACTGAATAATTATAATCTCATTATTGCATTGGATTAAAACCTGCTGACCACCAAGTGGCACAGCACAAAAAGAGAAAAGTGGACTTAAATCCTTCGTACCAAAAACTAATCAGAAGACTCGATCAGGAAAAAGGGATTATGTTCACTTATAACTTTTATACCATTCAAGTGATTGTCAACCTTCATTTTATAAAGGGAACAAATTGACTTAAATCTTTTATACCAAACATGAATGCTAAATTTCTGACTTGAATCTTTTTTACCAATGGATTTTCTCAAAGACTAAATAACATGGGCTTAAATCCTTTATACCAATCGATGGAGAATTGTTTTCTGCGTCTAACTATATACTTAACTCAAAATCGACATTTTTGGACTTAAATCCTTTATACGTATCAGTACAGATATATACATGCGAAAAAAGAAAAAAAAAAGTCTAAAAAAAAAAAAAAATTAAAACTTGGATATTACTTTAAAGTTCAGAATGTGTAAGCCCACATAAAATATCATTCACTATCTGTAAATGTCTTTTGAAAAATCTTGAAAATTTTCCTAAAAATATAGTCAGAGAAAAAACTTCTTCTCAACAAGTGGCCACTATTTTTAAACAAGATGGTGGATAAAGTTTATTGATAAACTTGGTGAAGACGATGATGTAGGCTATATGCATACAAAGTTTTAAGAAAATCAAATTATAAATATTTTTTATGTGAGTTTGAAATTTTAAATTGCTATCACTTAGAAACAAGATGGCAGATGGAGTTGGTGAATGAAAATATAAAATGTAATCCTAAGCTAAGTGTACTCTTCAACTTTGGTGTTAATTTATTCAGTATTTCGAAAGCTACTGTAACGATAAATTTTCAAGTTGTTTCCATCATTTAAAAACAAAATGGCAGATTAATTATAAACAAACTCGTCTAAGATATTTTTATAAGTCAATTGTGCAACATTGGTTCAATTTAATTCAGTATTCCGAAATTTTTTGTAATGACAAATTTTCAAGTGATTGTCACGTAGAAGCAACTGGTCAACTAAGTCATTGATAGTCAACTGATTGTTACTTGTCAACTGAGCAAGTTGCCCAGCAAACTTATCGATTATATTTGTAAGATAAGTTCACTGTCAAACTTTGGTTCAAATTAATTCAATATTTCATAAATTATCCTGACGACAAATTTCCAAGCAGCAGCCTGATTTCAAATGACCTCTACTTGAAAATAAAATAGTAGTGCAAGTTACCCAGCAAACTCTTCCAAGATATTTGATAGACTGTTCTAACTTTGTTCTAACTTTGTTCTAACTTTGGTTCAAATTAATTCAGTATTTGGAATGTTATGGCCATGAAAAAATTTCAAGTGGCTACCTTTGGAAATAAAATTGCAGAGCATGTTGTCCAAGAAAATTTTCCAAGATATTTGTAACACAAGTCCACTGATCAACTTTATTTATTTATATATTTATTTAAGCAGTCAACAGCTTTGTTACATTTAGCTGAATTTAGTTTTTTATTTAAATTAAACATTTGGTTACTTGTTCAGATAATGCATTGCTCTGAAATCAAAGGGAAAACAAAATACGATAAAGGTATATATGCACATATGATTTAAAAGCTAAACTAATAAATTTTAAGATATTTACCATTTCCGGAGTTTGGCCGTCGAATCTAGGATGTTTACTTAATACACTGTTGAGAAAACTAATAGCTTTAATCGCACCAAACCTAACCTAATAGGTTAAAAAAAAAAAAAAAAAAAAAAAAAAAAAAAAAACAGTCACTTTAAAACAACAGACTAAATTTTAAAATATATTATAAAATGATGACTAAATTTTAAATTGTATTATAAAACATGTTTATTTCACTTTTTAAACTTGACTGCCTTTGAAAAGGACAGAATTGTAGAGTCATTTTCACTGCACAATTCTTAAACCTGACTGGCCTTTGAAAAGGACAGAATGCTAGTGTCATTTTCACTGCACAATTCTTAAACCTGACTAAAAAAAGCATTGAAAAAGGCAGAATTGCAATGTCGTTTCTACTGCACAATTTTTCGATGTACAAATCTAATGCTTAATTCATCTTGAGATTTAAAATATAACTGTGCATATGATTATAAACCATATAATTACTTTTCTAGACATTTAAATCTGAAAAAAAAAAAAAAAAAAAAAAAAAAAAAACTAAAAATCCATACTTATATAATTTTGATTTAGAAGTGTATTGTAAGAAAAAGAGCAGTTCAGTGACCAGATATATCCGTCAGCAGTAGTCAGATGGTTAAATGTGTGTAAAAAAGAAAAAAAGATTATGTGTCATACATATTTTTAAGCAGTGGGAATTATTGACTATATACGCATGGTGATTAATCCCGTCAATCCATGAGTAATCACATTATATTTTTTAAAAATAACACAACATGGCATATTTTACGAATATTTTATTTTACATCCTCATAAGCAAAAGCATGAGGGGTTATCTGATTTGGTGGGCAATATTTTCTACAGAGGCTGTTCGCACATTTTTTAGACGATTTTGATGGAGTGTACTGAAGCAATTTCCCTCATATTTCGTGTTTTATTTGTTCAGTTTGATAGCCCCTGTTCTTAACTAACATTCTACATCATAATTCCTATGATAACAATGCTTTTTATAATATCGGAAGAGGTATATTTTTCTACTCCTCTTGAACGGCTTTCCAGAGTCCACAAAGCATTGTAGGTCGGTGTTTGGATAATGTTGATTTTAAGAGTCGAAAAACACAAAAATCCAACAGTGATAAATCAGAAGATTTTGCAGGAATGTCAGTGAAGGGTATGGTTTTAATTCCCGTTTTTTGTTCCATTTTTTTAACCGACTTCAAAAAAAGAAGGAAGGTTCTCAATTCAAACCGTATGTTTTTTTTATGTTTGTTAGCTCATAACTTCTGAACGGATGCTCCGATTTTGATACTTTTTGTTTTGTTGAAAAGGTCTTGGTCTACAATAGGTCCCATTGTAATATCTTTACGATCTAAAGAAAATACAGGGTGCCCAAAAAAATCAGTCCCAACTCTTTTAACTGCTAAACGACTGCAGCTATAGTGATAAAAATGGAATGTAAGTATAGCAAAGTGGCCATGCTGTACAAGGTTAAACCGCTTGCAGCGCCACCTGGTGGAAAATAGCAGAGTTAGTGTTCCTATCTCGAAAACGGTTCTACAGAAAAAGCAAATTACAAAGCTGAAGCGCATCACCGATTTAGTACAAAAAGATAGTTTAGACATTCATACTAACGTTCCTATCTCGGAAACGGTTCAAGACAGGGGAAAAAAGTGAATTATAAAATTGCAGAGCATCATCGATTTAGTACGAAAAGATAGTTTTGACATTGATGCTAAAAATACAAGGCTAAAAACGTGCATTTTTTTGTTCGTAATTTCTTACACTATACATACTTGAGCTACATTGCTCACGTTGTAGCGTAGCTGCTGAGACATACGCTATATAGTTTAAAATACGGTTACTTGATACTTTTTCCTTTGTTGTAGAGATCTTGGTCTGAAGTAGGTCCCATTATAACTTCTTTACAATCTAAAGAAAATAAAGCTTCATCTGGTGAAAAACAGTGGAATTAGCGCTCCTATCTCAAAAACGGTTCAAGATGGGAGAAAAGTTAATTACGAAGTTATAGAGCATCTTCGATTTACTACGAAAAGACAGTTTTCAGACATTATTGCTAAAAACAGAACGCTTAAAACGTGCAGTTGTTTGTTCGCAATTTCCTACATTGTGCACACTTGAACTACGTTGCACACTTTACAGTGTAGCGGATGACACGTATACTCTGTGGTTCAAAGTACTGTTACTGTAAGCGGTCACATCGATTAGCGCAAAGTCGTTTTCAACCAACTTCAGAAAGGAGGGTGTTCTTAATTCAAGCTAAGTGTTGTTGCTGGTGTTTGTAAGCTTATAACTTCGTAAGAGATGCTCTAATTAACCGATTTCAAAAAGGAGGAGGTTCTCAATTCAAAGCGAATGTTTTTTGTTTTTCCTTTTGTTTGTTAGCTCATAACTTCTGAACAGATGATCCGATTTTGATACTTTTTGTTTTTTCTGTAAAGGTCTTGGTCTGAAATAAATCCCATTGTAAGATCTTTACGATCAAAAGAAAATACAGGATGCCCAAAAATTTCAGTCCCGACTCTTTTAACTGCTGAACAGCTGCAGCTATAATTGTAAAAGTGGTATGTAGGCATAGTAAAGTGGACATGTGCTACGCGATTCAACCGCCTAAAGCGCCACCTCGTGGAAAAGAGTGGAGTTAGCGATCCTATCTCGGAAATGTTTCAAGACAGGGGAAAAAGTGAGTTATAAAATTGCAGAGTATCATCGATGTAGTAAGCAAAGATAGTTTAGAAATTAATGCTAAAAACAGAACGCTTAAAACGTGCATTTGTTTGTTCACAATTTTCTATTTTGTGCACACTTGAACGACATTGCATATGTTGTAGACATTTATGCTATGTAAAATTCAAAGTATGGTTATTGTAAGCGGTCACATCGATTAACGCATGAACGTTTTAAACCGATTTCATAAAGGAAGAGGTTCTCAATGCAAACCATGTTTCTCATTGTTGCTGTTGAAATTTGTTAGCTTATAACTTCGTAAGAGATGATTCAATTTTAATACTTTTTTTGTTGTCGTAATGATCTTGGCCTGAAATAGATTTCATTAGGATTTCATTAAGATATAAACAAATTACAGGATACTCACAAAAATCTGTTCTAACTCTAACTGCTGAACGCATGCAGCTACAATGGTAAAAGCAGTATGTAAGTATCGATGTTGAAACTTCTGTCGGTCAGCTGCAATGCATATTTTGCTCTTTATTTGAACTTTACGCTGCACAATTTCCAGCGCAGCAGGTGACACGTATTCACTGTAAAATACAATATATATGCCTAACAGAATTTTCGGTTACGAATACAGCGTATCAGTCCTTTACATTTCTAAAGCTTTTTAATTTAACGTATGTTCGTTCAATAGATAGTTTTTTGCTCATATCCGATAAAGACAAGAAAAGTTACACAACTTAAAAATGCAGCATTTGAGAAAAATCAACTTAAAAATAAATGGACTATAATAAAACTGGCACAACTGTCTCTCGAGTGGATAACTTTCTAGATGGAGATGTAATTTTTTTTTCACATTGGGTGCATTTCATGTATTTTTCAGTGACATAAACCAGTTTTTGAGTAATGTCTCTTTCCTTTGAACTTATGATTTGTGAAACTTCCGTCGAACGTCTTCTAATGCTCTGCTATATAAATAAGTTTTCACTGAAAAGAGAAAAATAAAATCTTTTTGTAAAAAAATAGAACCGACTCCAAAAAGGAACTACTATTCAAACAACTAAAAATGAAAGAAAATTGGCAGAAAATGGAACTGTAAATTGCGCCTAAAAGTATAAAATAATGTCCTTCGCCAATTAACCTATAACACTACAATTAATCATAACTTTTGAAGTCGGCGCAAAATTAAATAAAAATTGATACCTTTTTTCAATACAAAAATCAAATCCTATTCAAAATACACATCTCACATTGTCACCTGCAAAATGCAGTCGAAAACTACTTTGATTCAAGAAAACAAATAAGATTTCGTAAGCAGCAAAAGTTGGCGAAGATGCTGATATCTGACGTCCTTGGTGAAAGAAAAATCGCAAAATTATCTGGCAAACATATTTAATTTCTTTGGGATATCATGAATATTTTCATAAGGAATATCAAGAGATAAATCAAGAATATGAAACAACACATCGTACAATATATAATATGAAAATATACATCTTGCATGTATATTTTTGCCTTACGTTTTGATCCCCAAATCCAAAAGCCACCAAGGATGATAGTTATCAAAGTTATACCAAATTTGCAAAGGAAACTCTAACTTCGTAGAAATATAAATACCGCATTATGAAGAATGTTCACTGTTTTATTTAGGTGTTACTAATGCACCAATTGTATACAGTGATAAAATAATAAAGGAAACATAAAAATGGATCATTCGAAACAACAGCATTTGTTGCTACCGATCTAAAGACAAACCTTTAAAAACTAATTAAATTTTATTTAATTTTGCGCCGACTTCAAAAGTTATGATTAATTGTAGTGTTATAGGTTAATTGGCGAAGGACATTATTTTATACTTTTAGGCGCAATTTACAGTTCCATTTTCTGCCAATTTTCTTTCATTTTTAGTTGTTTGAATAGTAGTTCCTTTTTGGAGTCGGTTCTATTTTTTTACAAAAAGATTTTATTCTAGAAAAGCAATTGCGGATTGCGATGTGTGGCTGCTTGTTTTGTCTTGATGCAGTTCAATGGATTGATAGCATTGTGGATAAAGATCTGGATTTTCATTTTTTAAAATTGGAATTAAAATATGTTCTTTAGAGTATTTAGAGTTGATTTTGAAATTTTTGTCACATTTTTTTGCTTTTATCTTGCGCTTGTATGAAAAAACCAGTGGCAATCATAAATCCTTTAGAAAAACTCTCTTTTGATGCTTTGAGCCCTGTAGCAAATTTTTTTTTCTCCACTTTTGTGATAATAAATTGATCTTTTTTATTGCAACCACTTAAATAGACCCAAGATTCATCTGTTGTTGCAACATTTTTCCATTTTTCTCCTGATAAATGCTTTTCATAAAGATTTCACTAAAAACTATCTTTGGAAAGAGTGGAAACTTATCCTTCCATCCACTGCCATTTTAAAAGCGCATTTTTGCATCTAAACAAAAATTCTAAATATCAGAAGATAAATAAAACTTCAAAAAATATAACTGTTGTGAAAATAAAATTCTTCATGCAAACGATTTTTTCTTACTGCGAAATAAAGTCGTCTAAAAAATGTGCGAACAGCCTGTATATTAGGATAAATAATGCTATTACAGTATTATATATAGCCTATAAACAAAGTATTATATTGCAGACAAGTCCCTATTACATAAATAACACTTCGAACTTTTCTCTTTACAAGGAAAACAATCATACGGAGATAGGAATGGTACGAAACAAAATGGGAATTTTGGGGGAGGAAACTATTTTTTTTCGTTTTTTTTTTTTTTTTTTTTTTTTTTCCCGGAGGGGTTTATTTCCACTCGGAAAAATTGAAATTTTCGAAATTTCTAGCTTAAAATAATGTATTCAGAAATGTATGTTTACATTTCGATGCACATTTTTACTTTCTCTTACCTTTGGGTCGAGAAAGTATTGTTTTAGGGTCAAATTTTCGAACGTGAGTTTTTGTTATATTTACATGTTCTGAGAAAATCATGTTTTTAGCGAATGGTCTGTGTGTCTGTCTATGTGTGTGTTATCAGCATATCTCAAGAACAAATAGTAGCAGAAATTCCAAACTCGGTATGCTAAATGTGTATCATATAGGGATGCTACACTAAGCTTTTCGTTGAGATGAAGCAAATAGTTCGTATACAGGGACACTCAAAAGTATTAAAATACATTGCGTCTATGGGGGAAATTGCAGGTAAATAGAGTTTAACATCTATAGACTATACTAAAAAAAATGGAACGAACATATATTTTTTGTAATATAGTCACCTGGGAAATTTTTTTTTTTGTGTATGTAGAAGCCTCGCCTCCTTCCCTGGGGGGGAAGTCCCCCCTCGAGGGGAGTAAATTTCATGATGGGTATCTTTTAAAAGAGCTCACCAATACCTTTAAAACGAATGGTTGAACCATCGATCTGCGATAATTTAAAATAATGTTATCGATTTTTTTCATTTTTAACAAAAAAACATTTTTTTTTTTTTTTTTAATGTAATATTGAGAATAAATTCAACTTTTTTTTTTTTTTTTTTTTTTTTTGGATATTTAAAGTTATACTACTTCTCTAATATGGAAATCGTCGGCATTATCATGGAAGATAATTTTTTTAAATAATAGTTTTAATAAATTATTTTTACTGAGTGAATTTGTATAGGAAAATATAGAAGAAAGTCATGTAGTGGCCACAACACACTAGTTATTTGTTGCTAGTGGATGTGTTTTACTGATAATATTTTACCATTTCCAGGAAATCTGTTACGGAATTGAAATAAATTCCTCATAGAGAAATAGACAAATTTTTCGACTGTCAACTTAAAAAGGTCTTGCAACTCGGAAAATTTCGAAACGCTTCAGCTTGAAAACTTCACATGTAACAGTCTGGAAAAGTCTTAATATAAATATTAATACGAAATTTATGAAATTGAAGAAAAAACCAAATTTATTGAAATGCCATCGAGAAGAAAGATTAAAATGGGCTAAAAAAGTCATGTCATGGAATGATGAGTGGAAACAAAATATATTTTCTGATGAAAAGAAATTTAACCTTGATGGTCCCGATGGTTGCAAACACTATTGGCATGACTTAAAGAAGGAACCAAAAGAATGCTTCGGTCGACAAATGGCAGGAGGATCAGTAATGATTTGGGGAGCTTTCAGTTATGAGGGATTCTGTGATTTACAGCGGATTTCGGGGCATATGAACTCTACACAATATCAGTCTATGCTATATGATCATATCATACCGTTTGGTCCTTTATTAGGTGGTGCTAACTGGATGTTTCAACAGGGCAATACTGATTGTCATACATCTATATCCACACGGAAGTGGTTTAAAAAAAGAAAATAATAATGTTTTGGCATGGTCAAGTCGAAGTCCAAACTTGAAACCCATGGAAAACCTGTGGGGTATATTATCTCGCAAAGTTTGGGCTAATAATAAACAATTTTCATCTGCCAATGAACTGGAAGTAGTCATTGTAAAAGAATGGTACAACATTTCTATAACTGAACTTAATCACCTGGTTACTTCAATGAAAAGCAGAGTATTTGAAATCATCAGGAAAAACGGAGGACAAATATCATATTAATTTTTTATACAATTTTGTTTATTGACAAGTGGTCTTATATTTCCTTAACAGGTTATTTTTCACTTATTTCTAATATATATTTTAATTAAACATTTATTGCATTATACCAAGTTATTGAAAACTAATTATAAAAAAAATATAAAGCAATATGTTATTTTATGTATTTAAATTATGATTAGAATCTTTATTTTTCTTATAATTTACAAAATTAAAGTGGTCTTATAATTTCTTAACGGACTGTACACTAGTAATTGTTTGCTTCCCACGTGCCCAGAGATTCACAGTTTTACGTTTTTGGCTAAAATTACCCCATTTTCTCGGATTTGACCTACTTTTTTATACGAGCGCAAGGGAGTAACACTTTCTAATTCAAATATATTATGTAACTAGTTGGCATAGGTGGACTCTGCTCAGTTCCCCATCATATTTATGTTATCATAAATTTCTAAAGCGAGACATATTCTAATCATGTTAAAAGAAATGAATTTGACCAAAGCTTGATACAGTGATAGAATGAAATCCCCGCCTAATAGGCTATCCACCGTTCACTTCCATATATTTATCTTATTCTAATCTATTAATTTATTTTATCAGGGTCAATTCCGTTGTTTAGTTTTCATGCTATTACTTCCAATGCAATAATCCTCAAAATTCATATTTATATGAAAAATTTACAATTTCGCTATGTTGGTAAAATCGTAAATTACGAATAATTTTCGAAATTTTCCTATTAGAATATTTGTATTCAATCATGTTCAAACAAATATCATAAATGTAATTTTGAAGTTGTCTAATGTATTTATGATCCTCAAAATGGAAGTTTATGCTCAAATTTACCTTATTCTGACATGTTAAGTAAATCGTAAATTCCAAATAAATTACGAATTTTTTAAATTGGAAAAATCATAGTCTATGATATTCATGCCAATATCCTAAATAATATTTCGAAATTGCTTTGACATCTTTACGATGAAAATATCCTTCAAGATTGACGTTTATGTGAAATTTTGCTCTATCTGCCACATTAAGAAATTCGTAAATTTCCAATAACTTACGAAATTTTTATATTGGAAAATTCATAGTCATTAATATTCATGCCAGTGACCTAAATAATATTTCAGAAGTAGTCTGACATCTTTACGATGAAAATATCTCTCAAAATTGACGTTTATATGAAATTTTGCCCTATACTGCCATGTTAAGAAATTCGTAAATTTCCAATAATTTGCTAAATTTTCAAAGTAGCATATTTATAGTTACTGATGTTCATTCCGACATCAAAACCGATATTTTAAAATTGGTCTGACATTTTTACAAGTAAAAAGTTTCAATTTAATGCACGTTTAAGTGAATTTTTGTCCTATTCTCCCATGTTAAGAAAATCATAAATTTCTAATAACTCACGAAGTTTTTAAATTCGAATGTTGCAAATGAATAGGGTTCTTGCCAGTTTCGAAAGTAATACTTTAAAACTGATCTGACATCTCTGCGGCAATTTGTTCTTGAGATATTGTGTACACAGACTAACAAACGAACGGACTAACGGACTAACAGACACCCTACAGACAGACACCATACAAATTTTGTCATTTTCGGATTCCTCACACCTGAAAACGTGTAAAAAAGTCAAAAAACCGAGGTCGAAAATTTTCACGATTACCTAAGTTCCCCATACCTATAGATGGGGAACTAATACGTTATGACATAAATTATATATAAAGATAAAAGTGTTACTCCCATGCACTCATTTTACCTCTAGGGGTGTGTCCCAGACCGTCGCCAATTGCCCATCTGCGCAGCATTAGTGTGACGTAAAACCCAATCACCCATGCACTCATAGTAAAAACGATTAAAAATGTGTCTGTGAGTATACGTATATGAAAAATTTTGTGAACACTATATTTCACATATCAATGAACGAAATTTAGTATTTAGTTGTAACTTGACTTAAACTGGTGCTGATTACTTTTGGGGATCAGGTTCTCAACTATCATTTAACATTATGACAATAGTGACTCTTCGTGTAAGGGCAAGGGTCAGTGCGGTCACTTTTTTGAATACCACTATTTTTATAAACTAGTTGGCATAGGTGGACTCTGCTCAGTTCCTCATCATATTTATGTTCTCATAAATTTCTAGTGCGAGACATATTATAATCATGTTAAAAGAAATGAGTTTGACCACAGCTTGATACAGTAACAGAATGAAATCCCCGCCTAATAGTCTATCCACCGTTCACCTCAATATATTTATCTTATTCAAATCTATTAATTTATTTTATCAGGGTCAATCCGTTGTTTAGTTTTCATGCTACTGAGATGTTTGAGATGAGGAAATATATATTAATATTCAGAATGCTAAGGGAGTCGCAGTGTATAAAAATACTACTAATGCTTTCTGTTGTGAAACCATCGAAATTAATCATAATTTAGATTCCTGCAATAGCAACAAGCCAAGGGAAAATATTGACTGTGTGCGGCACCACCAATTAGAAGATGGGCCAGGAAAAGCAGGTCATCATTCGGCAAAGAAAACATCGACCACAAAGGTGACTGCTGATGATGCAGTGGGGTTCTTGGCGAAAGTTACTACAGATGAAGCCTGAAGTAAGGTTTATTAATGTAATTTTAAATTATTAATTAGGCTTCATTAATGCCCTTTTCTAGTTACCTTTTTTTCTTTAAGATTTTTCAGTCTATCTAAATCTTGAATCACAAACCAGGGTATGTATATATGGGGTGTTTCAAAACCTAAAATTTAAGAAAACGTTTATTAATTCAGAATATCTATAAAATAATTCATAAATGCAAAACCGGCATTCTTACCCTCTATGTGAGTGTCTTTAAGCTTCTTAATTAAATTCAGTTCTTCTACAAGGACATTAGAATCTATTACGATCTGAAAAATATGGAAAATAAATATTTATTTAAATATTTACACAAATTTAACAAAGTGTTTCAGAAAAATATTATTTAAGATTATGACAATACTCAGTAAAAACAGAAAAGCAATAAATATCTGACTAAAAACAGCATCTTATGCAAAATATAAAAATAATACACCATAATTAATAGGCACTATATAAAACACAAAATCGAAAAAGACATGAAAAAAATTACAGAAATATTATACTATTACTGCCTTCTACAATGTATAACGAAGTATTATAATCTCATATGCAAAATTAATTTTTTATCTCGTATAGCTCAATCATACAGTGCGAGAAAAAAGTATAAGGACAACATTAAATTGAATGAAAATATGCCGTATTTTCATTTCATCTAAATGAAATTTTTATATGTTTGACTTCTGTTACATAATTTTGTGATAACACTTACAGCGCATAAAAAACAAAATTTGGCTACAAAATATTGATTTTACAAAAATTAACACCAAAGGAAATATGGAAAAAAGTATAAGGACATGTTCTAAAATACTTGAAATTTCCTTCAATAATCAAGAAAACTACATTTATTTTCAATCACTTGAATAAGCCGAGAGGTCATGGATCCTGAAAGATCTTTAAGAGTCTTCACGTATTTTTACTTTCCGAACACTATAGTGAGGAAAGTATTGTAATCATGTCAAAAATCCGAATTCGAGATTTTGATGTTTCTATACGTTTTGAGGTCCCCTGAGTCCGTTTTCACTATTTTTACGATGATGTATGTATGTGTGTGTGTATGTGTGTATGTGTGTGTGTGTATGTGTGTATGTCTGTGAGTGAACACGCTAGCGTCTAAACTCTTTGTTCGATTAACCTGAAAGTTGGTACGCATATTGTAAGTCACCATAGTACGAACCCTATAGATTTTGGTGAATCTAGCACTTATAGTTTTTTTACAGGGACACAGAGAAAAATTCTTTATCATTATGGCCTATGGGAGCAAAATATTAAAAGTGCGATAGCATCTAAACGCCTCATTCAATTGAGCAAACATTTTATACACATATTATAGATCACACATACTCAATCTGTATAGATTTTGGAGAATCTAGCATTTATAGTTTTTTTACAGGGACACAAAGAAAAATTCTTTACCATTATGCCTATGGGGCCAAATTTTTAAAAGTGTGATAGCGTCTAAACGCCTTATTAATCCGAGCAAAAAATTTGTACACAAGTTATAGATCACAGTTGAACTAACTGTATAGATTTTGGTGAATCTAGCACTTACAGTTTTTTTACAGGGACACAAAGAAAAATTCTTTATCATTATGGCCTATGGGACTAAATTTTTAAAAGTACGATAGCATCTAAACGCCTTATTGAATTCAGCTGAAAATTTATATGAGTATTATAAATCACTGTTGCACTAACTATAAGCATTTTGGTGAATCTAGCATTTATAGGTTTTTACAGGGACACAGCGAAAATTTCTTTATCATTATGATCTATGGGCTCAAAGTTCAGTAGCGTTAAATAAAACAACGTGTAATAGATGGAGAAAAATACTCAAACACTCTATTATGGTTTTCTCTCTTTTGTTTGTTTAACAACTACTCTTTCTTTACTTTATCTACAAAACTGTTAATTACTCAATGTTCGGAAAGTCGAGTGGAGTCACTCCAGATTTTTTTTTTTTCTAGGAGGCTTTGATAGTGAAGAAAATATACTGTGTGCATTGTTATTGTGTGCTATTTTTATAAACTTCTCGGGCTAAAAGTTCCCGTAAGTTTTCGAGTAGATTAAGATAGGGACTCCTTGCCTGCCAGTCAAGTAAATTCACGGAGTAAGCTTCAAACCAGAGTTTTGCGCTCGTAGAAACGTGTATCAAAGCATTATCCCGTTGTAAAATATAGTTCCCTGAAGTAATTAATGGCGCTTCAGGTAACAAGCTTTCTCCTAACATACAAACATATTTCCTGGGGTTTATTGAGAGTTAAAATTGAGTTAGCCCAACACCCTCCTTGATATTGAACGTTAAATAAACTCTTATTTATTGTTTAACTTTGTCTCGAGCTCTTATTACTATCTAAATAAGTAATTAAGTCAATCTTTAAGATTGAGTTCGAATAATGTACTCAACTTTTTTGAGGAACTTGAAGAATATTTTGAAGTATGTAATATAGATATTTCTGATCGATTTAACTGGCTAAAACACTCCTTAAAAGGAGAACCTAAAATGTGGTACGAACTAATTGCTCTCATTCCTTGAGTCAAAACCCCACTTATGACGATTTAAAAATCAAAATTATAAGCACCTTTTCCTCAAGTGCTGATAGAGCAAAATTAATGCAGGAACTTTATACTACTAAAATGTCTGTATTTGTTAAACCGACAGCTTTTTTTCCTGCGTAAACTTGATTTAATTAAACAACTAGAATTAAATTTTTCATTTTTTGAAGTGTTGGATATTATAAACCCGCTGTTTACAGTCCAAATTCAAGACCACCTAGATTTAAAAGCGGCCGCATCTGTTGATAGTCTATTTCAAAGGTTAGATAAATTTCTAGAACGTCACACTCCTAAACCTGCGAATAATTCTAATCGCCGGCAAGAAAAAGTCAATGTTCAAAATGAACAGCAAGAAAATTTCGCCCCCCCCCCTCAAATTCATACTTTCACCCGACCGCAACAAGCTAACTTTTCACAGACAAGAAACATTCATTTAAATCAACCTGAAAATGTTGCAAGAAATCAACCGAGTTCTCATAATACCAAAGTACAATCTATATTTCTAAATTCTCTCACAATTTGTCCAGTAAACTTACCGCATTTAAATTCTTCTTCTCAGTTCGTCTCTAATTACCATGTTTTTATTAACTTCGATTCTTGTTTGTATGTTTGTTTGTTTGTTTGTTTGTTTGTCCAGTACAAATCTTGCAATCGATTTTTAACTAACTTCTCGACTAGCTAGATATTTGAAATTTTCAGGACAGCTCACAACACGGAGACAATACATTTTTCTAATAATTTTAGTCAACTATTTCAGGTCCCGCTGCCTTCGGCAGCGTTTATATGGTTAGAGAGAAAATTTATTTAACTAACTTCCGGACTAGCTAGACATTTGAAACTTTCAGAATAGTTCAGAACACGGTGAAAAAGCATTTTTTTAATACATTTAGCCAACTGTTTCGGGTTCCTGCTGCCTTCGGCAGCGGTATCAGTACAAAGCTTGCAATCGACTTTTCACTAACTACCTGACTACCTAGACATTTGAAACTTTCAGCCTAGCTTAAAACACGGTGACAATATATTTTTTTAATATTTTTAATCAACTGTTTCAGGGCCCTACTGCCTTCAGCAGCGTTTATATGATTCAACAGAAAATTTATTTAACTAACTTCCCGACTAGCTAGACATTTTAAAATTTCAGAATAGTTCAGAACACGGCGAAAATGCATTTTAAAAATATTTTTAACCAACTGCTTCGGGTTCCTCTGCCTTCGACAGCGTTACCAGTACAAAGCGTACAATCACTTTTTCACTAACTTCCCGACTAGCTAGATATTTGAAAATTTCAGGATAGCTCAGAACAAGGTGACAATACTTTTTTTAATACTTTTAGTCAACTGCTTCAGATCCCTACTGCCTTCGGCAGCGTTTATATGATTCAACAGAAAATTTATTTAACTACCTTCTTGACTAGCTAGACATTTGAAACTTTCACAATAGTTCAGGACACGGTGAAAATGCATTTTTGTAATACTTTTAGTCAACTGTTTCGGGTTCCTGCTGCCTTCGACAGCGTTACCAGTGCAAAGCTTGCAATCGATTTTTCCCTGTCTTCCCGACTAGCTAGACATTTGAAACTTTCAGGATAGCTCACAACACGGTGGCAATACATTTTTTTAATACTTTTAGTCAACTGTTTCAGGTCCCTACTGCATTCGGCTGCGTTTATATGGTTCAACAGAAAATTTATTTAACTAACATCCCGACTAGCTAGACATTTGAAACTTTCAGAATAGTTCAGATCACGGCGAAAATGCATTTTTTAAATATTTTTAATCAACAGCTGTTCCTGCTGCCTTCGGTAGCGTTACCAGTACAAAGATTGCAATCGATTTTTCACTAACTTCCCGACTAGCTAGCTATTTGAAACTTTCAGTATAGCTCAGAACACGGTGACAATGCATTTCTTTTTAATACTTTTAGTCAACTGATTCAGGTCCCTACTGTATTCGTCAGCGTTTATATGATTCAACAGAAAATTTATTTAACTACCTTCCCGAAGAACTAGACATTTGAAACTTTCAGAATAGTTCAAAATACGGTGAAAATGCATTTAAAAAATATTGCTTTGGGACCCTGCTGCTTTTGGCAGCGTTACCAGTACGAAGCTTGCAATCAACTTTTAATTAACTTCCCGGTTAGATAGACATTTGAATCTTTTATAATAGCTCAAAACACGATAGCAAGGAATTTTTTTAATACTTTTGTCCAATTGCTACGGGTTCTCGCTGCCTTCCGTAGCGTTTATATGATTCAACAGAAAATTTAAAAACATGGTACATAAAAGTTATTTTTATCTTGTAATTATTTAAACTCACCGTTACCTTCTAATTTACAGAAGAATGAAATCCCATTAAATGTTGCGGCTAATCCATTCGTCAATAGATCAAATTTATGTTTTGAAACTGTTAAGTCAACTGACTTTTCTAGTAGTTTAAATGCACTTCATAAAAAATTGCAGTTTAATTCTAAAACTGTCAAGTCGGCAGATTCTGCTATTTTTATTGATAAATCATACGCAAATGCTAAACCGGTCGAGTCCGGAAAGTTATCTCATGTAACAGGGAAAATTGTAGCAGAAAATTCTGTTAAACTTATTGTTGTTACTAAATCTTTTTTTAAATGAATCAAATTCTTGTTTTCAATCTGTTCAGTCAACAGATTTAGTTATTAATTCAAATGCAAATGATGTTAAATTCCATTCTGCTACTAAATATTGATACGTTACGGCATTAAATTTATCTTGTACAACTGTCAATTTGACAGAGTCACATATTTTGGCTGAAAATCCTGTCACTGAAAATGATATATTAAATAACACTGCTTCTAAAAATTTCTTTACAAAGTTAAAAGAAAATGTTGTAATTTCCACTAATTCGGTGAAATGTTTTAAAGCTTGCAACCCTCCATGACCTCGAAAGGTATGAGTAGCGAGCAAGCGGAATCTTCTGACACTATGGACAGCGACAGTGTGCCGGGTTCGATCCCATACCAGGAATGTGCTTTTGCAACGCCTGACCTCCTGCTGCAAGGCTCCAGCCCTGTGATTTCTGCGACGAGTGCAATGACCAGCAGGACTAACATGTTTAATGCTAAGGCTGTTACAGCGGAAACCCTGAGTCAGGTGCTATCGTTCCTTATTTTATTTTTTCTCAAGTGCTTTTTTATCACAGCTGTACCAAAATGTACGACATGCCTTGAAGCCTTCCGGACTTTCCATTTTTGTATGAAAGAACAGGACTTTCTTAAACAAAAAACTGTAAAATTCAAAATTTGTGCATGAACTTTCACGTTGAAATTCATTTTTAAGCTTCAATGTCAACATTTTTCTTTTCTTAATATATATTTTATGTACGTACACTAACTTCTTTTATTTTGTAGCCATCACCTGCAGAGCGGGTAATATAAAATGTTTTTTTAGCCTTTGTAAATATCCCCCCTTTTTTTTCATATTTCTAAAAATAATGTCTTTGTATATATAAAATATAAATTGTAAGTGTAAACTTTTGTATAAAGCCTAAAAGTTCTCTGTATATATGTTTTTGAGTGGGGAAATGTTTTTTTTTTTTTTTGGCTATACGCATAAAACGTGCTTAACTTTTAACTCTAAAACCACTAACATCTTAGTTTTTTCATGCTATAGCCCAGGAAGGGAATATTTTCTGTATATAAATATGAAAAATTTTTTCTGTATATCTTTAGAAACAAACTGTCTCCTTTAATTATCTACAAAATGTAGTTTAACTTCATATATATTTTTGATACTGTAAAATGTTTCCATTTTAGAATTATTTTTGACGAGCTATACTGATGTCCACAGCCACTTCGTCTGGGTTTAAGCGAAGGTGGAAGATCTAGTTTTGTTTCTGACGTCCCAAGTCGTAATCTACACTCTCAAGTTACTTCGACTAGCTGACGTTTCTGGGGCCCTACCAAAGATCTTTCAATACGTGAAAGATCATACGTATTGGAATACGTAATTCAATACGTATTAGAAGTTCTTTGGCCCTACAACGAACACTTCGTAATCTTTTCACTGCCGAGTTCTAGTCGAGAATTCTGTGCTGTGACGTCATTTTTCGACAATCACGAAAAAGTTCTACAACGAACTCGTCGGTAGCTTCTCACTGCCGGTATCTATCTTCGTTATCTACCTCTAAAATCTCACCCACTGAAAGCTAGTGAAATTGCGATTACGAAGTGAGAACTTCGTCAGCAATTTTTAGTCCAAAAATCCGATGAATTAAAAAATAAAAAATATGTACCTATGTCATACTTTTTGAAAAGAACTTTCAATACTATTAATTTTTTGTGTGAATACTGTATACATTTAATGATTAGAATTAAAGATATTTGATTAGAAAGATTACGACAGACATTAAGTCTGTTGCTTTTACCTTAAAACAATAAAACAAAAATAACCCTAAAAATTAAAGACTTAAGAATAAATTTCTGAAAATAATCATTTTTGACATCCTCAGAACTATAAAATCTAAGTTAAATCATATGATTTCATCGTTCATAATAAAATAATTGTTAAAAATGCTCATTTAAGGAATGTATAGTAATTAACTTAAGAAGAACGTCGTACGTCTTCTAGTGGCTTGTGCACAGAGCATTCACTTTCAAACCAACAGTACCCGGGTTCAAACCCCATTAACTCTATTTCAGATTTTTTTTTTCAATTATTATATATATATACTATGTATATATATATATATATATATGAAGAAAAATAAATTAATTTAAAATGAATATAATTTGCCAGTTGTAAGTTTTAATTTAGCAATTATTTTCTACTTCATTATTACTTGAATTTAACTTCTGTTTCAGTATAAATTTAAATAAATATTTCAAAAGTAACCATTAAAAATAATCCATTCAATAACAAGAAATTAAACAAATAAATAATTTTTAAAGAAAAAAATATTTCAGTTTAAAGTTTAATTTTTGTTTAATGACTTTTCAAAAGCAGAAAAGAGATCAAACATTTTACTTTTAAACTATTTAATTTGAACTGAAAAAAAAAAAAAAAAAGAGGGTGATTTTGTTTTTGTTAAATTAAATTAATAATTAATATATATATATATATTATCAAATTAACTTAAGCATTTTTATTTATTTATTTTGTTACTTGTATACATACTCTAACAAAATATTCGAAAGGATAACTTATGGGGGAAAATTATATCAGTTTTTTAACTTCTGGAAAATAATAAATAAAATTAAATGTAGAAAAAATAAAAAAATAAAAAAGTAAGTCGAAATATAAGCATTTTTTTTTCAATCAGAAAGAAAAGAAAAAAAAAAAAATTTTTTTCTTTCTTTTTTTCTTTCTTTATTTTTTCTCTCCCCTAACTATTAAATTAAATATTCGTATATTTCTTATTAGCAATAAAATAAATTAAGGAATTGCTAATATGTGGAATATTGTGCATAAAATACATATATATATATATATATATAACATTTTTTTTAATGCAATAAAATGTACACATGTATATAATCTATTATCCCTTGCCAGGCATTGAATTTGGGAACTCTCGGTTAAAAATTTTTAAGGCAATGAGGAAGCTCTTTAATCAACGCACTTTAATAAGTAACATTCATTGGGGGGGGGGGGGGTAGCTAAAAATCCATAGAAAAAGCACGGGATGAAAAGAAAAAAAAATCACAAAAGATACATCGAAGGAGCCACCGTAGTTATCATAAATATATTCTCTTTAATATAGGATTGCTATGAAACTACCATTAAGAACGATTAATTCACATGATTTAGCTTAAATTTAAAGGTCTGAGGATTACAAAAGTGATTATTTTTAGAAATTTATTCTTCAGTCTTTAATAGACTATTTTTTGTTAATGCTCTTGGTTTTTGTGATAAAAGCACCACAGTTATATATGTATATATATATTAAACGCAATGTTGCATGTATGAACAATTCCCTAATTCCTCTTATTACTAACAAGGAAAATATGAATATTTAATTTAAAAGTTAAAAAAAAAATCCCCCCCTCCCCTTTCTGAATGACATAAAATAATAATAATAATAATAATAATAATAATAATAATAATAATAAAATGCTTATATTTTGATATGTATATATATACATTTACATTTAATTATAGTTATTATATACCAGAAGCTATAATTTGTAAGTAATTTAATTTTCCGCCCATAAATTATTATTATCCCTGCAAGTATTTCAAATATTTTGCTAGAGTAAGAGCACGTACACTAATAATAAAATAAATAAATAATGTTTAAGTTAATTTGATAATGTATAATTTATTATTATTATTGTCATTAATTTAATTCAACAAAAATGAAACTTTCTTCTTCTTCTCTTTTTTTTTTTTTTTCCCTCTCTCTCTCTTCTTTTTGTTAGTTTAAATAAAATAATTTAAAAATTAAATATTTGATCATTTTTCTACTTTTGAAAAGTTATTATTAAACAGAAATTAAACTTTAACCTGAAATATTTTTTCTTTATTCTTTATTTCTTTATTCTTAATTTAATCTCTTGTTATTGTGTATATATGTATTATTTAACTTACTAATTTTTTTCTACTCCACTATTCATTCAATTTAACTTTTTTGCTTTAATTAAATTAAAAAAAAAAAAAATATTTTAAAAATAGGCAATTAAATTTTAAAACTAAAATGCTGACTTTTGAAATATTTACTTGAATTTATACTGAAATAAAAGTTACAACCAATAATGAAGTAGAAATTAATTGCTGAATTAAAACTTACAACTGGCAAATTATTTATTTTAAACTTCTTTTTTCCAGACTTATAAATAAAAAAAAAACAAAAAAAATAAACTTAAAAGGACTTGACGGGGATTGAACCCGGGTACTGATGGTTTGAAACGAAATGCTCTGTGTCCAAGCCACTAGGAGACGTATAACGATCTCCTTATGTTATTTATTACAGAGTCCTTAAATGAGCATTTTTACAATTTTTTTATTATGAATGATGAATTCACATTATTTAACTTAGAATTTATAGCTCTGAGGACGTCAAAATTGATTATTTTCAGAAAGTTATTCTTTAGGCTTTAATTTTAGGGTTATTTTTGTTTTATTATTTTAAGGTAAAAGAAACAGAACTATCGTCACTCGTAAACTTCCTAATCAAATATCTTTAAAACAAATTTATAAACGTATATAGTGTTCACACAAAAAAATTCTAATTTTGAAAGTTCTTTTCAAAAAAGTATAACTTATGTGCATCATTTTTGTTTTTTAAATCAACAGTTTTTATTAAAAAATGGCTGACAATATCTGAGCGTATTCACTTTCGACCATTTACGCACAAAAACACAATACAAAACTCTCAATAATTCAATAAAAATTACAATGAAATAACTATCCAAAAACCGCTACCACTTAACTGTATTTGACTTGACCATAGCAACGCCAGGCTTACCAGTGCTTGACAATAGTAAGGTCACAAGTGCATTTTCACGTTTCTATTTTTTCTTTAAAAGAAAGATATTGAACAACAGTTACTATATGGATTTTAAATAAAAATTATAATTTTGATTAAGCTTGGGTAGGGAGGTGTGTGTGTGTGTGGGGGGGGGGTGTAGACCAATAGCCCCCTCCGGGATTCACCATTGCTGGGATTGTATCTTTAAGACTTCTATTTGTTGAATGATTGTGAGCTTGAGTTCTAAAAAATTGAAACATTTACAAACCAATAAATCTAGCCTAAAATTTTAAGTAGATTGAATCCCTTTTGTAGTTGAAAATTAAATTTCTTGAAAACAGAATAGCGGCTTAAATAATACAATGTGTGAGAACAAAGCCATTGGTTAAGTATTAATCCATATGTAAAATTTCTTTACATTTGTAATATTAACGTAAAGGAATCTACCTTTGCCTTTAAGCTTGCCGAAAAGGGATTTTATTGTTTTATTTTAGTTCAGTATAATTTGTAAATTATCCAATAATAGGAAAAATTTAAAAATGTCAATGACAGCAGCTTTTCACAAATTTTCAGTAAAGTAGTTTGTTAAAACCAGTCTTATAATGTTTATGGTTGGATTTGTACTTCATGCCATGGTGGACTTTTGAGATTTAAATTTGCAAGCCTTGGCTGACTGTTAAAAATATCAATAAAAAGCTAAGTAGTAGGGTAAAAATCTGGTGTGACACAACCACACGACTTCCATTACCCATTATTACACGTCTTATATGCATTTTTGAGAGATAATGTGATCAGAAAACATAAAATTTACCTAAAGAAGTAGAAACCTAAAATTTTTCCGGTAAGAGAAATTTCAAAAGACATATAAAACGAAGCTTACATATAGCGAGGTAAAAAAATAAGTGAAAAAAAAAAAATTTTTGAAACACAAATTTCCGAGATTTGAAGATAACCTACCTAAGCAGGAAAACTGGAGGACCAAGCCAAGGGGGCACTTTCCCTATTCACTAAAATTCTAACAGAATTAGACCTTTCTATATCGTCCTCAAAAACTAAAGCCCTAACTTTTGTATACCCTAAAACACTTCAGCGATCTCTTGTGATGAGGATCAATGGCGTCAGTATTAACCATGTCAAGCAGCTCAAAATCCTGGGCATAACCGTCAACAGGAAACTGAACTGGACCGCCGACATCAACGAGTTAAAACTCAAAACCATGTCGCACTATCACAATGCAGCTAAAATGGTAGGAAAGAGGTGGGGTATCTCAACCTCTTTCCTCAAAATATGGTATTACATTATCATCGACAAGATCATAACTTATGGCGGGACGTCTGGGGAGGTCACCTGACGGCGGCCAATAAAGCAAAACTTAATTCAGTCCAAAGACCGTTCATTCGACAAATCACCAGAGGCTACAAAACCATCTCCACTGACGCATTGACCGTCGTCACAGGAAACCCACATGCGCACCTGCAACTCTACTACAATTATTAAAAATCCAATATTCTCCAACTAAACAACTCAAAACTAGCTAACTTTCTTTTTCCTAATTTAACCATCCAATCCCTTTCTAATAGCTGGAACATCCATCCAGCAAGGGATGCTGCAGCCACCATCACAAACTGTAACGTCAACAGCTTCTCTTCCTCAGCTCCTGTGGCGATATTCACGGACGGTTCCAAAACTGATCACGGAGTAGCAGCAGCGCTCTGTGATTTTAATAACAAGGAACTCATCCTTCAGTGGTCTTGCAGGCTGGAAAACTACAATTCAGTATTTCAGGCGGAAATATACGCAATTCTCAAAGCTGTCGATTGGGCAGAAGAAAATGTTCACAACTTCCCCAAAATAAATATTTTAGCGACAGCCTTTCTGGCCCGCAATCCGTTGCTCGCCACAGGAGCAGACATCCAATCATACTGGAAATTAAACGAAAGCTTTACAATCTAAACCACAAGGGTGCCGTCGGTAATGAAATGACAGACAAACTAGCCAAAAATGCCACTGAAAATCCAACAATTCAAAATTCTATACCCGCCCCCCCCTCCCATGTCAAAGCTCACTTAAAGCACCTACTCAAACAAAATTGGCAATCCCTTTGGGACGACTCCATAAAAGGACAGTATACTTACGATCTGATACCAACCAACTCCTCAAACTCCTGGTCTCTCACATCCCCCGTTACAGCCTTTCTCACAGGCCATGGTCCGTTCCCATTCTACCTCAATAAATTCTATCGTCGACGTTCACCCTTGTGCCCGTGCGGCAAGCAGGGTACTGCTTCACATTATTATTATGACTACCCTCTCACCTCTTCCTACCATCTACGCAACTCATCCCCTCTACCAGTAAACTGGCTGGATAATATTTTAACAAGACCCTCCCTAGTTTAAAACTTAACAAAATTTCTCACTATTAATGGAAATAACAAATCTGACCGATTAATTTAATATCCTCTACTAACTACCTCTACCTACTGTACCAATTTGCACAACAATAAATTTCGCCACTTTGATTCAACTGAACCTTCCAAGTCTCAACTCAAATAGCTGCAACAGTGAAATCACCCTGAGGTCCTATTGCCCCTTGTCGTGAGGGGCGCTAGCCCGACAATAGGATTGAAACTTAGAATCTGCGACCAAGAATGGACTACCAACATTCATTAATAAAGTACCCAACGAAAAGAAATCAATGTTTTATACAAAATGAACAATTCAACGTAAATCACGAACTCTTCTCACTGAACCTTACCTCTCAATGGACTCTGCATCTAATTCGAACTATTCACCAATCATTCATTAATCTGGCGATTAATTTTGTAATTTTTTTTCATTGTTTCAATAAACGGAGCGGTTCCCTTAGAAGCGCTCGACACTGCTCTTTGAGGGGTGAGCGGGGACCGCTCCCTGTTAATCCCTGTTAATAGAGTGTTTATATAGCAAATTTGAAGAAAACCGTTAGAGCCATTTTTGAGATACAGACTTTCGGTCTCACTTACGGTCTCCGATGTCCCACTTCCGGTTTTTCAATTTTCACCAAAATTTGGAAAATTTATCTGTACACCAGACCTGTCTTAATTCTGTAGTTTTATAGTTCTAACTTTATTAGTTTCGGAGATACGATAGCCAGAAGATTCCACACATGCATACACACATACACACACACTAACCAATTGCCAAAAACCACTTTTTTGGACTCAGGGGACCTTAAACGTGTAAATAACTCGATATCGAATTTTTGGACCAAATACAATACTTTCATTACCTATGGTAGTAGGGTAATGGAAGTAAAAAAGCATTAGCAAAGGACGAGGGTCCATAAGAGGGGATTTTGGACCTAAAAAGGAAGAAATTATAAAGGTGTTCGGGCGTAAGAAATTTTTGCGTTTAGTTATATTACAACATCTGTATTTTAAATTTTTCTCAATATTTTTTATACTACAGTGCGTTAAGAAATTATAAGACCACAAGCATATTGATGCATTTCTGAAGAAGAGAGCATAATATGCAAATTTTTAGTTGCGTATTTAAAATTGTTAGGAAAACGCATCCTAAACTAATTCTAACTTTCAAAATTAAATTAAATTAAATTTCATTAATACTTATTCATTTTTCTAAAAAATAAAGACTGTGACTGTTAAGAAATTATAAGACCACCTGAGAAAATTAGCATATTATACATGACGTCAAACTCGATATGAAGCGCAAGCGTCAGTATTTCGTAAAAGTATTATCTAATAAGCAAAGACTTAGGTTTTGAATGTGCTACCTACGATTAATTTGACGATGCCTCGAGTTAAAGAATTATCGGAGTGCGAAGTGAGAAAAAATTTATTTTATAAAGGTTCTGGTAAATCTGAAAGAGATATTGCAAGGTTAATGAATCGTTCTAAAACTGCCATTCATAATGCCAAAATTAGAAAGATTATTCAAACAAAATAAAACGATCTGGTAGAAAAAATATTTTGACAGCACATGATAATAGACAAATTTTTCGACTGTCAACTTAAAAAGTTCTTGCAACTCGGAAAATTTCGAAACGCTTCAGCTTGGAAACTTCACATGTAACAGTCTGGAAAAGTCTTAATATCTATATATTAATAGGCAAGCATAAAATTTGTTGTCCCTTTTTAACATATTAATTATGGGAGTAGAGGGTTGAAAATGGTATCATTCGAAAGGTATGGTTAGCCGGAAGGTGCGAATACAAATATTATTTTCTTACGATGTCAAGAAGGTATTTAAAAATACATTTATGTTTTATGCATTTTCCCCCGTTTTCCCCTTTTATACACGTATTCCTTCACATTAAAAAATACCTAAAAGTAGAAAGTTGTTAAATCTGGCAATTTCATAAAGCTCAAATAAAACCATAGACACAGTAATTTGTATAATGTAGCATCACTATACGCAAGCGAAGTGATGACGTCACTGTCTGTCCATAAAAGATTTTCTATGTTAATTGTCCATTGAATTTTTTGTAAAAAATTATTAAAAAATAACGGAAATTATCTGCCGATTTTAATTCCGATATTTGGGTATAGTTATATATAAGTTACTGTCTACATGTGTTTGATTGAGTTATTTTTTCTGCAAAATTGATAAAATTTTAATTTAAAATCACAAAACTCCAGAAAAAAAATGGCAAACTTCCAGTTTCGAATGTAAACATAAACATTTCATTTCAAAGTGTGATATTTAAACAATAAATATTGAACTAATATACTAAATAAAAGGAAAATGGATTTGTTACTAACTGCTGCATGTATAAGTAGACGATACGGAAAAAATTCCGATTTCCGTTTTTTGCTGAATTTACATGTTTTGAGCTTTCTTTACGTTTCAATTAACTGAAATTGGCTACTTATTTTTTTTAAAAAGTGTTTTTATTGCTAGATTTTATGGGTAGAAGAAGCAAGTAGAAGATACATAAAAACTTTTGATTTCCGGTTTTCGATGAATTTACACGTTTTGAGATTTCCTTGCATTTTAATTAAGTGAAGTTGACTACTTATTTTTATTTTTTAAAAAGTGGATTTATTATTCTTTCCTCTGCATATATAAGTAGAAAATATAAGATTCAGAAATGTTTTAGATTTTCGGTTTTCGATAAAGTTACACGTTTTGAAATTTCCCGAACTCAATTCGACCATTTTTGAAAAATATCTTTTTTTTTTTTTGTTCAAACACTGTACTTTATGAACCAATCGAATTAATTTAACAGAATTTGATACTTGGTTGGACCTTGGTCTGACATGGTACCTATTAGCTTCTGGGCTGTATCACACAACAAGGGGCGTTTTCACGTTGCGATTTTCTCTCATTTCAGGAAAGGCTAACATCTACAGAGAGAAATAGTTATATTAAGTAAAACTCTGCTGATTCAGTTAGAGTGAATATTGGCAAACAATTGCCGCAGCTATGTTGCAATTGCATTCCGTTTTGGACAAGGCAATAACTTTGCTTTGCCTCGCTTTGCAAAAAAAAAAAAAAAAAAAAAATGGTCGAGTTTCGACCACTGGGCGATACTAGTAAATATTAATACGAAATTTATGAAATTGAAGAAAAAACCAAATTTATTAAAATGCCATCGAGAAGAAAGATTAAAATGGGCTAAAAAAGTCATGTCATGGAATGATGAGTGGAAACAAAATATATTTTCTGATGAAAAGAAATTTAACCTTGATGGTCCCGATGGTTACAAACACTATTGGCATGACTTGAGAAAGGAACCAAAAGAATGTTTCCGTCGACAAATGGGAGGAGAATCAGTAATGATTTGGGGACCTTTCAGTTATGAGGGATTCTATGATTTACAGCGGATTTCGGGTCATATGAACTCTACACAATATCAGTCTATGCTATATGATCATATGATACCGTTTGGACCTTTATTAGGTGGTGCTAACTGGATGTTTCAACAGGGCAATACTGCTTGTCATACATCTATATCTACACGGGAGTGGTTTAAAAAAGAAAAAAAATAATGTTTTGCCATGGTCAAGTCGAAGTCCAAACTTGAAACCCATGGAAAACCTGTGGGGTATATTATCTCGCAAAGTTTGGGCTAATATTAAACAATTTTCATCTGCCAATGAACTGGAAGTAGTCATTGTAAAAGAATGGTACAACATTTCTATAACTAAACTTAATCACCTGGTTACTTCAATGAAAAGCAGAGTGTTTGAAATCATCAGGAAAAATGGAGGACAAATATCATATTAATTTTTTATACAATTTTATTTTTTGACAAGTGGTCTTATATTTCCTTAACAGGTTATTTTTCACTTATTTCTAATATATATTTTAATTAAACATTTATTGCATTATAACAAGTTATTGAAAACTAATTATAAAAAAAATATTAAGCAATATGTTATTTTATATGTATTTAAATTATGATTAGAATCTTTATTTTTCTTATAATTTACAAAATTAAAGTGGTCTTATAATTTCTTAACGGACTGTACACTAGTAATTGTTTGCTTCCCACGTGCCCAGAGATTCACAGTTTCACGTTTTTGGCTAAAATTACCCCCATTTTCTCGGATTTGACCTACTTTTTTATACGAGCGCAAGGGAGTAACACTTTCTAATTCAAATATATTATGTAACTAGTTGGCATAGGTGGACTCTGCTCAGTTCCCCATCATATTTATGTTATCATAAATTTCTAAAGCGAGACATTTTATAATCATGTTAAAAGAAATGAATTTGACCAAAGCTTGATACAGTGATAGAATGAAATCCCCGCCTAATAGGCTATCCACCGTTCACTTCCATATATTTATCATATTCTAATCTATTAATTTATTTTATCAGGGTCAATTCCGTTGTTTAGTTTTCATGCTACTATTTCCAATGCAATAATTCTCAAAATTCTTATTTATATGAAAAATTTACAATTTCGCTATGTAGGTAAAATCGTAAATTACGAATAATTTACGAAATTTTCCTATTAGAAAATTTGTATTCAATCATGTTCAAACAAATATCATAAATGTAATTTTGAAGTTGTCTAATGTATTTATGATCCTCAAAATGGAAGTTTATGCTCAAATTTGCCTTATTCTGACATGTTAAGTAAATCGTAAATTCCAAATAACTTACGAATTTTTTAAAATGGAAAAACCATAGTCTATGATATTCATGCCAATATCCTAAATAATATTTCGAAATTGCTTTGACATCTTTACGATGAAAATATCCCTCAAGATTGACGTTTATGTGAAATTTTGCTCTATCTGCCACATTAAGAATTTCGTAAATTTCCAATAACTTACGAAATTTTTATATTGGAAAATTCATAGTCATTAATATTCATGCCAGTGTCCTAAATAATATTTCAAAAGTAGTCTGACATCTTTACGATGAAAATATCTCTAAAAATTGACGTTTATGTGAAATTTTGCTCTATACTGCCATGTTAAAAAATTCGTAAATTTCCAATAACTTGCGAAATTTCCAAAATAGCATAATTATAGTTACTGATGTTCATTCCGGCATCAAAACCGATATTTTAAAATTGGTCTGACATTTTTACAAGTAAAAAGTTTCCATTTAATGCACATTTAAGTGAATTTTTGTCCTATTCTCCCATGTTAAGAAAATCATAAATTTCTAATAACTCACGATGTTTTTAAATTCGAATGTTGCAAATGAATAGGGTTCTTGCCAGTGTCGAAAGTAATACTTTAAAGCTGATCTGACATCTCTGCGACAATTTGTTCTTGAGATATCGTGTACACAGACTAACAAACTAACGGACTAACGGACTAACGGACTAACTGACTAACAGACACCCTACAGACAGACACCATACAAATTTTGTCATTTTCGGATTCCTCACACCTGAAAACGTGTAAAAAAGTCAAAAAACCGAGGTCGAAAATTTTCACGATTACCTAAGTTCCCCATACCTATAGATGGGGAACTAATACGTTATGACATAAATTATATATAAAGATAAAAGTGTTACTCCCATGCACTCATTTTACCTCTAGGGGTGTGTCCCAGACCGTCGCCAATTGCCCATCTGCGCAGCATTAGTGCGACGTAAAACCCAATCACCCATGCACTCATAGTAAAAACGATTAAAAATGTGTCTGTGAGTATACGTATATGAAAAATTTTGTGAACACTATATCTCACATATCAATGAACGAAATTTAGTATTTAGTTGTAACTTGACTTAAACTGGTGCTGATTACTTTTGGGGATCAGGTTCTCAACTATCATTTAACATTATGACAATAGTGACTCTTCGTGTAAGGGCAAGGAATACCACTATTGAATACCACTATTTTTATAAACGAGTTGGCATAGGTGGACTCTGCTCAGTTCCCCATCATATTTATGTTCTCATAAATCTCTAGTGCGAGACATATTATAATCATGTTAAAAGAAATGAGTTTGACCACAGCTTGATACAGTAACAGAATGAAATCCCCGCCTAATAGTCTATCCACCGTTCACCTCAATATATTTATCTTATTCAAATCTATTAATTTATTTTATCAGGGTCAATCCGTTGTTTAGTTTTCATGCTACTGAGATGTTTGAGATGAGGAAATATATATTAATATTCAGAATGCTAAGGGAATCGCAGTGTATAAAAATACTACTAATGCTTTCTGTTGTGAAACCATCGAAATTATTCATAATTTAGATTCCTGCAATAGCAACAAGCCAAGGGAAAATATTGACTGTGTGCGGCACCACCAATTAGAAGATGGGCCAGGAAAAGCAGGTCATCATTCGGCAAAGAAAACATCGACCACAAAGGTGACTGCTGATGATGCAGTGGGGTTCTTGGCGAAAGTTACTACAGATGAAGCCTGAAGTAAGGTTTATTAATGTAATTTTAAATTATTAATTAGGCTTCATTAATGCCCTTTTCTAGTTACCTTTTTTTCTTTATGATTTTTCAGTCTATCTAAATCTTGAATCACAAACCAGGGTATGTATATATGGGGTGTTCCAAAACCTAAAATTTAAGAAAACGTTTATTAATTCAGAATATCTATAAAATAATTCATAAATGCAAAACCGGCATTCTTACCCTCTATGTGAGTGTCTTTAAGCTTCTTAATTAAATTCAGTTCTTCTACAAGGACATTAGAATCTATTACGATCTGAAAAATATGGAAAATAAATATTTATTTAAATATTTACACAAATTTAACAAAGTGTTTCAGAAAAATATTATTTAAGATTATGACAATACTCAGTAAAAACAGAAAAGCAATAAATATCTGACTAAAAACAGCATCTTATGCAAAATATAAAAATAATACAGCATAATTAATAGGCACTATATAAAACACAAAATCGAAAAAGACATGAAAAAAATTACAGAAATATTATACTATTACTGCCTTCTACAATGTATAACGAAGTATTATAATCTCATATGCAAAATTAATTTTTTATCTCGTATAGCTCAATCATACAGTGCGAGAAAAAAGTATAAGGACAACATTAAATTGAATGAAAATATGCCGTATTTTCATTTCATCTAAATGAAATTTTTATATGTTTGACTTCTGTTACATAATTTTGTGATAACACTTACAGCGCATAAAAAACAAAATTTGGCTACAAAATATTGATTTTACAAAAATTAACACCAAAGGAAATATGGAAAAAAGTATAAGGACATGTTCTAAAATACTTAAAATTTCCTTCAATAATCAAGAAAACTACCTTTATTTTCAATCACTTGAATAAGCCGAGAGGTCATGGATCCTGAAAGATCTTTAAGAGTCTTCACGTATTTTTACTTTCCGAACACTATAGTGAGGAAAGTATTGTAATCATGTCAAAAATCCGAATTCGAGATTTTGATGTTTCTATACGTTTTGAGGTCCCCTGAGTCCGTTTTCACTATTTTTACGATGATGTATGTATGTGTGTGTGTATGTGTGTATGTGTGTGTGTGTGTATGTGTGTATGTCTGTGAGTGAACACGCTAGCGTCTAAACTCTTTGTTCGATTAACCTGAAAGTTGGTACGCATATTGTAAGTCACCATAGTACGAACCCTATAGATTTTGGTGAATCTAGCACTTATAGTTTTTTTACAGGGACACAGAGAAAAATTCTTTATCATTATGGCCTATGGGAGCAAAATATTAAAAGTGCGATAGCATCTAAACGCCTTATTCAATTGAGCAAACATTTTATACACATATTATAGATCACACATACTCAATCTGTATAGATTTTGGAGAATCTAGCATTTATAGTTTTTTTACAGGGACACAAAGAAAAATTCTTTACCATTATGCCTATGGGGCCAAATTTTTAAAAGTGTGATAGCGTCTAAACGCCTTATTAATCCGAGCAAAAAATTTGTACACAAGTTATAGATCACAGTTGAACTAACTGTATAGATTTTGGTGAATCTAGCACTTACAGTTTTTTTACAGGGACACAAAGAAAAATTCTTTATCATTATGGCCTATGGGACTAAATTTTTAAAAGTACGATAGCATCTAAACGCCTTATTGAATTCAGCTGAAAATTTATATGAGTATTATAAATCACTGTTGCACTAACTATAAGCATTTTGGTGAATCTAGCATTTATAGGTTTTTACAGGGACACAGCGAAAATTTCTTTATCATTATGATCTATGGGCTCAAAGTTCAGTAGCGTTAAATAAAACAACGTGTAATAGATGGAGAAAAATACTCAAACACTCTATTATGGTTTTCTCTCTTTTGTTTGTTTAACAACTACTCTTTCTTTACTTTATCTACAAAACTGTTAATTACTCAATGTTCGGAAAGTCGAGTGGAGTCACTCCAGATTTTTTTTTTTTCTAGGAGGCTTTGATAGTGAAGAAAATATACTGTGTGCATTGTTATTGTGTGCTATTTTTATAAACTTCTCGGGCTAAAAGTTCCCGTAAGTTTTCGAGTAGATTAAGATAGGGACTCCTTGCCTGCCAGTCAAGTAAATTCACGGAGTAAGCTTCAAACCAGAGTTTTGCGCTCGTAGAAACGTGTATCAAAGCATTATCCTGTTGTAAAATATAGTTCCCTGAAGTAATTAATGGCGCTTCAGGTAACAAGCTTTCTCCTAACATACAAACATATTTCCTGGGGTTTATTGAGAGTTAAAATTGAGTTAGCCCAACACCCTCCTTGATATTGAACGTTAAATAAACTCTTATTTATTGTTTAACTTTGTCTCGAGCTCTTATTACTATCTAAATAAGTAATTAAGTCAATCTTTAAGATTGAGGAATTGAGGATATGGCCCACTCAAATTCCTCACAGTGGCGTCCAATATCGTTCGACACCCCCCCCACACCCCCTCCCGCTCTAGTTTATTTTACCTGTTCGAATAATGTACTCAACTTTTTTGAGGAACTTGAAGAATATTTTGAAGTATGTAATATAGATATTTCTGATCGATTTAACTGGCTAAAACACTCCTTAAAAGGAGAACCTAAAATGTGGTACGAACTAATTGCTCTCATTCCTTGAGTCAAAACCCCACTTATGACGATTTAAAAATCAAAATTATAAGCACCTTTTCCTCAAGTGCTGATAGAGCAAAATTAATGCAGGAACTTTATACTACTAAAATGTCTGTATTTGATAAACCGACAGCTTTTTTTCCTGCGTAAACTTGATTTAATTAAACAACTAGAATTAAATTTTTCATTTTTTGAAGTGTTGGATATTATAAACCCGCTGTTTACAGTCCAAATTCAAGACCACCTAGATTTAAAAGCGGCCGCATCTGTTGATAGTCTATTTTAAAGGTTAGATAAATATCAAGAACGTCACACTCCTAAACCTGCGAATAATTCTAATCGCCGGCAAGAAAAAGTCAATGTCCAAATGAACAGCAAGAAAATTTCGTCCCCCCCCCCTCAAATTCATACTTTCACCCGACCGCAACAAGCTAACTTTTCACAGACAAGAAACATTCATTTAAATCAACCTGAAAATGTTGCAAGAAATCAACCGAGTTCTCATAATACCAAAGTACAATCTATATTTCTAAATTCTCTCACAATTTGTCCAGTAAACTTACCGCATTTAAATTCTTCTTCTCAGTTCGTCTCTAATTACCATGTTTTTATTAACTTCGATTCTTGTTTGTATGTTTGTTTGTTTGTTTGTTTGTTTGTCCAGTACAAATCTTGCAATCGATTTTTAACTAACTTCTCGACTAGCTAGATATTTGAAATTTTCAGGACAGCTCACAACACGGAGACAATACATTTTTCTAATAATTTTAGTCAACTATTTCAGGTCCCGCTGCCTTCGGCAGCGTTTATATGGTTAGAGAGAAAATTTATTTAACTAACTTCCGGACTAGCTAGACATTTGAAACTTTCAGAATAGTTCAGAACACGGTGAAAATGCATTTTTTTAATACATTTAGCCAACTGTTTCGAGTTCCTGCTGCCTTCGGCAGCGGTATCAGTACAAAGCTTGCAATCGACTTTTCACTAACTACCTGACAACCTAGACATTTGAAACTTTCAGCCTAGCTTAAAACACGGTGACAATATATTTTTTTAATATTTTTAATCAACTGTTTCAGGGCCCTACTGCCTTCAGCAGCGTTTATATGATTCAACAGAAAATTTATTTAACTAACTTCCCGACTAGCTAGACATTTTAAAATTTCAGAATAGTTCAGAACACGGCGAAAATGCATTTTAAAAATATTTTTAACCAACTGCTTCGGGTTCCTCTGCCTTCGACAGCGTTACCAGTACAAAGCGTACAATCACTTTTTCACTAACTTCCCGACTAGCTAGATATTTGAAAATTTCAGGATAGCTCAGAACAAGGTGACAATACTTTTTTTAATACTTTTAGTCAACTGCTTCAGATCCCTACTGCCTTCGGCAGCGTTTATATGATTCAACAGAAAATTTATTTAACTACCTTCTTGACTAGCTAGACATTTGAAACTTTCACAATAGTTCAGGACACGGTGAAAATGCATTTTTGTAATACTTTTAGTCAACTGTTTCGGGTTCCTGCTGCCTTCGACAGCGTTACCAGTGCAAAGCTTGCAATCGATTTTTCCCTGTCTTCCCGACTAGCTAGACATTTGAAACTTTCAGGATAGCTCACAACACGGTGGCAATACATTTTTTTAATACTTTTAGTCAACTGTTTCAGGTCCCTACTGCATTCGGCTGCGTTTATATGATTCAACAGAAACTTTATTTAACTAACTTCCCGACTAGCTAGACATTTGAAACTTTCAGAATAGTTCAGATCACGGCGAAAATGCATTTTTTAAATATTTTTAATCAACAGCTGTTCCTGCTGCCTTCGGTAGCGTTACCAGTACAAAGATTGCAATCGATTTTTCACTAACTTTCCGACTAGCTAGCTATTTGAAACTTTCAGTATAGCTCAGAACACGGTGACAATGCATTTCTTTTTAATACTTTTAGTCAACTGATTCAGGTCCCTACTGTATTCGTCAGCGTTTATATGATTCAACAGAAAATTTATTTAACTACCTTCCCGAAGAACTAGACATTTGAAACTTTCAGAATAGTTCAAAATACGGTGAAAATGCATTTAAAAAATATTGCTTTGGGACCCTGCTGCTTTTGGCAGCGTTACCAGTACGAAGCTTGCAATCAACTTTTAATTAACTTCCCGGTTAGATAGACATTTGAATCTTTTATAATAGCTCAAAACACGATAGCAAGGAATTTTTTTAATACTTTTGTCCAATTGCTCCGGGTTCTCGCTGCCTTCCGTAGCGTTTATATGATTCAACAGAAAATTTAAAAACATGGTACATAAAAGTTATTTTTATCTTGTAATTATTTAAACTCACCGTTACCTTCTAATTTACAGAAGAATGAAATCCCATTAAATGTTGCGGCTAATCCATTCGTCAATAGATCAAATTTATGTTTTGAAACTGTTAAGTCAACTGACTTTTCTAGTAGTTTAAATGCACTTCATAAAAAATTGCAGTTTAATTCTAAAACTGTCAAGTCGGCAGATTCTGCTATTTTTATTGATAAATCATACGCAAATGCTAAACCGGTCGAGTCCGGAAAGTTATCTCATGTAACAGGGAAAATTGTAGCAGAAAATTCTGTTAAACTTATTGTTGTTACTAAATCTTTTTTTAAATGAATCAAATTCTTGTTTTCAATCTGTTCAGTCAACAGATTTAGTTATTAATTCAAATGCAAATGATGTTAAATTCCATTCTGCTACTAAATATTGATACGTTACGGCATTAAATTTATCTTGTACAACTGTCAATTTGACAGAGTCACATATTTTGGCTGAAAATCCTGTCACTGAAAATGATATATTAAATAACACTGCTTCTAACAATTTCTTTACAAAGTTAAAAGAAAATGTTGTAATTTCCACTAATTCGGTGAAATGTTTTAAAGCTTGCAACCCTCCATGACCTCGAAAGGTATGAGTAGCGAGCAAGCGGAATCTTCTGACACTATGGACAGCGACAGTGTGCCGGGTTCGATCCCATACCAGGAATGTGCTTTTGCAACGCCTGACCTCCTGCTGCAAGGCTCCAGCCCTGTGATTTCTGCGACGAGTGCAATGACCAGCAGGACTAACATGTTTAATGCTAAGGCTGTTACAGCGGAAACCCTGAGTCAGGTGCTATCGTTCCTTATTTTATTTTTTCTCAAGTGCTTTTTTATCACAGCTGTACCAAAATGTACGACATGCCTTGAAGCCTTCCGGACTTTCCATTTTTGTATGAAAGAACAGGACTTTCTTAAACAAAAAACTGTAAAATTCAAAATTTGTGCATGAACTTTCACGTTGAAATTCATTTTTAAGCTTCAATGTCAACATTTTTCTTTTCTTAATATATATTTTATGTACGTACACTAACTTCTTTTATTTTGTAGCCATCACCTGCAGAGCGGGTAATATAAAATGTTTTTTTAGCCTTTGTAAATATCCCCCCTTTTTTTTCGTATTTCTATAAATAATGTCTTTGTATATATAAAATATAAATTGTAAGTGTAAACTTTTGTATAAAGCCTAAAAGTTCTCTGTATATATGTTTTTGAGTGGGGAAATGTTTTTTTTTTTTTTGGCTATACGCATAAAACGTGCTTAACTTTTAACTCTAAAACCACTAACATCTTAGTTTTTTCATGCTATAGCCCAGGAAGGGAATATTTTCTGTATATAAATATGAAAAAATTTTTCTGTATATCTTTAGAAACAAACTGTCTCCTTTAATTATCTACAAAATGTAGTTTAACTTCATATATATTTTTGATACTGTAAAATGTTTCCATTTTAGAATTATTTTTGACGAGCTATACTGATGTCCACAGCCACTTCGTCTGGGTTTAAGCGAAGGTGGAAGATCTAGTTTTGTTTCTGACGTCCCAAGTCGTAATCTACACTCTCAAGTTACTTCGACTAGCTGACGTTTCTGGGGCCCTACCAAAGATCTTTCAATACGTGAAAGATCATACGTATTGGAATACGTAATTCAATACGTATTAGAAGTTCTTTGGCCCTACAACGAACACTTCGTAATCTTTTCACTGCCGAGTTCTAGTCGAGAATTCTGTGCTGTGACGTCATTTTTCGACAATCACGAAAAAGTGCTACAACGAACTCGTCGGTAGCTTCTCACTGCCGGTATCTATCTTCGTTATCTACCTCTAAAATCTCACCCACTGAAAGCTAGTGAAATTGCGATTACGAAGTGAGAACTTCGTCAGCAATTTTTAGTCCAAAAATCCGATGAATTAAAAAATAAAAAATATGTACCTATGTCATACTTTTTGAAAAGAACTTTCAATACTATTAATTTTTTGTGTGAATACTGTATACATTTAATGATTAGAATTAAAGATATTTGATTAGAAAGATTACGAGAGACATTAAGTCTGTTGCTTTTACCTTAAAACAATAAAACAAAAATAACCCTAAAAATTAAAGACTTAAGAATAAATTTCTGAAAATAATCATTTTTGACATCCTCAGAACTATAAAATCTAAGTTAAATCATATGATTTCATCGTTCATAATAAAATAATTGTTAAAAATGCTCATTTAAGGAATGTATAGTAATTAACTTAAGAAGAACGTCGTACGTCTTCTAGTGGCTTGTGCACAGAGCATTCACTTTCAAACCAACAGTACCCGGGTTCAAACCCCATTAACTCTATTTCAGATTTTTTTTTTTTCAATTATTACATATATATACTATGTATATATATATATATATATATGAAGAAAAATAAATTAATTTAAAATGAATATAATTTGCCAGTTGTAAGTTTTAATTTAGCAATTATTTTCTACTTCATTATTACTTGAATTTAACTTCTGTTTCAGTATAAATTTAAATAAATATTTCAAAAGTAACCATTAAAAATAATCCATTCAATAACAAGAAATTAAACAAATAAATAATTTTTAAAGAAAAAAATATTTCAGTTTAAAGTTTAATTTTTGTTTAATGACTTTTCAAAAGCAGAAAAGAGATCAAACATTTTACTTTTAAACTATTTAATTTGAACTGAAAAAAAAAAAAAAAGAGGGTGATTTTGTTTTTGTTAAATTAAATTAATAATTAAAATATATATATATTATCAAATTAACTTAAGCATTTTTATTTATTTATTTTGTTACTTGTATACATACTCTAACAAAATATTCGAAAGGATAACTTATGGGGGAAAATTATATCAGTTTTTTAACTTCTGGAAAATAATAAATAAAATTAAATGTAGAAAAAATAAAAAAATAAAAAAGTAAGTCGAAATATAAGCATTTTTTTTTTCAATCAGAAAGAAAAGAAAAAAAAAAAAATTTTTTTTTTCTTTCTTTTTTTCTTTCTTTATTTTTTCTCTCCCCTAACTATTAAATTAAATATTCGTATATTTCTTATTAGCAATAAAATAAATTAAGGAATTGCTAATATGTGGAATATTGTGCATAAAATACACACACACATATATATATATATATATATATAACATTTTTTTTAATGCAATAAAATGTACACATGTATATAAACTATTATCCCTTGCCAGGCATTGAATTTGGGAACTCTCGGTTAAAATTTTTTAAGGCAATGAGGAAGCTCTTTAATCAACGCACTTTAATAAGTAACATTCATTGGGGGGGGGGGGGAGCTAAAAATCCATAGAAAAAGCACGGGATGAAAAGAAAAAAAAATCACAAAAGATACATCGAAGGAGCCACCGTAGTTATCATAAATATATTCTCTTTAATATAGGATTGCTATGAAACTACCATTAAGAACGATTAATTCACATGATTTAGCTTAAATTTAAAGGTCTGAGGATTACAAAAGTGATTATTTTTAGAAATTTATTCTTCAGTCTTTAATAGACTATTTTTTGTTAATGCTCTTGGTTTTTGTGATAAAAGCACCACAGTTATATATATATATATATATTATACGCAATGTTGCATGTATGAACAATTCCCTAATTCCTCTTATTACTAACAAGGAAAATATGAATATTTAATTTAAAAGTTTAAAAAAAAATCCCCCCCCCTCCCCTTTCTGAATGACATAAAATAATAATAATAATAATAATAATAATAATAATAATAATAATAAAATGCTTATATTTTGATATGTATATATATACATTTACATTTAATTATAGTTATTATATACCAGAAGCTATAATTTGTAAGTAATTTAATTTTCCGCCCATAAATTATTATTATCCCTGCAAGTATTTCAAATATTTTGCTAGAGTAAGAATACGTACACTAATAATAAAATAAATAAATAAAAATGTTTAAGTTAATTTGATAATGTATAATTTATTATTATTATTGTCATTAATTTAATTCAACAAAAATGAAACTTTCTTCTTCTTCTCTTTTTTTTTTTTTTTTTTTTCCCTCTCTCTCTCTTCTTTTTGTTAGTTTAAATAAAATAATTTAAAAATTAAATATTTGATCATTTTTCTACTTTTGAAAAGTTATTATTAAACAGAAATTAAACTTTAACCTGAAATATTTTTTCTTTATTCTTTATTTCTTTATTCTTAATTTAATCTCTTGTTATTGTGTATATATGTATTATTTAACTTACTAATTTTTTTCTACTCCATTATTCATTCAATTTAACTTTTTTGCTTTAATTAAATTAAAAAAAAAATATTTTAAAAATAGGCAATTAAATTTTAAAACTAAAATGCTGACTTTTGAAATATTTACTTGAATTTATACTGAAATAAAAGTTACAACCAATAATGAAGTAGAAATTAATTGCTGAATTAAAACTTACAACTGGCAAATTATTTATTTTAAACTTCTTTTTTCCAGACTTATAAATAAATAAAAAAAAAAATAAAAAAAATAAACTTAAAAGGACTTGACGGGGATTGAACCCGGTACTGATGGTTTGAAACGAAATGCTCTGTGTCCAAGCCACTAGGAGACGTATAACGATCTCCTTATGTTATTTATTACAGAGTCCTTAAATGAGCATTTTTACATTTTTTTTATTATGAATAATGAATTCACATTATTTAACTTAGAATTTATAGCTCTGAGGACGTCAAAATTGATTATTTTCAGAAAGTTATTCTTTAGGCTTTAATTTTAGGGTTATTTTTGTTTTATTATTTTAAGGTAAAAGAAACAGAACTATCGTCACTCGTAAACTTCCTAATCAAATATCTTTAAAACAAATTTATAAACGTATATAGTGTTCACACAAAAAATTTCTAATTTTGAAAGTTCTTTTCAAAAAAGTATAACTTATGTGCATCATTTTTGTTTTTTAAATCAACAGTTTTTATTAAAAAATGGCTGACAATATCTGAGCGTATTCACTTTCGACCATTTACGCACTGTGATTGGTCAGAGAGTATTCGAAGCTGAAACTCGCAATTCGGCTTCCGCTCACGGCTTCCGCTCACGGCTTCCGATCAGTTCATTGTAGGGCCAAAAATGATTGTCGTAAGCATTTTGGTGAGATCTTCCACACTCGGCATCGTGAAGTTCTCACGTCGTGAGCTTTACGAAGTGTTCGTTGTAGACCCCCTGGGCCTAGACTGGCTTTCTGGTGGCAGACGAAAATACATGTTATAAGTTACGAAGGATGGTTACTTCTAAAGAAATTGCAAGATTTTATTTTCTCAATAAAAATTATTTTCTTCATGTTGCTCGTTTATGTCAAAGCAATCCCCCTATACCTTAATCCTCCTACAAATCAAGATTTCACCTTTCTGGATTTACAGAAAGATGTTTATAATCCCCGCTGTACTTGTTGGGCTAACGTATTTGTTGAGGCGTTTTT
Source organism: Salticus scenicus (assembly GCA_963930645.1). Classification (NCBI taxonomy): domain Eukaryota; kingdom Metazoa; phylum Arthropoda; class Arachnida; order Araneae; family Salticidae; genus Salticus; species Salticus scenicus. The sequence goes on along the minus strand of OZ005659.1, from coordinate 63,751,556 downwards.
TTTTTTCCGGAGTTTACGGCCGTAAAGGGTCCCCATTTTTAAATTAAAATTTATATTTATTTTTTCGGGGTTGGTCCGGTTTTCCGCTTAGGAATGTTTTTTTTTTTTACTTGCCATTGTGTTTTACCCTGTAAGCAGTATTGCTCAGCAAATTAAACTTTCACTTTTTTTTCTAATTTATTCTAAAGTTTAGTTTCAGAAATTTAAGTTGTGACTGCACTCGCACCTACGAGATATGATATTAGTGTTTAAAATTACTCGATAAAACCCGTTGGGGATTTTCCCGACTAAATTTTTTTTCTTGGAGGGAGTCTGTGAGGTCGAGACTGTAGACAATCATCAAAGTTGGGACTGTCAAATCACTTCGTCGCCAGTGACTCGGCGAAAGTCTTGGTCGGATGAGTTTTATGTCGACATGGTGCTGCAATGAAAGAATTAGGTTCTGAGTGTTAGATGAATGTGAAGTGATTTTAAAAGGTTTTGATTGAAATGAAGAGAAAGGATGTTGTAGAATGTAGTATAAGATGGAGATTGTTTTGGTAGATAGGGATGGTGAATTGGTAGTAGGAGAGTAATGTTGGTGTTGATAGTTCTTCTGCGGGTGTTAAGTGATGGTAGAGAGGTGTAGTGTTGTAGCATAAAGTAAGAAAAGAATCTGTCGCGCCTCGGGAATCCAGCCGACAATTCTGGTGTGAGTATTGTTAGTGGTAACAGAGAGCAGTCATCGACAAGATCAGTATTGGTGAGATAAGCTACCTTTTATTTTATGCTTTGTTAAAGTTATTTCCTGGGGTTTATTGAGAGTTAAAATTGAGTTAGCCCAACACCCTCCTTGATATTGAACGTTAAATAAACTCTTATTTATTGTTTAACTTTGTCTCGAGCTCTTATTACTATCTAATTAAGTAATTAAGTAATTAAGTTAATCTTTAAGATCGAGGAATTGAGGATATGGCCCACTCAAATTCCTCACAAGCTCTCCTTACAATAATTCTTTTCTGTCGACGAGTGAGAATTTCTAGTCTCCCAGTTCGTTTTTTCATACCATACATTTTAGGATTTTTTAGAAAACTACAAACTACCGTTTTAGATCTCTTGATTCTTTTCGAAATTTCTCGTCCACTTAATCCACATTCTCGAATCCACATTCTGGACAATTTTCCCTTTTTCAGAGTCAGGAAGATGAGTTCGTTTGGGCATCGTTAAAAAGTCACAATGAAACTCGACGACTGCGACATTTCTTTCACAAACCAATCTTTTAATCACTTTATGTTTTCAAATATGTAAATTTTTCAATAATTATGTAAGAAAAATCAATGTCCTTATACTTAGTCGATAAAAAATAGTAACAAAAAATTTACATCAAACACTAGCACAGTCGATTAAAGGAATTTTCCCTAATTTAAATAAAAATATTTCTCTTTAAATTATTATTATTATTATTTTATAATAATGCAAAATAAATAAATGATTAAAAAAATAAAAATTATTAAATTTTCCACGCTGAATCATAATACTAATCAAGCACAAACGATCGTTTTGCCAAGCCAAGCTCAAAAAAAAAAAAAAAAAAAAAAAAAAAAAACCTATCACTAACACAAAGCAGAACGCTTCAAAAATAAAATTGCCAGAGATAACCCAAGACCGTTAGATGCTTATTAAACAGAAATCAACTTCCCCATGTTAAATCAGCAAACTTTTTGTCCGTAAAGTTTTAAATCTTGGAAGAACCAAAAATCGCAGAAAATTTAAACAAAAAGTAAAATCAACGAGTGCTTTAATTTGAGATAAAAACGAACTTTCTAAGTTAATAAGTAAGAAAATGGGAGCATTTCCAATTTAGCGTAAAATTAGATGTTTTGACAACTTTTTGAAAAAAAATTCTTCGTGTCAAGACATTAAAAAAAAAAAAAAAAAAAAAAAAGCTAGATAGTTCATAAATGTTCAGAATTCTTTGAAAACTGGTTTTTCAGATAGATAATTACTTAATCTAGGAACTTTTATAAAATTTAGCTTTTAAAAATCTAAATTCCGAAAACCTAAATGCCGTAGGCAGCGGGTACTCGAAGCAAGGTTTAGAGCGATTTCAATATATATTTTTTAGTTTTTATTTATGGTGACATGTAAAAAATAAATACTAATCCAATTCTTTTGAATATAGTGACCAGAGAAGCGGGCGTAGCTAGCTTGTAAATAGTAATTAAAAAAATAATTAGTACTGCATGTATTTGTATAAAATTATATAGAAGAAAGTCTTATAGCTGACTACAGCATACTACTTTTCTTTATTTTGCAAAAAATCTAGATTGAAAATTTATTTATTTTCAAAAACGAGGAAATAAGCAAAAATATAGGGTAGAAACGAACTTAAAATCTAAAAGTAACTTTCATCGTTGTGATCCATCCATAAACTAGTATGTTGTGGCCACCACAAGACTTTCTTCTATATTTTCCTATACAAATTCTTTCAGTAACAATATTAAAAAAAAAAAAAAAAAAAAATCGATTTTTTTTTTTTCGAAGTTTTTTTTTTTTGTTAAAAGTAAAAAAAATCGACAACTTTGTTTTAGATTATCACATATTTATAGTTCAACCATTCGTTTTAAAGGTATTGACGAGACCTTTCGAAAGATACCCATCTTGAAAATTTACGCTCCTCGAGTGAGGACTTCCCCCCCTATCACCATGTTAAAATTTTAGAAAAAGCGGGATGGCAACACAACATCCAAGACAAAGTTGATAGGCACTAATTTATGTCAAGGCGCAACTGCGTACCATTTTTATGAAATTCTGTGCAGTAGTTCCGGAGATACAGTTGCCACAAAATTTTGTCACACACAGACAGACAGACAGACATTTTCTAAAAATGGTCAAATCGTGTTCTACAGCTCTCAAAACGTGTAAATCCATCTAAAACCCGAGGTCGAAAATTTTTACGAATCCAATACTTTCTTCTATTGAATATAGAAGAAATTAAAAATATTATGCATCATGGAGAGAGATTATGCATGAATGAACTTATGTATGCAATACAAGAAAGTATTGCATTAGTAAAAAATTTTCATTTTTGGTTTATAATGAATTTACACGTTGTAAAAAGCTCCAGAAAACAATTTGACTATTTTTAGAAAATTTCTATTTGCGTGTGTGCGTGTATGTGTTCCATGTGTGACAAAAGTTTTGTTCCATATACATCTCGGGAACTACTGCTCAGAATTACATATAAATTTATATAAAATTACACCTTGATGTATAATAGTGTTTATCAATATTTGGTGTCAACTGCTCAACGTAGCGCTGCTATACAGCGATTTTCACAATTTCAGAGAAGGCTATATCTGAGTAACTAATGCAGAGAATTGCATATAAATTTACATATAACTTTACCTTGTTATAAATTAATGCATATCAACTTTTGTACCAATGTCTCAAGGATTTTCGCAATTTAAGGAAAAGTTATAGTCAGGTTCTGTTGCATATAATGCAACAAAACTTACTATGTGAAAAGGGCATTATGATACATTATGCTGATTCAATCTATATTCTGCTGATTCAATCTATGCTGATTCAATCCACCTATCGGAATATCGGCCGATAGGTGGCGCTCATATACATTTTTTTTTTTTTTTTTTTAACGGAAAGGATGTCATCTGCATGGTAAAAATTTACTTCCGATGGACATATCGTGCAATAATACCCCTCTGAGTTAATAATATTCTGCATTCATAATAATAAAAAATAATAATAATAATTTGTACTGCGTTAATATGTATAGGAAAATGTAGAAGAAAGTTTTGTGATGCACACAACATACTAGTCTATATTGAAAACTCATGGATAATGTCTAGCAATCAAAATTATGGAAAGCTTAATGCAAAGAATAAACGTGCCTTTAATCTTTAATCAACATCGCACGAAAGCGGAGTTGAAATCCAGGACATATGATGTTTACGATATGTTTGTATTTAGGGTGTAATATCTCAAAAGTATCAAGTAAATATAAAAACTGTTTTAAAAATTTAAATGATATCTATAAAAAAGACATTTAAAAAGTACAAAAAAGCCAATCTCAAAGAAAGAGAATGGATTAAAGTTGTGTCTAAAAAGCATTACATGCAATAGAATCTGAGATATAGCATTTCGATTCATGATGGAAGTTGCAGAACAGAAGAGCCTATTGGATGACTTGCACTCATATTGAAACAGTAAAATATTTTATAAATGACCCTCTCACATGCAGAGATTTGTTTGATTATGCACAATAGAACCTGAGATAATGCCTTCCTGTTAATAGATGAGATAACTAGAAATCACAGTATAGCAGTCCCACCTGTTGAGCGATTTGCACTATAATTTAATAGGCATTAATTTATTTTCAGGTGCATTTACATATTATATACATTTATATGAAATTCTGTACTGTAATTCCTCAGATACTGTAGCCACAAATTTTTGTCACAGATACACAGACAGACATTTTCTAAAAATGGTCAAATCGTGTTCTGGAACTTTAAAATTTGCAAATCCATCGAAAACTAGAAATAAAAAAGTTTTACGAATCTAATACATACTTCCATTGTATATAGTTGAAAATAAAAAATATGCTTATATTAATAATATAGTTACGTCAATATGTCTGTATTGTGGGAATGATAGCTAAAAATTCTGCTTGTAAATTATGATGAAACCAATAGAATTACCTATACTTAATCCTGTAGAATTAACTAGGCAGGTCACAGGTAGGGCTGCAATGTTCATGAGCATTATTTTTGAAATATCTGATGATCTATCTATCTATATATATATAGAGAGAGAGATAGATAGATAGATAGATAGATAGGTATGAAAAGCTTTCTTCATCTTTTTCTATTTAAAAAGAAAAAAATCCCCTTTCGGCAAGCTTAAAGGCAAAGGTAGATTCCTTTACGTTACTGTTACAAAAGTAAAGAACTATTACATACGCATTAACACGCATACATAGCCAATGACTTTGTTCCCACGCATTGCATTATTTCAGTCGCTATTCTATTTTTAAGAAATTTAATTACCAACTACTACTATTCATTCTGCTAAATATATATATTGTTGCGTACTTGGGGGTTCGTGAGTTGTCCGAGAATGAAAGGCAAAACTTATAAAAATTCAGTAATTTATTCACAGAAAGTTCCAAGGAAATACAAGTCTATAACCCAAGTATCAGCTTCAATTCAACCAATAAACACAGCTTAAACAACAGCTGTCAATAGCAAATCCACAGTACAAACTGTATAGCAATAACACTCTTTCAAAGAGGCTCAAACAATGCAAGCATTAGCGAAGCTGGCTGAGAGCTGAACTGACTCTGACCGGCCTTGGCGGGAAAGCGCTCTTATATACCCCTGTAGAAAAGCGTGGAACGTTCCAGAAATCTCCATATCTCATCAGCCAATGGGATTAGAGCTTCCATATTTGGTATATCCCTAATGAGGATTTTCTCGCCAAGGTCGCCAAAAAAATCGCCAAGGTAGGAAAAAGTCGCAAAATTTGGCGCCAAATCCATTACCTGCCTTATTGGGGCGTTTTAAAGGGAAAATAAGGCTATTTCAACGCTAAAACGACTAGAAATGCACATAATTAGCATTTTATCAACTTACTAAGCCTCTTTGAAAGAAGTTATACAAAAAAGAAACACAATTATTTACAATTTTGTAACACTGCCCCCCTTTCAAGGACTGCACGTCCCGGGCAGTGTAACCCTTGGTCAAGAGGCGAAACTAAACAAATTTACACAATCTACAATATAAAAACTAAGTTGCATATAACGATAAAATAGAAACAAAAATCAAGTGAGAAATATTTACAAAATTCACAAATATGTACAAGTACATATACAAATATTTACATTAGTACATATTTACATTAATATACAAATATTTACATTACGCATGCGCAAATTTCACCAGTATTTACACTTTAAATTTTAATATTACCGTAAATTGTGGTACTTGGCTAGCCTGTTATAGTGCACCACCTTCGGTTTTGATGAAGGTGTTTTAGTGATCCGCACCACTACATCATTCAGCCTTTTTAAGACTGTATACGGTCCATCCCAGTTGCACTATAACTTGGTAGAGAGTCTTTTGCGTCGAACAGGATTCCACAACCAGACCTTCTCTCCTTCCTGGAACTTATGTTGTTTAGCCTTTAGATCGTACCTTGTCTTCATTATCTCCGTTGCCATGTTAATCCGCTCCCGAGCAAAGTTGTGTACGTCCTCAAATCGTGCCTGGAGATCTTGGATGTACTCCTCGGGCGAAGAAGGCGCATCGGGTGGACAACCAAACAGGAGATCACATGGGAGACGAAGTTCACGTCCAAAGAGCATCTGGGCTGGAGTATAGCCGGTGGTTTCATGGACAGCACTTCGATAAGCCAACAGGAACTAGTGGCAACTTCAAGTCCCAATCTTGCTGGTTCCTTGATACTAGAAGAGAGAGGTTATTCAGGATGGTACGGTTGAACCTCTCGACCATGCCGTCCGACTGGGGATGTAAGGGTGTTGTCTGTGTTTTGTCTATGCCTAATAGTTGACACAGTCCCTTGAAAACAGCAGAGGTAAAGTTCCTACCTTGGTCGGTATGAAGTTGTAGGGGCGTGCCGTACCTTGACACCCATTGCTGCACTAGGACCTCTGAGGCTGTGCATGCCTCTTGATTGGGAATGGGATATGCCTCAGGCCACTTCGTGAAATAGTCCATCACGACAAGGATGTATTTATTTCCACTGGAGGTCCGTGGCAAAGGACCCAAGATTTCGAGTGCAATCCGTTCAAATGGTGCTCCCACGTTATACCGTTGCAGTCTTCCTCGACTTCGTTTCTGCGAGGCCTTTACGTGCCACACAAGAATCACAGGATTTACACCATTTCTCCACATCCTCCTTTGCCTTGCACCAGTAGAAGCGTTCCCGAACTTTTTGCAGAGTCTTCATTACCCCAAAATGGCCTCCGGTAGAGCTACTATGCAGTTGTTCTAAAACATCTGGAATTTTTGATCTTGGTAATACAATCTACCATCTGAAGCTTTTCTCATCATCAGATTCCCACTTTCTGTATAATACGCCGTTTCGGATATGAAGAGAGTCCCAAAGTGCCCAATAACTTTTCGTAATGGGACTAAATCTGGAAATGTCCTGCCAGGTAGGTCTGTTGCTGGTCGTCTCCTTCAGCTGTAATATTGGCTTTATGTCAGGATCTTCCAACTGAGCTTGTCTAAGTTCTTCGTCACTCCATGGATCGGGATCTTGTTCTGATGGTGTTGAGACAGTAACTTGGCGAGCAACTGGCTGTATTCTTTGGGGTCTATCTTCGGCTTTAGAGCTGTATTTATGATCTTCAGGTGGAGGCTTCCGAAAGAAGGCATCTGGATTTTCCCGAAGAGCTCTTTGTGGGTGGCATACTTCAGAAACATTCTTGGTTGCTTCTCTAGGTGTTCTTACTGGGCAGCTTCGTTTGATATGCCCGTCTTTTCCACAGCCCCAAAATTTAGTTGTTGGAGTCTTCCCTTCTTTCTTGCTCTCAAGAATGCGTAGTCTTCTATTAATATCTGCAATCATTTTCTGAATCTCTTTAAAATCATCTTGAGAACCGTTCACTTTGTCTACTGTGCTGTTGTGGCGATGTTTATGGGAGGCTTGTTATGCTGTCTCGATCTTTAGGGCATACACTAAGGCTGACTCCACATACTTCACGCCGGAGAGTCTGAGGGCTTTTTGAATATCCGGATCTGCGACAGCATCAATGAAATATTCTAGGGCCAGATCATTGCGGGTTTCAGGATGACAGTCTGAGAAAGCCAAATGTGAAAGACTCTGGATGTTTGATGCCAGTTCTTGTAAGCTTTCCCCTGGTCTCTGACGACGGGACCTTAGTTGGAGTCGACTATATTCTTTGGACCATTTCGCTCCAAAACGTAGCTCTAGTGCTCTGGTTAAAGCTTCGAAGTCATATCGCTGTTCCTTCGAAAGGGTCTCCAGAATATCTGCGGCGTCGTCCCGCAACGACCCTACCAGATGAGCCGTCTTTGCAACAGAGTCCCAGCCGTTAGCTTCAGCTACGATGGAAAACTGCGTCTTATATACATGCCAGGAGGAACTTCCATCGTAGCTAGATAGCTTAATAAATTCCTGATTCTGGATTCTTCTCTCTTTCTTTTCAGTTTCCTGAGGCATGGATTCTAACTTTTCTTCGAGATTCCGAATCTTGCTCTGCAGTTCATTCCCTATTACTTCTCCGCTCCACTCTTCTTTCATTTTTCTCTCAAGATCTTCCTCCATTCTCTTAAATTTGCTTTCTATCTCTGAAATCCTTCCTTACAGCTCTTGATCAAAGTTTTTTTAAATTTCTCCTCAAAATTCTCTTCTATCTTCATAAATCTCTCTTCAAAATTCTTTTCCACTTTCAAAACTTTCTCTTCAAAATTTTCTTCTATCTGTATAACTTTCTCTTCAAAACTTTCTTCTATCTTTATAACTTTCTCTTCTATTCCATTCATTCTATTTTCCATCGCCGTTAATTTACCCTCTATTGATTCTTTCGCCGTTGAAAGCCCTCTCTTCATCTGATCTTGATTAGATTTAATTTCTTCGGTCAAACTGGCTTCCATCTTTTCCTGAACTGCTTTCATTTCCCTCTGTCCTGTTTCTATTTTCTCTTTCAATCCGGTTTCCATCTTTTCCTGTCCGGCTTTCATTTCATTCATCTCTTGACTCAGGCTATCTTTCATCTATGTTTGCGATGCTTCCATCTTTTCCTGTCCTGTTTCCATTTTCTCTATCAATCCAGATCTTAACTCATTCATCTGAGCAGTGAGACCTTCTAGAAATTTCTTCATTTCTTGCTCCATAGCTCTCGTTATCACCATTCACAGACAATCACGCTCCTGACACCAGAAATGTTGCGTACTTGGGGGTTCGTGAGTTGTCCGAGAATGAAAGGCAGAACTTATAAAAATTCAGTAATTTATTCACAGAAAGTTCCAGAGAAATACAGGTCTATAACCCAAGTATCAGCTTCAATTCAACCAATAAACACAGCTTAAACAACAGCTGTCAATAGCAAATCCACAGTACAAACTGTATAGCAATAACACTTAAAGCAAGACTCTTTCAAAGAGGCTCAAATAATGCAAGCATTAGCGAAGCTGGCTGAGAACTGAACTGACTCTGACCGGTCTTGGCGGGAAAGCGGTTTTATATACCCCTGTAGAAAAGCGTGGAACGTTCCAGAAATCTCCATATCTCTTCAGCCAATGGGATTAGAGCTTCCATATTTGGTATATCCCTAATAAGCATTTTCTCGCCAAGGTCGCCAAAAAAATCGCCAAGGTGGGAAAAAGTCGCCAAATTTGGCGCCAAATCCATTACTTGCCTTATTGGGGCTTTTAACTGCGTTTTTAAGGGAAAATAAATCTATTTCAACGCTAAAACGACTAGAAATGCACAAAATTAGCACTTTATCAACTTTCTAAGCTTCTTTGAAACTAGTATGTTGTGGCCACCACAAGACTTTCTTATATATTTTCCTATACAAATTCACGCAGTAAGAATATTAAAAAAAAAAAAATACGATTTTTATCAAAGTTTTTTTTTTTCGTTAAAAGTAAAAAAAATCAATAACTTTGTTTTAAATTACCACATATTTATAGTTCCAACCATTCGTTTTAAAGGTATTGACGGAGACCTTTCGAAAGATACCGATCTTGAAAATTTACATCCCCCCCACTGCCATGTTAAATGTTTAGAAAAAATACGATCACAGCGCCACCTGTTGAGCGATTGATCCCCAAATCTAATCAGCCTCAGTTTATGTCAGGGGCCAACTAAATACCAAGTCTGGTTAAATTTCGTTAAAAAAAAAAAAAAAAAAAATACGATTTTTTTTTTTTTTTTTTTTTTTTTTTTTTGTTAAAAGTAAAAAAAAATCGATAACTTTGTTTTAAATTATCACAGATTTATAGTTCAACCATTCGTTTTAAAGGTATTGACGAGACCTTTCGAAAGATACCCATCTTGAAAATTTACTCCCCTCGAGGGGGTGCTTCCCCCCCAGGGGGGGTGGCGAGGTTCATACGCATACAAATTTTTTTTCCCAGTTGACTATCTCTATTATAAATAATTCTTGTAAATTTCATAATGATTACTAAAAAATAATTCTCTTTATGCACATTTATACAAAATTTTGTCCTATATCACCATGTTAAAAATTTAGAAAAAGCGGGATGGCAACGCAACCTGTAAGACAATTTTTACCAAAAGTTGATAGGCACTAATTTATGTGAAGGTGCAACTACATACCAATTTGTATGAAATTCTGTGCAGTAGTTCTTGAGATACAGTTGCCACAAAATTTTGTCACACACACACACAGACAGACAGACAGACAGACATTTTCTAAAAATGGTCAAATCGTGTTCTACAGCTCTCAAAACGTGTAAATGCATCAAAAACCCGAGGTCGAAATTTTTTATGAATCCAATACTTTCTCTATATTACATATAGAAGAAAGTAAAAAGTTATACAAAAAATAAACACAATTATTTACAATTTTGTAACAATATATATATAGAGATAGATAGATGAAAGGGTTTCTTCATCTTTTTCAATTAAAAAAAAAAAGACAAAGAAAAAGATAACTGATAAAACGAAAAAATTGTAAAGAAACATTATGCCTAATAGCGAGAAAAATTTCTAAACACTTACACGTGATACTTCCGATTTTGATCTTTTAGAATTAGGAAGCTCAAAACTTTCTTCATTTCTTTTTCTTTTCAGATTTCTTAGGTTAATATTCATTTTTCTTGGGAAAATAAAATAAAACTAGTATGTTGTGGCCACCACAAGACTTCCTTCTATATTTTCCTATACAAATTCACGCAGTAACAATATTAAAAAAAAAAAAAAAAAAAAAAAAAAAAACGATTTTTTTCATTTTTTTTTTCGTTAAAAAAAAAAAAAAAATCGGGGGGGAAGCGATGCCCCAAATTTTTTCCCTAATTAACTACTACTATTATCAATAATTCATATTAATTTCACAATCACAGGTTAAGAATAACTCTCATTATGTACATTTATACGAAATTTTTTCCTATACTGCCATGTTAAAAATTTAGGAAAAATACGATCACAGCGCCACCTGTTGAGCGATTGATCCCCAAATCTAATCAGCCTCAGTTTATGTCAGGGGCCAACTAAATACCAAGTCTGGTTAAATTTCGTTAAAAAAAAAAAAAAAAAAAAAAAAAAAAAAAAAAAAAAGATTTTTTTCTAAGTTTTTTTTCGTTAAAAGTAAAAAAAAATCGATAACTTTGTTTTAATTTATCACAGATTTATAGTTCAACCATTCGTTTTAAAGGTATTGACGAGACCTTTCGAAATATACCCATCTTGAAAATTTACTCCATTCGAGGGGGGACTTCCCCCCCACGGGGGGTGGCGAGGCTCCTACGCATACAAAATTTTTTTCCCAGTTGACTATCTCTATTTTAAATAATTCTTGTAAATTTCATAATGATTACTAAAAAATAATTCTCTTTATGCACATTTATACAAAATTTTGTCCTATATCACCATGTTAAAAATTTAGAAAAAGCGGGATGGCAACGCAACCTGTAAGACAATTTTTACCAAAAGTTGATAGGCACTAATTTATGTCAAGGTACAACTACATACCAATTTGTATGAAATTCTGTGCAGTAGTTCTTGAGATACAGTTGCCACAAAATTTTGTCACACACACACAGACAGACAGACAGACAGACATTTTCTAAAAATGGTCAAATCGTGTTCTACAGCTCTCAAAACGTGTAAATTCATCAAAATCCCGAGGTCGAAAATTTTTACGAATCCAATACTTTCTCTATATTACATATAGAAGAAAGTAATAAAGGAATATGATTATATGTAAGATCTAAAAATATATGTGGAACTTATTATAAAAATAAAGATTTAGGTATATTTTTTTAAACTAGGTATTGCAAATACGTAAATGAGTTGTCAAAATCACATATCTTTATTAGAAACCTAAGTTAAAGTTCCCGCTGTGTTCTTTACATGTTTTTCTCGCTGGCAACATGAGGAATCTGGATTTTCACTTCCTTTGGCCTGATTCTTACCTCCCCTTCCCCAGCGGGTATGTCCAAAATTTTGCAAAATTCCACCAAAGTACATAATGCGTACACTTAATTAACATCCACAGACCAAAATTCCAAATTCTAAGATAATTTAAGGCGAATTCAAGCAGGAAAACGTGTTTTTACTCGTGTTTATTGCCAATGACCCCAAAGGGGTTTTGGGGGGGGGGGGATTTTGTAAAATCCCGTTACAATAAGTGTCGGATACATATAAACAACTAGCAGGCTTTGCCCGCTTCGCTGGTCATTATATTGAAATGAATCCCCAAAACAGCATATCATTAATAATAATAAAATATCTTTAAAAAAAAAAAAAAAAAAATTGAAATCCGTCAAAATTCATTTTAAGTTGCCCAATGCCTTCGGCAGTCCCTTACCTGCTTCTTACTCCCCCTCTCTCGCGGTTACAGTTGAAAGTTTTACAAAATCTCATCAAAGTGCATATTTCGCACACTTAATTAACACCCACACACCAAAATTCGCCATTCTTAGGTAATTTGGACGGATTTAAGCTTCAAAATGTGGTTTTTGCCCCGCCCGCCACAAGAGGAGGGGGGGGGGGTAAATTTCCAAAATTACTTTACATTGCATGTTGCATACACATACCTAACCGACACATCAAAAAATTGAGATCATGAAATTATTTAAAGCTGAGTTATGCTTTAAAACATTATTTTTTTTTTAAATCTCTCCTCCCGTTCTTACAGGAGGGAATTTCGCAAAATCTCTTCATACTATGAGTTAGATACATATAATCGTCCCTTACATAAAAAATGTCCAACCTTAGATAATTTAGTGCAGCGTTACGCATGAATACATGTTTTTGCCCCCCATTCTCCAAAGGGCGGTAGGGTGGAATTTCATAAAATCTCTTTGTAGTGTGTGTTCAGTTCGATTTCCTCGTGTGTTGAACTTCTTCCAAAACCTTTTCCCTTCCCTCCCCCCCCCCTTAAAAATCCAAAATTCCAAAATCGCAGAAAGTAATTTTTTTGTACTCAAGTCTGGTCTTTCCATCTGCAATTTCTTCACCGTTAAGTAATTTGGAGCCGAGTTAAGCCTTCTGCCCCCCAAGGGAGACAGGGGGGGGGAGGGTATTTTGCAATATTCCGTCTTAGATGGGGATCAGGCTCCGAAAGCTAACCTGGTCACTAAAATGTGTGACCCTCTTTCCCACAGAATCGTCATGGCAGTGTTGAGTCAGTGAATCAGTGAGTTTACTCTTTTATATGTACAGATTTGTTTATATTTTTTATGGACTACTTGGCTTAAGGTTGCTGTCACAAAAATAGAGTCCTTGGCGAAAAATTTCCTATATACTTCAGTATTAAAACTAAAAATATACCCAGGATTATCAACTAATAAAGCTCTTTAATACAGATCTGAATTAGCTTTCATTTTCTTATTATTTAATTTTGATAATGACGTTATGTTGTCATGTGCCTAAGCAAATTTAATATTTATTGTTTCTTTTTTATTATTATTCGCGTGAAATATTCTTTGGCAACAATTAAAAATTAAAATAAATTATTTTAAAGTTTTATTATAGAAGAAATATTTATATTATATGGAAGATTAATTAAAAATTTACATTTTTTCCGGTATAAATAGAAGCCTATGTCTTATTCCAGACTATTATCTATGTCTGTACAAAATTTCATCCAGATCCGTTTAGCCGTTGTGGCGTGATTGAGTAACAAACATCCATCCAAACTTTCGCATTTATAATATTAGTATAGATTAGTTATCATGTGCATGTGTTAGATTGAGTTATTTTGCTGTCAAATTGACAAAATTTTAATTTTAAATTTCAAAACTCTGTCGTTCTTGGCGCTTATTGTATTTGGTGATCAAAAACGTAATACGAAAATATGCATGCCAGATGTATATTTTCGTAATATGCATTGTACGAAATATTGTTTCATATTATTCAATAAGTTGTTAAAATAACCATGATTTTTGAAAGGAATTAAATTATGTTCGCCAAATAATTTGTCGATATTTTTTTTTTTTTTTCTGCTAAGGATGACCGATATCAAATCTATTCCGCTGCAACATATTAGTATGTTATATCAGATACTTTATTTAGACATTTGAAAACAAATTTTACTTCAAATTATGATAGAATATTTATTATTTTCCTTTTAATTAGTATATTAGTTGGATATTTATTGTGTAAATATCATCTTTTGAAATGAAATGTTTGTGTTTTCAATCGAATATGGAAATTTTCCATTTCCCCCCCTAGAGTTTTGAAATTAAAAATTCAAATTTTGTCAATTTTACAACAAAAATAACTTAATCTAACGCATGGACATGATAATTAATACATACCTATACCTAAATATGGGGATTAAAATCGGGAAATAATTTTCCTCGATTTTTAATAATTTTTTACAAAAAATCCAATGGACGTTTAACATAGGAAATATTTTTCTTGCATCCATGAACGGCCAGTGACGTCATCACTTCGCTTGCGTATTAGCACTTTATCTATGTGTAAAAGAAATTTTTAATTAAGAATGACGTCAACTTTTGTGAGATGCATAATTTTTTTTTATAATTTTTTATCGTTCACGTTTAGATAAATGTATTTATTTTCCTGTTGAAAAAAATAAATAAATTCGTTTTTTTTTTTTTTTTTTTTTTTTATGGCAACAATTAAATTATGGATAAATTTAAATGGCTAATTTTTTGCTATTATTAGCTTACAATATTGCTATTTTATGCATAAAAATCGCAAAAACAATTTTTTTTTTCGGAATAAAAGGTAGCCAACTTTTTAAGTTAGGGTATAAGCTATCTCCATAACAAATTTTATCGAAATCCATCGAGCAGTTTTAGCGTGAAACTCAGTCAAATAAACGGACATTCACATTTATAATATATATAAGATTTACGCAGCAGATTTCGTGACAGCAAATCCCATAGATTTCCCAAGACAAATTTAGCGCTAAAAGGGAGGGATCTCGAATTTTTAACTTCCAACCCCCCCCCCCCCCAAAAAAAAATAAATAAATAAATAAATAAATAAATAAATAAAAAATAAATAAATAAATAAATAAAAAATCACAAAAAAAAAAAAAAAAAATGTGTTTTGGGAATTATCTTAAAGACGTCTCATGGCTGTTTTCAATGTCTTTCTAAAATATTTTGTAGAGCTCTACTCAAAAATCCTGAATTTCTGAGATTTCCCCCCGAAAAATTATTTTCTCCCCTCTCTCCTTTAAGAATTAAGAATTCCAAAAACGTACATAATGTATTGTTTATACTCAAGTCTAGTCTCCTCTTGTGCTATTTCTTCACCGTGAAGTAATTTCGGGCCGAGATATGCTCGCAATATTTTTTTGCTTCCTGCCCCACCAGGAGGAATTCGATAAATCCCGTTACTTTAGGTTTTGGATACATATAAATAATTCAAGCACCAAACTTCGTGACCGCAGCTCTCATAAATATCCCAGGACAAATTTAGTGCTTAAAAGTAGCAAGTTCGAAACCCCCCTTTTAGCGCTAAATCTGTCTTAGACAATCTCTCTCGAATTTGCCCTTCATAATGTACTCCCCTCCCCCTCGCCAAAAAAAAAAAAAAAAAAAAAAAAAAAAACTCAAAAACGTATTTTGGAAATATCCTAAGGAAGACGCATGGCTGTTTTCAACATCTTTGTTCCATTTTTGGTCGAATTCTACTCAAAAATCAAGAATTTGCAAATCTTCCCGCCAAAAAGTGATTTCCCCCTCCTTTTCCTTAAAAATTAAAACTCTCTAAATCGCAGATAATATTTTATTTGTACTCATGTGTAGTATCCCCATGTGCAGTTTCTTCACTGTGAAGTACAGGTAATGTTAAGCCGACTTATGCTTATAAAGATGTTTTTTGCCTTTTGTTCCCCCAGGAGGGAACGGGGGTAATTTTGATAAATCCCGTTACTTTAGGTGCTGGATACATATAAACTATCCAAACACCAAAATTCCTGAACGCAGCTCCCATAGATTTTCCAGGACAAATTTAGTGCAAAAAGGTGTGTCTCGAATTTGCCCCCTCGTAAAACCCCCAAAAAATCTAAAATCACAAAAAAACTGTGTTTTTGGAAATATCTTAAAGAAGTCGAATATCTCTTTTTTCGACGTTTTTGTTCCATTTTTGGTAGAGTTCTAATCTAAAATACAGAATTTGCGAAATTTCCCACCAAAAATCGATTTTCCCCCTTTCTCCCCCTAAATTTGAAAATTCCTTAGTCGCAAATAATTTTTTAGTTTTACTTATGTGTAGTCTCCTCATGTGCAATTTCTTTACTGTAAAGTAATTTGGAGCCGAGTTATGCTTAAAAACGTGTTTTTGAATTTCGCCCTCCCCCCCCCCCCCAAGGAGCGGAACTGGGGGATTTCGAAAAAGTTGATAGCTATAATTTTAAGTTGAGTAAGGACCAAAATTCTTGCCGAGCTCCGTTGAATTACGTTCAGCCGTTCTCACGTGATACCCAGACAAAAATAGCGTTACAGACATACATTCACGACGTCACACACACAGACAGAATAAATTTTCTAAAGTCATTTTTGGCTTCCATGATGTGTAGAACGTAAATATATCGCAAAGTTTTTTGATTCTGACAAATTTACAGACAAAAGTCTGATTTTATTGATATAGATAATATTAAATTGAAACCCTATTTACTATTACCTTATGTATGTAATTATTTTTTTAATTAAGCTTTTGTTACAAACATCTTCTTTATGAGTTGTCCGAGATAAGAAAATCTCAAATTGCTTAATCCTCACATCGACAATATTTTCGTAACACCGTGTGTATTCATCGCCAAATACGTCAAATAGCGTGGCAGCGTTGCTTAATTTACAGTTTAATTTTTTAAAGTCTATTATATTTCCTTTTGTTTCTTTTTTCGGAACAGCTTTAGTATCAGATCCCCAAGCATGATGGGGATCCCCAAGCTTTCATGATGTGTAAAGCGTAAATATATCGCAAAGTTTTTTGATTCTGACAAATTTACAGACAAAAGTCTGATTTTATTGATATAGATAATATTAAATTGAAACCCTATTTACTATTACCTTATGTATGTAATTATTTTTTTTAATTAAGCATTTGTTACAAACATCTTCTTTATGAGTTGTCGGAGATAAGAAAATCTCAAATTGCTTAATCCTCACATCGACAATATTTTCGTAACACCGTGTGTATTCATCGCCAAATACGTCAAATAGCGTGGCAGCGTTGCTTAATTTACAGTTTAATTTTTTAAAGTCTATTATATTTCCTTTTGTTTCTTTCTTAGGAACAGCTTTAGTATCAGATCCCCAAGCAAAATTTGAAATTTGTCATCGAAGTGCCTAGGGCGTTTCTCGTCAACTTGTTTATATATCCGACTCTGTTATAGCTATTATAATTCACTGCTAAAATGACAAAAATAAAATAAAATAAAATAATTACAAGATAAAAAGAACTTTTATATACCATGTTTTTAAATTTTCTGTCGAATCACATAAACGCTACCGAAGGTAGCGGGAACCCGAGCAATTGGATAAAAGTATTAAAAAAATTTCTTGCTATCGTTTTTGAGCTATTATAAAAGTTTCAAATGGCTATCTAGCCGGGAAGTTAGTTAAAAGTTGATTGCAAGCTTTGTACTGGTAACGCTGTCGAAGGCAGCAGTGTCCCGAAACAATTGGTTAAAAATATTTTTAAAAAGCATTTTCACAGTATTCTGAACTATTCTGAAAGTTTCTAATATCTAGCTACTCGGGAAGTTAGTTAAATAAATTTTCTGGTAAATCATATAAACGTTGCCGAATACAGTAGGGCCCTGAAACAGTTGACTAAAAGTATTTAAAAAAATGTAAATTCACCATGTTCTGAGCTATCCTGAAAGTTTCAAATATCTAGCTAGTCGGGAAGTTAGTGAAAAATCGATTGCAATCTTTGTATTGGTAACGCTGCGAAGGCAGCAGGAACCCGAAACAGTTGGCTAAAAGTATTAAAAAAATGCATTTTAACCGTGTTCTGAACTATTGTGAAAGTTTCAAATGTCTAGCTAGTCAGGAAGATAGTTAAATAAAATTTCTGTCGAATGACATAATCGCAGCCGAAGGCAGTAGGGACCTGAAGCAGTTGACTAAAAGTATTCAAAAAAGTATTGTCACCGTGTTTTGAGCTATCCTGAAAGTTTCAAATGTCTAGCTAGTCGGGAAGTTAGTGAAAAATCGATTACAAGCTTTGCACTGGTAATGCTGTAGAAGGCAGCAGGAACCCGAAGCAGTTGTTTAAAAACATTTTTAAAATGCATTTTCGCCATGTTCTGAACTATTCTGAAAGTTTCAAATGTCTAGCTAGTCGGGAAGTTAGTTAAATAAAATTTCTGTTGAATCATATAAACGCTGCCGAAGGCAGTAGGGACCTGAAGCAGTTAACTAAAAGTATTTAAAAAAGTATTGTCACTGTGTTTTGAGCTATCCTGAAAGTTTCAAATATCTAGCTAGTCGGGAAGTTAGTGAAGCTTTGTACTGGTAACGCTGCCGAAGGCAACTGGAACCCGAAACAGTTGGCTAAAGGTATAAAAAAAATGCATTTTCACCGTGTTCTGAACTATTCTGAAAGTTTCAAATGTCGTTGCTGCTGACGTATCTACCTGACCTAAATGTTTGCACTTCATCTCTGAGGTTAATACATTCGTTATCGTGTTGGACACTAAAAACTGCTTGGCCATTTCCTTTGCAAATATATTTGCAAATGTGTTTAATCGCTTGAACAGAACTGCAATATTCAACATCTAAATCTGCTTTAAATATTTTAGACAACAGGGGCGAATACGGCACAGTCCAACTATTGTCCACTTCAACTTTTACGGGACCGCCACGAATTTCAATTTTAGTAGTCCTACCATCATGATCGGGTGCTCTCCGCCTGTATAGGGAATATCCATTGTTATTTGTTTGTGTATCCTTCAATAGTGCCCGGGGATAACTTTTTGTGCACTTTCCGTCATTCATGCAAGGAGACAATTGGTTTTGTACGCTTCAGGGTCCGTGAATCGTGTTTTTTACAGTAATTTCATGTAACTTTTTATCCGTACTTGGTTCAGAGATCTCGGCACTAATAATGTTGTCAATTTGGGTGGCACGTATTTTTTCTTTAAGCCACAGAAACAAATGTACTTGGGGCAATTCACGTTTTTGCCACTCAATCGAGTACAAAAAGCATCGAAACTCTCCAAATATATGGCCTTTAGTAAGTAGAGCGACTAATTTTTGGACCTTTATATTGAACTCTAGCTATGAGGTCTGCCGTTTGCCGTCTGTTCAGGCATGAGCGCTTCAGTAATTTCTGTCCAGGCAGGGCTGCAAGTAAACTTAATAAATAAGTCTGGTCGCCCGTAGTTACGAACGTAATCAAACGCATACTGTGTGTACTTGTGAAGGCATCTCGGGCTGTTTACAAAAGATGAGGGAAGGATTACTATTTTCCCTAAATTGTGTGGGTCGACATTATCATCGGTTCTTATGGCGTCCTGTAAATGTACGTAGCTCTCTGCTCGTAATCTTGTGTGATTAAGTACTATGTATCTCAAGCGCTCACTGTCTATTTTGACATACATATCCACCAGAAATTGATTCAAAAGGTGCCTACACCGCAGTAGTAAATTAAAATCACTTCGCCGGAACATCATATGGAACGCGTAAAAGTTCAGGCAGGATACCTTTTTGTTTGTTATTGGACGGCTATATTTTCTAGTAGCTTATTAATTAACTGGATGTCAAAGTGATACCCCTCCTGCCCTTTCCAAAATATGAGCGTGTACTCTAAAGCATCGTAGAACCAGTGCGTGTCGGCGATTCTAGAGAGCTTGCCATCACGTGGTCGTAGAACAGTATTTCTTGCTGTGGTCTGCTCGCTGCCTCCAATCATGACTGCTATTTAGTTGCTAGATGGAGCATTGTAGCATCGCTCGTGTTATCCGCGCAGCCCTCTGTCGGGGTGGACTACTACCTTACAGCTTTCATCGGGCATGTTACCAAGTGTCGTTTTAAATTTCCTGACTAAGGCGTTATTGTCGTGCAGTACTCGTTGTATTTTACTCTATCAACTCCTGTAATTAGCCTTGACCGTCGCTCAATTTCGTCTTCCTCGTCACCCATGAAATAGACCTGTAAGAACTCTGGCTGCATGTTCGAAGTAGGCAGTAGAGACCCAGTTCTACGATACACTTGAATGGTAAAAGTTGGTGAAAATCCTGGCATTGCGATCACTCTGTCAGCACCAAAAGATGTTATATGAAAACATAAATTATATTTTCTAATATTATTCAGAAAACGCAGTAATTTCGCTGTCTCGTAAGAAAATAACTGTTTTATAGGCTCCACCGGTTCCTCTGTTAAAGGAATGGAAACTTTTCCTCCAGAACAACACATTCCTGCAGTTTCTTCCTTCCATTTAAGTGCCCTGCAAAATGTACATTCTTTATTTATCCTCTCCATTTTGATAAGTCTGTGACTGGCGTAGTCAAGAGTTGAATCATACTCAAACACAGCTTTATCAAATACGGACATCGTGTTTCTTGTAAACGTTTGCCGTCGGTGTACCGCCCGCTCAGCAATGGCTCACCGTCGATTTTTCGCCTCTTTACGAGATTCATTAGCACGTTGCGAAGCCAAATTTTGTGCGTACTGTTGCCGCCTGAGTTGTGATTAGTCCAATATTTCAGCAGCACGTTGGGTTGCCAAATATTCAGCGTGCTGTAGTCGCCGTTGTTGGGTTTGCTATACAGTTTCAGCAGCAGGTTGAGTTGCCAAATATTCGACATATTGTATTCGCCTGGGGGGAGGGGGGGCTTGGAGATGACTCCATCGAGAATCCCTTGGTAAGCTCAAGGTCTATGTTCCCGAGTGTCGGAGAACTTCGAAATTTCGGGAACCCTAAACTACCATTTTTCACCAAATTTGGTCGCCCACTCGCCAAGTTTGTTGCTAAGACTTTGCTTCCCATTAAACATATCTTTATTTAGTTATTTAAATATTAATTTGAATTAATCAAATATTTCTGCCCGACAGCGTGCAAGTGCATTCACACACAACAGCTCATTTATTTGTATGTTAAATTATCGTAGTGAATGGTAAATAAACTAGTATGTTGTGGCCACCACAAGACTTTCTTCTATATTTTCCTATACATATTCAATCAGTAACAATATTAAAAAAAAAAAAAAAAATACGATTTTTTTTTCTAAGTTTTTTTTTTTTGTTAAAAGTAAAAAAAATCGATAACTTTGTTTTAAATGATCACAGATTTATGGTTCAACCATTCGTTTTAAAGGTATTGACGAGATCTTTCGAATGATACCCATCTTCAAAATTTAACCCCCCTGGGGGGGGGGTACTTCCCCCCCAGGGGGGGAACCGATGCCCCCCATGCACAAATTTTTTTTCCTAGTTAACTACTACTATTATCAATAATTCATATTAATTTTACAATCACAAGTTTAAAATAACTCTCATTATGCCCATTTATACGGAATTTTGTCCTATAAAATGCGATCACAGCGCCACCTGTTGAGCTATTGATCCCCAAATCTAATGGGCACCAGTTCATGTCAGGGTGCAACTAAATACCAAGTTTGGTTAAATTTTATTCATTGGTTCGTGAGATACAGCGTCCACAAAAAAATGATACAGACACACAGACAGACAGACAGACACACAGACAGACAGACAGACAGACACACAGATAGACATTTTTTAAAAACTATCAATTCGTGTTCAGGACATCCCAAAACGTGTAGATCCGTCAAAAAACGGAGGTCGAAAATTTTCGCGAATCCAATACTTTCTCTATATTGCATATAGAAGAAAGTAAAAAATAAATAAATAAAACATTATCGTACTACACAACTTTATTATATCTGTTCCTTGGCGGCTTTTTGAATTTTTGTCGCCATATTAGCGATTTTTGTTTTTTGTATAATTTCTTGCATAAAAATAGAAAGCTTTTTATCGGACAACTTTTCGTTAATATATAAGAACCCTTCATATTCTGTTTATTTTATTAATGGTTTTTAGGTTTAAAATAGTGCTTGCTAAAACAAATTTTCTATTTTTAAAACTGCACTTTTTTTTCTATAAAATTATCTACTCTGATAAAGGTAGATCATTTATGTGACTACTATTTCAGTTTATTTTTTTCGTTTTGTAATATTTTATAAATTTTATATTTTTGTTGCGCTACCTAGATTAAAATCGCTGTTGCTATATTAAACCTCTTGGCGAAAAATGTTCGGTGTACTTCAACGCAACAATTTAAAAAATCACCCAGGAGGATCTATAAATAAAACTGATTTTAGTATAACATATATTAGCATCGTAAACTATATACGCAAGCGAAGTGTGACGTCACTGACCGTCCGTGTATGCAAGAAAATGATTTCCTATGTTAATCGCCCATTGGATTTTTTGAAAAAAATTATTAAAAATCGAGGAAAATTATTTCTCGATTTTAATCCCCATATTTGGGTATATATTTGTATTAGTTATCATGTGCATGTGTTAGACTAAGTTATTTTGCTGTCAAAAAATTGACAAAATTTTAATTTTAAATTTCAAAACTCTGTTGACCTTGGCGTTTTTATACTTGGCGATCAAAAACGTAATACGAAAATATACATGCCAGATGTATATTTTCGTGATATGTATTGTACGAAATATTGTTTCATATTATTTATTGCTCTCTTAATAATAAAAACCAAAAAGAAAAAAAAAAACAAGGAAAATAGGGAAAGGAGAAAAACAATCGATTAATTCTCTTTGGAGTTAACGAGGAGGCTACTGAAGATATGATTAGAGATGAGATCAAGGATATTGACGGCTTGGAGGATCGGGAAATAGATGTGATGAAGAAATTTAAAGGAAAGTTTGGATATAATTGGATAATTGACTGCGATAAAACCACAAAACTGTGTTTACTTAATAAAGGAAAGGTGATCATTAACTTACAAAGAGTAAATGTCAAAGAATATGTCTACATAAATAGATGCTATAACTGTCAAAAACTTGACCATACTGCAAATCGATGTTCATCTAAAATGGTATGCGCGAAATGTGCAGGAGGAAATGAAACCAAACTGTGTAAAACTGATGTTTTAAAATGCGTTAATTGTAAAGATGATGCGTCGCATTCATCTGACGACAAGAAATGCCCATCCTTCCAGGCCTACAGAAGTAAATTACTCTCTACGGTACCTCCACCCCCTCGATTATAATAGCTGCTATGGTTGATTCTCAAGCTGTGGTTGATACTAAGTGTCATGTGAATACAGTTGCTCATTGTTTGTCCTCAATCAAATGTCTTCAAATTAACTTAAACTTTTGTAAAGCTGCCAATTCAACTATGGAAAAATACATTGTTGATAATAACATAGACATTGTTTTTGTCCAGGATCCGTATGTTTTCAATGGTGTGATTTCCTTGGTAAATTATAGCTGGTTACGCTATCTGTCAATTAAACCAATGCTGGTATTATAATGGTAAATAGGGATATTGTGAGCAACGAAGTCTTAAAACTCGAAAATGGTATATTTGTTAATATCATGACGGATATGGGTAACATTTTGTTGGGGTGTTTCTATATTTCGCCTTCAACTAATCTCTTGGAAAATTTGTACCTTATTCCTGACGAACTTCTGGAGAAAGATTTATTTTTTATGGCCGGAGATTTTAACGCGTGGCATAGAAATTGGGGGTATTCCCGCAATGGTGAGCGGGGTCTCGAAATTCTCAATTTTTGCTATTTTAATGACCTTTATGAGGTAAATGATAGAGACCAGATTCCTACTTTTTGGACGGCTTATAAATTTGGTTATCCGGACTTGACAATTATATCTTATAGATTATTGAATAACGTACGTAACTGGACTGTTCAGGATTTTGAAACGTGCTCTGATCATCGCTATATTACTTACGATATTACGGCGGAAACTGTATGCTTAAAATATGATAGATTTAGATCAAAGTTTTGTAACAAATATCGTTTAAACAGTGATATTAATAAATACTTAGTACATTATGGTGAACATTTCTTACGAAACAAAAGCATTGAAAGTTTTGACAATAACCTGAATGGTTTTTATGATAGTCTTTAAAAGATTTGTCAAAATAAAATCAAATATAAAGGTAAACGGAAAGATTTTAAAATAACTTGACGGAATGACGATCTAAAAATTTTAAGAAATAAATTAAAAGCTATCTATAGACAATATAAGAGAAATAATTCAATAGAGTTAAAGATAAGATTACAACAACATAAAGCTCTTTACAAGAGGAAGATTAAGGAAGCTAAGGTGTGTTCTTGGCGACGTTATTGTTCTATGACGAATGATAATTTTGGGAGTGCTTATGCAGTCCTTAAAAGTAAGAAACAAACTGCTATAGTAACTAACTTAACAGGAATGCCGATTGATTCAAATTTAGTAGACATACAACAAAGGCTTGTAGATCATCATTTTGAGGTAGTAAATAATGTAGAAGAAGAATATATCAATAGTTCGTTATTTAAACCAATTAATGTCAAGGAATTGGATCATTCCATTAATTCAATGAATGTGAATAAGGCTCCAGGATATGATCGCTTTGATTTAAGGATTGTCAAGTACGTTAGGGATGTACTTCCTGATCTTTTTATAAATATGTATAATGCTTTATTTGACATGGGGTATTTTCCACGTTCTTGGAAAAGAGCGGTTGTATTATTCTTTATAAAGCAATATAAAATTGCTACGAACCCAGAGTCGTATCGAACAGTGTGTCTTCTTCCGGTAATGAGTAAGTTTTTTGAAAAAATCATTGTAGTCCGTTTGACACACTACTTGGAAAGTAACAATATTTTACATATGAATCAATTTGGCTACAGAGAGAGAAGAAATACGACCCAATGTTTGGATAAGATTATCACTAATATTAAAGAAAGGAACAAGAGTTATAAGTATAGAGCAATTATATTTTTTGATATTTCCGGAGCATTTGATAACGCTGACTGGACATGTATAATTGCAGCCTTACGTAAATTAAGTGTTCCTGATTATCTGGTTAAAGTCTTACAGAGCTATCTTAAAAATAGATTTATTAGAACGCAACATTCGGAAAGTTTTGTTCAGAGAGGTAGAGGATGTCCTCAAGGCTCATGTTTTGGACCAATCTTATGGTTGGTCCTAATTAATGATATTTTAAGTATTAGGTTGATTTCTTTAGAAATCGACCTATTGCAATCACTTCGTTTCATCGCCCATTGTCACGAGTAGGCTCTGCCTGGCGATGATTCTTGTTTTTTTTTTTTTTTTTTTTTTTTGTCTTTCAATAAACATCTTGGCGCAGCCCACGTGAACTTAGTTCTGGAAGCGCTCAACACCGCTCTTCGAGCGGTGAACGGGGGCTGCGCCCTGTTCAACCTGTTCAATCACTTCGTTTATCTATCTACCTATCTATCTACCTATCTATCTATCTATCTATCTATCTATCTATCTATCTATCTATATATATATATATATATATATATATACATATATATCTATAATGAAAATTTTGTCATCACGATAACTCCCGAAATAATACTCGAAATCGAACCAAATTTGGACAGTGAACTAATCTTATAAATATCTTGGATGAGTTCGTTAACTAAGTTGCTCCGACATTTTGTTTTCAAGTGGCAGCCACTTGAAAATTTCAAACCGACATTGTAAAAAGCATATTTAAAGCAAGATTTGCTTGAATTTTAATGTAAATACAGGCCAGATAAGGGTCTCAATGAAGTTTACTAATGAAGTTTATCCGTCATTTTTAATAAAGTGGCAGATATTTTAAGTTAAGCGGGACCGTTTGAAATCAGGCTACCACTTGAAAATTTAAAATCACTATAACTTCCGAAATAATACTCCAAATCGAACCAAATTTGGACAGTGTCTTAACTTATCTTATAAATATCTTAGATGAGTTTATTAACCAAGTTGCTCCGCCATTTTGTTTTCAAGTGGAGACCACTTGAAATTTTCAAATTCAAATTGTAAAAGCGTATTCCGAATTTGTTTGAAATTTGATGTAAGTATAGACCACATAAGGGTCTCAAAGATGTTTATTAATGAAATTTATCCGTCATTTTTAATAAAGTGGTAGATATCTTAAGTTAAGCGGGGCCACTTGAAATCACGCTACCACTTTTGAAAATTTAAAATCACTATAAATTCTTAAATAATACTCCAAATGGAACCAAATTTGGACAGTGTCTTAACTTATCATATAAATAACTTAGATGAATTTGTTAACCAAGTTGCTCCACCATTTTGTTTTCAAGTGGAGACCACTTGAAAATTTCAATTCCAAATTGTAAAAAGCGTATTCCGAATTTTTTTTAATTTTTATGTATACATAGATTATACAAGTGTCTCAAAGAACTTTATTAATGAACTTTATTCGCCATTTTTAATAAAGTGGCGGATATCTTAAGTTAAGCGGGACCACTTGAAATCAGGCCACCACTTGAAAATTTAAAACCATGATAACTTCCGAAATAATGCTCCAAATAGAACCAAATTTGAACAGTGTCTTAACTTATCTTATAAATATCTTAGATGAGTTTGTTAACCAAGTTGCAGCACCATTTTGTTTTCAAGTGGAGACCACTTGAAAATTTAAAATTTAAATTGTAAAAAGCGTATTCCGAAATTGTTTGAATTGTGATGTAAATACAGTCCACGTAAGAATCTCAATGAAATTTATTAATAAACTATATCCGCCATTTTTAATAAAGTGGCAGATATGTTAATTTAAGCGGGACAACTTGAAATCAGGCTCCCACTTAAAAATTTAAAATCACGATAACTTCTGAAATAATACTCCAAATTGAACCAAATTTGGACAGTGATATTATCATATAATTATCTTGAATGTTTTCACTGGGCAACTTGTCTTGACATCTTGTTTCTAAGTTCCAGCCACTTGAAATCACACTGCCACTTGAAAATATGCCACACGATAACTTTTAAAATACTAAACTGATTCAAATAAAAGTTGGATAGTGTACTTATAGTTCAAATACCTAGGATAAGTTCACTTGGTGACTTGAAACGCAATTTTATTTCCAAGTGGAATTTGTATTTTCTGAATGGCAACCGTTTTGGTTTGTTTTTATCAGGAATTGTGTTGTTTATAATAGCCAGTGATCCGTTATATTTAATTTATATACCTTTAAACATTCCAAATGAATAGTTTTTCAAGGTATTAAAGGAAATAAGAATAGGTATGATACAAAATATATTATATGTATGTTTTCGTAAGTTGAACAAACAGAAAAAAAAATAAAAATAATAATAATAATAATAATGGCTGCCAAAAGTTTCAGTTTTGAAGCGGTACTAACCGGATTCGTTCATGACAGATGAGGGTCATTATATATATTAACTAGCAGGCTTTGCCCGCTTCGCTGGTCATTATATTGAAATGAATCCCCAAAACAGCATATCATTAATAATAATAAAATATCTTAAAAAAAAAAAAAAAAAAAAAAAAATGAAATCCGTCAATATTAATTTTAAGTTGCCCAATGCCTTCGGCAGTCCCTTACCTGTTTCTTACTCCCCTTCCCTCGCGGTTACAGTTGAAAGTTTTACAAAATCTCATCAAAGTGCATATTTCGCACACTTAATTAACACCCACACACCAAAATTCGCCATTCTTAGGTAATTTGGACGGATTTAAGCTTCAAAATGTGGTTTTTGCCCCGCCCGCCACAAGAGGAGGGGGGGGGGGGTAAATTTCCAAAATTACTTTATATTGCATGTTGCATACACATACCTAACCGACACATCAAAAAATTGAGATCATGAAATTATTTAAAGCTGAGTTATGCTTTAAAACTTTTTTTTTTTTAAATCTCTCCTCCCGTTCTTAAAGGAGGGAATTTCGCAAAATCTCTTCATACTATGAGTTAGATACATATAATCGTCCCTTACATAAAAAATGTCCAACATTAGATAATTTAGTGCAGCGTTACGCATGAATACATGTTTTTGCCCCCCATTCTCCAAAGGGCGGTAGGGTGGAATTTCATAAAATCCCTTTGTAGTGTATGTTCAGTTCGATTTCCTCGTGTGTTGAGTACCCTTCTTCCAAAACCTTTTCCCTTCCCTCCCCCCCCCCTTAAAAATCCAAAATTCCAAAATCGCAGAAAGTAATTTTTTTGTACTCAAGTCTGGTCTTTCCATCTGCAATTTCTTCACCGTTAAGTAATTTGGAGCCGAGTTAAGCATTCTGCCCCCCAAGGGAGACAGGGGGGGGAGGGTATTTTGCAATATTCCGTCTTAGATGGGGGTCAGGCTCCGAAAGCTAACCTGGTCACTAAAATGTGTGACCCTCTTTCCCACAGAATCGTCATGGCAGTGTTGAGTCAGTGAATCAGTGAGTTTACTCTTTTATATGTACAGATTTGTTTATATTTTTTATGGACTACTTGGCTTAAGGTTGCTGTCACAAAAATAGAGTCCTTGGCGAAAAAAGGCCTATATACTTCAGTATTAAAACTAAAAATATACCCAGGATTATCAACTAATAAAGCTCTTTAATACAGATCTGAATTAGCTTTCATTTTCTTATTATTTAATTTTGATAATGACGTTATGTTGTCATGTGCCTAAGCAAATTTAATATTTATTGTTTCTTTTTTATTATTATTCGCGTGAAATATTCTTTGGCAACAATTAAAAATTAAAATAAATTATTTTAAAGTTTTATTATAGAAGAAATATTTATATTATATGGAAGATTAATTAAAAATTTACATTTTTTCCGGTATAAATAGAAGCCTATGTCTTATTCCAGACTATTATCTATCTCTGTACAAAATTTCATCCAGATCCGTTTAGCCGTTGTGGCGTGATTGAGTAACAAACATCCATCCAAACTTACGCATTTATAATATTAGTATAGATTAGTTATCATGTGCATGTGTTAGATTGAGTTATTTTGCTGTCAAATTGACAAAATTTTAATTTTAAATTTCAAAAATCTGTCGTTCTTGGCGCTTATTGTATTTGGTGATCAAAAACGTAATACGAAAATATGCATGCCAGATGTATATTTTCGTAATATGCATTGTACGAAATATTGTTTCATATTATTCAATAAGTTGTTAAAATAACCATGATTTTTGAAAGGAATTAAATTATGTTCGCCAAATAATTTGTCGATATATTTTTTTTTTCTGCTAAGGATGACCGATATCAAATCTATTCCGCTGCAACATATTAGTATGTTATATCAGATACTTTAATTACACATTTGAAAGCAAATTTTACTTCAAATTATGATAGAATATTTATCATTTTCCTTTTAATTAGTATATTAGTTGGATATTTATTGTGTAAATATCATCTTTTGAAATGAAATGTTTGTGTTTTCAATCGAATATGGAAATTTTCCATTTTCCCCCCTAGAGTTTTGAAATTAAAAATTCAAATTTTGTCAATTTTACAACAAAAATAACTTAATCTAACGCATGAACATGATAATTAATACATACCTATACCTAAATATGGGGATTAAAATCGGGAAATAATTTTCCTCGATTTTTAATAATTTTTTACAAAAAATCCAATGGACGTTTAACATAGGAAATATTTTTCTTGCATCCATGAACGGCCAGTGACGTCATCACTTCGCTTGCGTATTAGCACTTTATCAATGTGTAAAAGAAATTTTTAATTAAGAATGACGTCAACTTTTGTGAGATGCATAATTTTTTTTTATAATTTTTTATCGTTCACGTTTAGATAAATGTATTTATTTTCCTGTTGAAAAAAATATTTTTTTTTTTTTTTTTTTATGGCAACAATTAAATTATGGATAAATTTAAATGGCTAATTTTTTGCTATTATTAGCTTACAATATTGCTATTTTATGCATAAAAATCGCAAAAACAATTTTTTTTTCGGAATAAAAGGTAGCCAACTTTTTAAGTTAGGGTATAAGCTATCTCCATAACAAATTTTATCGAAATCCATCGAGCAGTTTTAGCGTGAAACTCAGTCAAATAAACGGACATTCACATTTATAATATATATAAGATATAAGATTATCTTGAATATTTTCACTGGGCAACTTGTCCCGACATCTTGTGTCTAAGTTCCAGCCACTTGAAATCACACTGCCACTTGAAAATATGCCATCGCGATAACTTTTAAAATACTAAACTGATTCAAATAAAAGCTGGATAGTGAACTTACGGTTCAAATATCTAGGATAAGTTCACTTGGTGACTTGATCTGCAATTTTATTTCCAAGTGGCGGCCACTTGAAAATTTGTCATTATGGTAACTTTAGTAATACAGAATCAATTCGCATCAAATTTGGGTAGTGGATTTATCGTTCAAATATCTCAGATAAGTTCGCTGGGCATGTCACTCTACTTTTTCTTACAAGTGGTGCCACCTGAAAATTTCTTATGACGATAATTTTTGAAATACGAATTTAATTTAAACTAGAACTGGACAATGAACTTACCATACAAATATACTGGATGATTTCGATGGGCAAGTTGTTTTGCCATTTTGTTTCCAAGTCGCAGCCACTTACTTAGACTGCCACTTGAAAATTTGCCATAATAGTAACTTTTGTAACACGGCACTGATTTAAACCACAGTTGGAGAGTGAACCTATGCTTCACATATCTTGGATGTGTTTGCTGGGCAACTTGTTCCACTGTATTGTTTCCAACTGACGGCCGCTGGAAAATTTGTTATCACGGTAACTTTAGAAATACTTAATCAATTCAAATCAAAGTTGAAAAATGGATTTATCATTCAAAGAACAAAAATCTAGAAAATTCACGTAACTCGTGAACCAATCACGTTATTGCGTCCACCTTTGGTATATCGATAATAAGTATTTTCTTGCCAAAAGTTGCCATAGGGAAAAAGTCGCCAAATTTGGTTCCAAATCCATTACCTGCGTTGCTGGATCTTTTTAATGCGTTTTTGAGGGAAAATTAGGCTATTTTAATGCTAAAACAATCTAGAAATGCAGAAAACTAACATTTTATCAACTTACTAAGCCTCTTTGAAAGAATTTCTACAAAAAAAAAAAAAATATATTTTGAAATTTGAAACGATATTTTAGATGAGGAACTTTCTCTGCCATTTTGATCGAAGTTCCAGCCACTTAATTGTCAACACGATGACTTTGAGATTTTGAATTAATTCGAACTATATGTGTACAGTAGACTTATCTCACAAATACATTTCATATATTTGTCAACTTAACTCACTATTTTGTTTTCAAGCGCCGACAACTTGAAAATTTTAAATTCACATAAACAGGTATTTATGAACCGATTTGCTTAAAACTCCATATGTGCAAAGCCTACATCAATATTTCTACCAAGTGCATTAATAATTTTCCTTGATAAGGAAAAAGAAATCAACCTACCCTTCGGAATAAGCCGGAAGAACTTGTTTTTGATAACATGGACACTACTCTCATTGCTTATGCTGATGATTTTGCTATGATCGACTCTGGGAATGCTAGAGCTAAATTAGAAAATAATGTTAACAAGGACATTATAATTTTTAAAAAATTTCGTGATAATTTACAGTTAAAAATCTCGGAAAATAAGACAAAATTTGTAACTTTTGGGAAGGACTTTGGCAATCGTCCGCCAATTTTTAAAGTTGGCAACATTAACATAAAATGTGAATAATTTTGTGAATTTCTTGGTATCATCATCATCGATGGGCGTTTGTCTTTTTTGCCTCATTTAGAAAATGTTAGAGGTCAAATCTATTCTATTAGTGAAAATATGAAAAAAATATCTGGTGTAAAATGGGGTATACGCCCCCAGATGAAGAAGATCTGGTATCAAGTAGTGGTGAAGCCCAAAATTTTGTATGCGGTGGAGGCCTGGCTACCACATATCAATGTTCATGGCTATAGTAAATTGTCTTCTTGCCAAAGGGTTTTTATCATTAACACAATGCATTTCTATTCAAAGGTTTCTACTGATGCAATCTGTCAAATTTTGGGAATTCCCCCCATCCATTTGGAAGGGAAACAAATGGTAAACAAATTCAAAATTCAATACAAAAACGAGTCCATATATTTCCAGAATAATTAATATGGCATTCAGGATTTTGAGTCCAAGAATTATAAAAGTAATATTGATCCTACTTATGCAGTTAAAGATTTTACGTGGAATGAGTCCGTTTCAGATGATAATACCTTAAGGATCTACTCTGATGGAAGTAAAACGGATGATGGTACTGGTTTTGCTTGGGTGGCCGTCTACTGCGGAAAAGTTATATACTATAAGCAAGTTAAACTTCGCAAAGAGAACGCTGTCTTTCAAGCAGAAATGATGGCAATCTCATCAGCCATAAAATGGATCATTAATTCAGAATTTAGTTCCTGTGTCTTGTTCTCGGATAGCCTTTCTTCTATTGAAGGTTTAAAAAATTTGGTGCCTAAGTCTAAAATTGCACAGGATATTATCTGTTAGACCTACAAAAATATGATGGACAAATTTTCCTAATGTGGATTAAGGGACACTCTGGAATTGTTGGCAATGAATTAGCAGACTCATTGGCTAAATCCGCGGTTCTTTTCGGTCAGTCTCAAATTGTTCATCTGCCCATATCTTGCATGAAAAGAATTTCATTGTATAATATACTTAGTGACTGGCAGGTTCATTGGAACTTATCAGATACTGGCAGGTGGACTTATGATATTTATCCTAATGTTTCAATGGATTTCAAAATTAAAAATCAAGTATTACTGTATTTTATAACTGGACATGCTAGTTTCCCAGGCTATCTTTTTAGGATTAATAAGCTTGATTCAGACTTGTGTCCTTGTTGCTCCGTGGGTAATGCAATGCATTTCATTAGTACTAAATGTAACTTTTCAAAAATTTATATTAAAATATATACCGCAGCGACATTGGAACATTTTTTTAACAGAATTGATAATTCTAGATGTCAAATTAAAAAGGTTGCGCAAATATATAATCTGCTAAATAAACATTATTCTCGTGTATTCTCAAATATAACTTTTAATTCAAGAATTTGCTATGTATACGTGTTTTTATATATAGTATAGTTTTGTTATGTATTGGGTGAATTTATATTTGTCTTTATTCAAACGTAGTTTGTATATTTTTTTTCTTCAGTCATTTTGTTGCAATAATGTTTTATAGAGTACATTAATTATTTGTATTTATTGCATAATTATTGTACGTGATTAGTTAACAGCTTTAACTTATTACTCATATTGCTTTACTTTCTCATATTTACAGTTTATTGTTTCTTTCTTCTTCTTCTTCTTCTTTTTTTTTTTTTTTTTTTTTTTTTTTTTTATTGTTTTTTTGCTGCTCTTGAGGGTTGTGGAAATTACTGTTTATTAGGTTATTGTACAGGGCTAGTTAATTGTTAATGGCTTGTGTTGTTTGGCTGCATGTATCTTAGGTTTTAATCATTAGTTGCTTGTATTAATGATTTATTTCGGTATGTAATTTCTGTAAATTTTGCAAGTTTTTGTATGATATGTAGTTATTGAATATTCATATTTATATTAAGAGGTGCAGTGTGTTATATTCACGTTTAGCTAGCGGGTAAATTTTATCTGGATGTACTTATGTTGTAATGAGTAAACTATTGTCTGCATTATACATTTTAGTTATCTAATAATTGGTACATTTTTATGATAACTTTGTTCAGCCGGTTTATTTATGATTCGTTATTGTTTGAGTTGTAGCTTTTAAATTTAGGGTGCATAACGTTACTTTTTGTAAATTCTGTATTGTTTATACTTTTTGTAAATTTCTGTATTGCTTATGTTACTTCATATGTTCGTGTGATTTTTTTTTTAAGCTATTGTATAGCTTTTATCGCGGGCTTTGAGCGCGGCGACCGAATCGAAAAATTCCGTAACGAAAAAAAAACCTAACACAGTTCGGCAGACTTCGGTAGACTTCGGCTGTACGAAGCTCGCACGAATCGAGACAAGCTGCTCGGAAATCGGACGAATACGTAAGCAGCTGTTTGTGAGAAAGTATATAGGTGTATAGTATAGGTATCTATCATCTATGTACAACAGTGAATAGCTGTACGCGTACAATTTGTGTATAAACTGTCTTAAATATGAATAAACAAAGTGCATTTATTTGTGTATAAAGTGTTTTAAATATGAATAAACAAAGTGCATTTATTAATGAAGAAAGTGATGAAAAAATAGTGAAAGAAAATGAGTGAGTACTCTATATACATACATTTTATTATTATCACAAATGCAGTATTTTTTAACACGCTTTTATTAGCTTCACCTGTATGTATGTATGTATGTATGTATGTAAGTATGTATATATGTATGTTTGTTTGTAACTTCTCTGGGAGCAAACAAAAAATTTATATTGTAAAAAAAATACTACCCCTACGTGAACGATATGGCACAGAGGTAAGGCGACGCGCTACGAACCTAAAGGTCCAGCGTTCGATCCCCGTCAGGGGAAATTTTTAAAAAATGGTTTTTGTTAATTCTAAGTTATTTTAATTAAAGATTTAAATGTATGTAAATATTACGGTGTGTCACTCACACGATTTTCTCTTACCCTGAATTTTAATACTAAGATAGATATTTTGTGCTTTTTAGTTCACATTTCTATAAAAGCGTGTTCTTTAATTTTTTAAAACTATAATATATTTTTCTCTATTAAAATTTGTTTTTTATCGGTCACCACGCTCAAAAAGTGTAACTTGAATTAATATCAAAGAAAAACTTGAATATACCCATTCGACTTGCAAGCCTTTAAAACCTATTAAATACCTTTTCTCTATTAAAATTTGTTTTCTTATCGGTCACCACGCTCAAGAAGTGTAACTTGAATTAATATCAAAGAAAAAACTTGAATATCCCCATTCGACTTGCACGCCTTTAAAACCTATTAAATACCTTTTCTCTATTAAAATTAGTTTTCTTATCGGTCACCTCGCTCAAAAAGTGTAACTTGAATTAATATCAAAGAAAAAACTTGAATATCCCCATTCGACTTGCAGGCCTCTAAAACCTATTAAAATACCTTTTCTCTATTAAAATTTGTTTTCTTATCATTATCGTTATCTTATTCATTAATATCAAAGAAAAAACTTGAATATCCTCATTCGATTTGCAAGCCTTTAAAACCTATTAAATACCTTTTCTCTATTAAAATTTGTTTTCTTATCGGTCACCACGCTCGAAAAGTGTAACTTGAATTAATATTAAAGAAAAAACTTGAATATCCCCATTCGACTTACAGGCCTTTAAAACCTATTAAAATACCTTTTCTCTATTAAAATTTGTTTTCTTATCGGTCACCACGCTCAAAAAGTGTAACTTGAATTAATATCAAAGAAAAAACTTGAATATCCCCATTCGACTTGCAAGCCTTTAAAACCTATTAAATAACTTTTCTCTATTAAAATTTGTTTTCTTATCGGTCACCACGCTCAAAAAGTGTAACTTGAATTAATATCAAAGAAAAAAACTTGAATATCCCCATTCCACTTGCAAGCCTTTAAAACCTATTAAATACATTTTCTCTATTAAAATTTGTTTTCTTATCGGCCACCACGCTCAAAAAGTGTAACTTGAATTAATATTAAAGAAAAAACTTGAATATCCCCATTCGACTTACAGGCCTTTAAAACCTATTAAAATTCCTTTTCTCTATTAAAATTTGTTTTCTTATCGGTCACCACGCTCAAAAAGTGTAATTCGAATTAATATCACAGAAAAAACTCGAATATCCCCATTCGACTTGCAAGCCTTTAAAACCTATTAAATAACTTTTCTCTATTAAAATTTGTTTTCTTATCGGTCACCACGCTCAAAAACTGTAACTTGAATTAATATCACAGAAAAAACTTGAATATCCCCATTCGACTTGCAAGCCTTTAAAACCTATTAAATAACTTTTCTCTATTAAAATTTGTTTTCTTATCGGTCACCACGCTCAAAAACTGTAACTTGAATTAATATCAAAGAAAAAACTTGAATATCCCCATTCGACTTGCAGGCCTTTAAAATCTATTAAAATACCTTTTCTCTATTAAAATTTGTTTTCATATCATTATTGTTATCTTATCATTATTGTTATCTCATTCATTAAAATCAAAGAAAAAACTTGAATATCCCCATTCGACTTGCAAGCCTTTAAAACCTATAAAAATACCTTTTCTCTATTAAAATTTGTTTTCTTATCGGTCACCACGCTCAAAAGGTGTAACTTGAATTACTATCAAAGAAAAAATTTGAATATCACCATTCGACTTGCAAGCCTTTAAAACCTATTAAATACCTTTTCTCTATTAAAATTTGTTTTCTTATCGGTCACCACGCTCAAAAAGAGTAACTTGAATTAATATCAATGAAAAAACTTGAATATTCCCATTCGACTTGCAGGCCTTTAAAAACCTATTAAAATACCTTTTCTCAAAAAATAGAGTTAGATCATTCAAATTTGGTACATCGAGGTTTTCGATACCTACAAATCGATTGCGGATATTTTTGATATATTCTCATTGCGGATATATTCTCATTTATTCAATAAAAGAAAAAAATTTGTTTTCTTATCGGTCACCACGCTCAAAAAGTGTAACTTGAATTAATATCAAAGAAAAAACTTGAATTAATATCAAAGAAAAAAAAAAATACTGCATAAATAAAATAAATAAATAATTAGAATTGCATAAGTTGATAAAAAATGCTATGCAATAGCTTTACCGCGGCAGTCCTCGAGTGCCACGCGTATTTTTTTTTTTGCGGCTACATTAGTTTTATCTTTGTAATTTGCTAGTTTGTGACCTCGTAATAGTTTAGTTTCTGTTTAATGCTCGCTGTTCTCCGAGTTCGTTTCGGCGGCTCCGGTCGGCGGGTTTGTGGATGGGTTCCTTCACTCCCACCTCCTCTCAGGCTTCGGCCGCCATAAACCTTCGGGTTGGCGGGAGGTTGGGTTGTCTTGCTCTCTTAATATAAGTTGTTAAAATAACCATGATTTTTAAAAGGAATTAAATTATGTTCGCCAGATAATTTGGCGATATTTTTTTTTTCTGCCAAGGATGGCCGATATCAAATCTATTCCGCTGCAACATATTAGTATCTTATATCAGATATTTTATTTAGACATTTGAAAACAAATTTGACTTCAAATTATGATGGAATATTTATAATTTTCCTTTTAATTAGTATATTAGTTGGACATTTATTGTGTACAATGACCCTTCGGAGGGCACCTTTGTGTTAAATCTCGTGACTGTCCGAGCTACCGTTTTCGAGAACAGTGAAATATACATATATACAAATATTGCTCACTTAATAGTATAAGATATCACATTTTTAAAACGTACTTTTTGTCGTAAAGGCTACAATGTTATGACGAGACAAAACGACGTCCAAAACAACAACAACAACAACAACAAAATAATAATAATAATTTAAGTTTTTTAATTAATAAAAATAATTCGTTAAAATAATTTTAATAGTTCAAAAAATAATTAAAAATATTTAAACAAATTTAAAGGAACGGCTTTAGTAAAAGCCTTTTTGGCGATTTTTCCAATTTCGGAAGAGAAATAGTCTGCGTATTTTTTCGAGGATCTAGTCACGAATGAGCGACGGCCTTGGCACACTTTCAAATTTCAACGATGCCAACAGGACGTCGTGTTGTTTTCCGCGTATGCGAGAAAAAGGCAATCTGTCTCGCTCTTGTCGCCTATTTGGCGACCGTCCCTCATTCTTGACTAGACCTTAAAATATCGCAAAAAACTAACGGAATAAAAACAAAAACCGGTACAACTATAGTATCTCCCCACAGCTGAATTTGGCGATTTTTCTTTGGCGCCTTTTTGAACGATAACGTTGTCGTTCTGGACTCTTTGCGATATAATATGGCGGAACAACCAAAGATCTTTCAATTCGTAAAGATGGGAAGGCTCCGTAGACGTAATGTAAATCCACGAGAACCGGCGAAAGAGTGCATATAGCTATGCTGTAAAGTGAACATACAGGGGTAAATTGGCGAAAGGGCGCTTTTGGCAGTATCGATAAAAGCGATAATTATTAAAATCTGGTAGATTATTGACAGCAGAAAACGTAGGAGAATTATCGCTCCAGGCAAAGTGGAAAGTGGGGAATTTTCGTAAAGAACCTTTAGTGAGTGTAATGAAAAGAATCCATTATACTCGCTTTGGTACTGATTGATCTGTGCATTTTTGATAGCAATAGAGTTTTAGTGGGAGTTGCTTGTATTTTTAAATTTACCAATGTATCAATTATACAAAAATATTTTTCATGCTGAATAACACTGATAAATTTTAATGAAAAGTACTACCCAATATATATATGTATAAGGTATATATTGTCTTAAAATAATGTTACGAACCTTTTTTATTATGTAAATTTCAGTTATTTTTAATTCACACAATTTAGTAATAAAGGTAAAAAAATCAAATGTTTAAAATTTTCCGTAAACCAGCATTTAGATTCTTCGTGATTGCCTATTTATTAGTTAAAAGTGTTATTAAAAAATAAATAATAAATTAAAAATAAACTCATGGAGTTAGTTTTACTTAAAAATTATCATTTTAAAATTTCTGTCTATGTAAAACTAGTTGTGATCTGGTACTATATTCTATAACATAAACGTAAATTTTAATTTTTAGTTGTTCTAAAGTTTAGTGAATAACTAGGTGCACACTGAAAACACATTAATAAAATATAACACTATAATTTATTTAATTACTAATGAGGTTGTATATACATTTTTATATTGTTCTTTTTAGTTCCCCATCATACTATAGGTATGGGGAACTTAGGTAATCGTGAAAATTTTCGACCTCGGTTTTTTGACTTTTTTACAAGTTTTCAGGTGTGAGGAATCCGAAAACGATGAAATTTGTATGGTGTCTGTCTGTAGGGTGTCTGTTAGTGTGTTAGTGTGTTAGTCTGTTAGTGGGTTTGTGTGTTAGTCCATTAGTTTGTTAGTCTGTGTACACGATATCTCACGAACAAATAATCGCAGAGAGGTCAGATCAGTTTTAAAATATTACTTTCGATACTGGCAAGAACCCTATTCATTTGCAACATTCGAATTA
This sequence comes from Salticus scenicus, assembly GCA_963930645.1. NCBI lineage: Eukaryota > Metazoa > Arthropoda > Arachnida > Araneae > Salticidae > Salticus > Salticus scenicus. Next base: position 63,712,230 of record OZ005659.1, on the reverse strand, counting down.
AAAATCTTCGTAAGTTATGAGAAATTTACGATTTTCTTAACATGGGAGAATAGGACAAAAATTCACTTAAACGTGCATTAAATGGAAACTTCTTACTGTAAAAATGCCGGACCAGTTTTAAAATATCCGTTTTGATGCCGGAATGAACATCAGTAACTATAAATATGCTATTTTGAAAATTTCGCAAGTTATTGGAAATTTACGAATTTCTCATGACAGTATAGGACAAAATTTCACATAAACGTCAATTTTGAGAGATATTTTCATCGTAAAGATGTCAGATTACTTTTGGAATATTATTTAGGACACTGGCATGAATATTAATGACTATGAATTTTTCAGTATAAAAATTTCGTAAGTTACGAATTTCTTAACATGGCAGAATAGAACAAAATTTCACATAAACGTAAATCTTGAGGGATATTTTCATCTTAAAGATGTCAAACCACTTTCGAAATATTATTTAGGTTACTGGCATGAATATCGTAGGCTATGATTTTTCCAATTTGAAAAATTCGTAAGTTATTTGGAATTTACGATTTACTTAACATGTCAGAATATGGCAAAATTGAGCATAAACTTCCATTTTGAGGATCATAAATACATTAGACAACTTCAAATTACATTTATGATATTGGTTTGAACATGATTGAATACAAATATTCTAATTGGAAAATTTCGTAAGTTTTTCGTAATTTACGATTTTATCAACGTAGCGAAATTGTAAATTTTTCATAGAAATATAAATTTTGAAGATTATTGTATTGGAAATAGTAGCATGAAAACTAAACAACGGAATTGACCCTGATAAAATAAATCAATAGATTAGAATAAGATCAATATATCGAAGTGAACGGTTGATAGCCTATTAGGCGGGGATTTCATTCTGTCACTGTATCAAGCTTTGGTCAAATTCATTTCTTTTAACATGATTATAATATGAGAGCTTTGGGGAAAATTTCACTTAAACGTGCATGAAAAGAAATATTTTTATCGTAAAGATGTAAGAACAGCTCTTTAATATCAGTTTTGATGCCGGGAGGAACATCATTATCTAAAAACATGCGACTTTGAAAATTTTTCAAGACAGAAAAGTTCGTGTTCGCTGTTAACCCTTTATCGGCCCATTGTATCATATTACAGAAATTGGATTTACTCGGAAATGGATATAGCGATTTTCAAAAAAAGTCTGTAGTTAAGTGTTTTTCAGGGTGCTTGGATTAACCCTCATTTTCAGAAAAAATTGCGTTCGCTGTTAACCCTTTATTGACCAATGGCAATATATGGCAGAAATTGGGTTTACTCGGAAATGATTATAAGGATTTTGATGAAATTTTGGAATTAAGGGCTTTTAGGGGGTCTTAAACGATTGGAATTGTCCTCATTGTCAGAAAAATTCACGTTCACAGTTAAACCATTAAAGGCCAATTGCAACGTATGGCAGAAATTTGGTTTACACGGAAATGAAGAAAGTGATTTTGATGAAAGTTCGGAGTTAGGGATTTTTGATGAGAAAAAACGATTGGATCTCATCTTCAGACAAATTCGCGTTCACATTTAACCCTTTATCAGCTAGTTGTAAAACATAGCAGAAGCTGGGTTTACTCGGAAATGGATATGCGATTTTGATGAAAGTTTGGGATTAAATGTTTTCGGGCAGGTTGTTTAAACGATTGGACTTACCCTCATCTTCAGAAAAATTCGCGTTCTCAGTTAACCCTTTATCGGCCAATTGCAACATATGGCAGCAGAAATTGGGTTTACTCGGAAAACGATATAGGGATTTTGATGAAAGTTTTGGGGTACATAAATGATTGGAAATATTTTCATCTTCAGAAAATTTCGCGTTTTCTGTTAAACCTTTAAAGGACAATTGCAATGTATGTCAGAAATACGGTTTACACGAAATTGGACATAGCAATTTTGATGAAAGTTTGGAGTTTGGGATTTTTTGGTAAGAAAAAGCGATTGGAAACATCCTCATCTTCAGAAAAATCACGTTCGCTGTTGACCCCTTTTCGCCCCATTGCAACATATGGCAGAAATAAGGTTTACTTCGAAATGGGTATAGCAATTTTTTTTAAAGTTTGGAAGGGATGCTAAAGCGTTTGAACTTATCGTCATCTTCACGAAAATTCGCGTTCACAGTTAAGCGTTTATCGGCCAACTGCAACATATGGCAGAAATTGGGTTTTCTTAGATGGATATAGAAATTTTGATGAAAGTTTGGGGTTAAAGACTTTTCGGGGTGCTTAAACGATTGGACTTATCCTCATCTTCAGAAAAATTCGCATTCGCAGCTAAACCTTTATCGGCCAATTACAACATGTGGCAGATATTAGGCTTACTTGGAAATGGGTATAAAAATTTTGATTATAGTTTGGGGGTGCATAAACGATTGGAAATATTTTCATTTTCAGAAAATGTCGCGTTTGCTCTTAAACCTTTAAAGGCCATTTGCAATTTATGGCAGAAATATTACACGGAAATGGACATAGCGATTTTGATGAAAGTTTAGAATTACGGATTGTTTGGTGAGAAAAAACGATTGGAAATATCATCTTCAGAAAAAAATCGCGTTCGCTGTTAGCCCTTTATCGGGCCATTACAACATACGGCATATATTAGGTTTACTCCGAAATGGATATAGTGATTTCAAAGAAAGTTTGGAGTTTAGTGTTTGTGGGATGATAATAGTTAAACCAAATCATTCAAAGAAAAGTTTCAAAATAAAATTCATGTCTGTCGACTCAGTTTTCATATTTCCACAGGCAAAACAGCTTTAATAAAGGATCCCTGTGGCGACTTTTAAATTTTGCCGCCATCTTGGCGAGATCCCTTTTATTTTATTTTATTTTATTTTTTTACTAGCAAACCCGTGCGAAATTTTCGCACTTTATTTCTTTCCTTATTTACCTTTAAAATTTGAAACTTATAAATATTATACAAATTTCACTACCTAACTAAAAATTTAATTTACCAGAAGCCAAATTATTATTATCTATATAATATTTCTCTAACGTGGTCAAGTTACGATTATATTTTATTGAAGCGATACGATAGTGACATATTTAATAAAATACGCGAGAATACAATATAATATTTATCGGCAATATTTAAAAGCTCGTGGACGTTAGTTCAATTCAACGAGATATATAAAGTAGAGTGATAAATGGTAACCCTTGAGAAGGTCCAAGATGAGTCATGTGACATGCTCTCCTTGCACCTGCGTATTCGATGGTTCCCTTGGTAACAGCTTATTTTCAGTAAATTTCTATGGCAACTGTTTGGAGATTGTTCTTTGCATAAGTCGTAAACGCCAATGTTTTTGTTTACTTACGTAGTTTAATATTCTTTTGTTCTAAATCATTTTGATTTTGATTTTACTTCTCTTTTATTTCGTGTAGTTGAACTTTAACCGACGAAATGCTTAAAAATAGTTGAAAAATTATTATTTGTTGTTAAATTTAGCTCTTTAAAAGTTTAAATTTTCTTTTATAAACACTTTAAAACTTTGTTGGGAAACGATGAAATAAAAGGTATTTTATTATTTATTAAAATGTGAAATATGTGTAAAATTATTTTAAAAACAATTTATTTCGGTCATAGGACTGTCATGTTACCTAATAATAATTATAATTTGTCGAACTGATA